>JAHZTW010000036.1:0-105683 GCA_020283515.1 Alliaria petiolata | reverse complement strand
CTAGTCTCGGCGTGAAGACCAAGTCCCATTAGAGATAGGATTTCCTTTTGCTAATAGGATTAGTAGAAGTTTTCCTATTTCATGTATGAGTAGTAAAAGAACTATTTCCTTTTCTCTCCTTTGTGTAATCACTATAAATATAGACCATTGGTCTCAGCAATAAAATAATTCAATTCATTGGATTCATAACAAAATTAACATGCGCTTGATGATATTTTATGGCTATTGTCTTATTGAAATAAACTCTTGAAGAGCATGCATGTGTCTTTATTATTCTAAGTCGTCATCACATTTCATACGTCTGAGTAAGTACATAAATTGTATAAGTATTCTATAATCGCACTTTTAAAGATAACACGTCTCAAATATTAAATGTAATTCATGGAGTCCCAGGCTAGTAGAGCGATATTATGTTCCTTTCGGAAACTAACCTCTTGTTTCTTAGTTCGATCCTGGGTTGGGACATGATGATAAATTTTTTTGTTCACAAAGGTGTATATATTTATCAGTGGAGTGTAAGACAACAACAAATATATGAATTTGAATTATATTTTGACAATTGCAATTAACATGACAAATTAAATGGTGTAGGGGACAAATTCCAATAGCACTGCTTGTACTTGTTAAAAAAAAAAAAAAACAACGATAAATAAATAATTCTAGACGTGTGACCAAGAGAGCTAGGCCCAAGATCTCATATGACCGATTCGTTTTACACCGAGCTTTACAAACTTATAAATGGGCTGAAAATGGGCTAGCAAGTAAAATGACGTCGAGTGGTTTCTACATCTCCAACTATATTGTGTAAATCACAACCATGTACATATAATTTCCCCAAGAGGATTTACACCTATAAGTAGCCCTGAAAATTTCGGGAATCGGAACGGAAATTTACGGGTACGGGACGGAAACAGAAAATTCGAGAATTGAAGAAAATTTTCCAAAAGGGAATTCATAAAAACAAGACGGGAACGGGACGGGTTCGGGAAATTCCCTTACGTAAATTTTTTCCCAAACGGATAATTATTTTGGATAATTCGGGAAAAATTCGGGAAATTTCGGGAAATTTCGGGAAAATTTGAGAAAATTCGAGAACATTCGGGAAGTTCGGGAAGTTCGGATATTCCCGTTCCCTTTCCGTACTCTTCCCGTACCCGTTTGAAAAATATAAATGGTCCCAAACAAAAATTTTTTTGAACGGGAACGGGAACGGGATGGGAAATTCGAAACGGGTACGGATGGGAACCGGATACCCCTCCCGAAATTTACAGGACTACCTATAAGGCATAGAATATGATAAAAAGAGCCTTAGTATTGTTAATGAAAAGTGAAATAGTGTAAAGCACTATGGACCACCTCAAGAAAAATTTGGCGAAATTGCTTTTAGCCTTTAGTGGCCATTTTCAACTCTGCAATACCAATATACCATGATGACTCTGCTAGACTCTGTACACATGGTTCCAAAATACTGGACCAAAAATCATAACAATAAATAATTTAATTTAATTTGTAAAACTCTACCAAAAAAGAGTTTAGGCTTTGATTGGTGACATGTGGTATCTTTAAATGTTACCAATCAATCATTATTTTTAATTTTTTGCATTAGAGTTTGAGTTACAATATGTTATGATTGCATTAAAATTTTAAGTTATGTCTTTGTAAAATTGATAACTCAACTCAAATTCTTAAATCATGAAAATTGTGATGAGTTAGAGGTTGAGTTAGATATTCATTTTGTATTAGAGGTTTTTTAATTATTATTAAAATATTTAAAATAATTTTAATTTATTAGAGGTTAATTTAATATTTATTTTCTATTTTAAATAATTACCTTAATATTTGTTATTTTTCTGTTAATAAAATATTTTAATAATTCTATTTTTTCACAAATCTTTTTGTTGAAAAAATTCAATTTACTCATTAGTCAAATATTTTTTAAAGTCATTAGTCAAAGAATTTGTTGTATTTTTTTAATTACAATTATTCAAACAAAGTTGTTCCTATATACTTTTAATTGATGCTTTTATTTAATATTTTTTAAGAAAAAATTACTTACACAGAATTAGATTATATGAATGCATATTAGCTTTTTTTATTACTATCAAAAATATTTTTAAATTCGATGTATTTTAAGTTAGTATTAATCTATTTTATTATTAAATCTTCTAATAAATATTATCATTACTGATCATTTTAACTTTATTTTATTTTAAATAACATATACTACAACTTATACAACATAAAGCTACCAGTCAGCTATTTTAATAAAAATACTAACTCAATTTTTTACAGGAAACTTACCACATAATTCTATCGTTTATACCACATAATTTTACTGCAAGGTACATCAAATTCCAACATTAACTGTAACTCAACTTTAAAATTACATGTCAACAATCAGAGTCCTAATCTTATCCCACGATGGATACTACTGATACAGTCCTCTCCAATATCATTCTATAAAATATAAAGCTATAAACTTCCATTCTCTTTCTTAAAAAAAAAAAAAAAAAAACTATTGGTGACTAAAGAACAAGAACAATTTTAAAAATTCAAGAATTTACTGTCAGTTGATCAGATCCATACACTCTGTGAGAAAATGGATGGCATGATTAAGATTTAAGCATGAGTGTTGCTGGACTGTTGGTATACATTTATGGAATAATTAAAGTTGAAAAACAGCAGTATAATTACATGCAGACCCAACATAATCAATTCAATTTAATCCCCCAATTAAATTCTACCTCTATCCTACGCACGCACACTTGCTAGTTGCTAACGCGCGCCGTATTTTCTATCACACACAATGCAAGTTTTCTGTAACCGTTTCTTTATGTTTAAAAAAAAGAAAAGAAAAAACCGTTTTTTATGTTAACAGTCACATGGAGAGGTTCCACTTTCTTCTTCATGCTTTGTGAAATCTCTCTGAAGACGACGGGGAGAGAGAGACAGAGAGAGACATTATCGATGGCGAGGAGTCACCGGTTTAGCTACCGGTTACTCCTTCTCCTCTTACTAAGCTTCGAAACGGCACGGCGTTTGACTTCCGCCGATCCGAACGACGAGGCGTGTTTGAAGAATCTCCGGCAAAGCTTAGAGGATCCGGCGAGTAATCTCCGGAACTGGACAAACAACGTCTTCTCTAATCCTTGCTCTGGCTTCACCTCTTACCTCCCTGGTGCTACCTGTAACAATGGCAGAATCTATAAACTCTCTCTCAATAACCTCTCCCTCCGTGGCTCAATCTCTCCGTTTCTCTCAAACTGTACCAACCTCCAATCCCTAGATCTATCCTCGAATCAGATCTCCGGCGAGATCCCGCCGGAAATTCAGTTTCTCGTTAACCTCGCCGTGCTCAACCTCTCGTCCAATCGTCTCTCCGGCGAAATCCCTCCGCCGCTCGCTCTCTGCGCTTACCTCAACGTCATCGATCTCCACGATAACCAACTCTCCGGTCCGATCCCGCAGCAGCTAGGGCTCCTCGCGAGATTATCGGCGTTCGATGTGTCGAACAACAAACTCTCCGGCCAGATTCCGACGTATTTGTCGAACAGGACCGGGAATTTCCCGAGGTTTAACGCGAGCTCGTTCGTAGGGAACAGAGGACTGTACGGATTTCCGTTGCAGGAGATGATGAAGAGCAAAGGGTTATCGGTGGTGGCGATCGTTGGGATTGGGCTTGGAAGCGGAATCGCGAGCTTGATGATTAGCTTCACTGGCGTTTGTATTTGGTTGAGGATCACTGAGAAGAAGATGGCTGAAGAAGAAGGCAAGATTAGTCAATCAATGCCTGATTACTGAAGTTAATTTCAATTAAGGATTTTGCTTAAAATCTTATAAATTTCATTAATTACGTCTGTTTTTGGAAACGAGAAGAAGAAGAAGATTCAAGATTCTTGGTATGTGTGAGTTTTTTTGTTCTATTGTTTCTTTGGGATTTTCCCTCTAATTTTTGGTTTTTTTTGGGGGGGGGGGGGTTTTCAAAAACAAAATTACTACTTTCTTTTCATATTTATCTCATTGTATTTCATTTCTATTTTAAGCAATGAGAACATTATTGTAAATTTAGTTAATGTGTATATATATCATCCAAGCTGAAGCATAAGATAAATCAAATGAAAATCATATGTATATTCTTGGTAACGGATACTGCGGTATCTGCGAGAGACAAGTGGACCCGATACTGATTTGGTTACGTTCATGCCAGTGAATCGTCACACAGATGAAACGGTGCGTTTTTATATTTAAAAACAAAAACAATACAGCTCTCTTTCATGATGATCAATGATCATCATCAATTCATCACCATCCCACTCTACAAGAAGAAAGAGGCTCATGATTATGTTTTATTAAAAAATCCTCTCTGCAGTTTTGTTACAAATTTTCTCAGTCTAATAAAAATTTACCGGTTTTTGGTTTAACAAACGGGATCCACCGGTTAGCACCAAATTTTATTTTACAAAGACTAAACCCGATTCGATCACAATCTCATCCAGCTGCAACCTCGTTGCTTCGTAGCTCCAATCATATTCATGGCTTCTCTCGTCTCTTCTGCTTCTTTCCACAAACCAGCCCCTGCGTAAATGTTCGACAGTTGAACGTAAACCGATGGATCATTCTTCTCTCGCTCCATTAGTAACCTAGCAACCATCTTCCCCAGCTTCAAATCTCCATGAGCAGCACAAGCACTAAACAAAGCCCACAACACATCTACTCTTGACCCGACGCTCTTCTCGCTCATCTTCACCAAGCTTCCCGCTTCATCGAGGTAACCCGCTCGACCAAGAAGGTCTACTAAGCACGAAAAATGATCCACATTCGGTATCACAATCGAGTTAAAAACCTCGAGTCCCTCTTTGACTAAACCGGCGTGGCTGCAAGCAGAGAGAACCGCTGTGAGCGTGGCTGCATCGGGATACACTTCTCCTTCATCTTGCATGGTCTTGTAGGTGAGAACCGCGTTCTCTCCCTCCCCGTGTCTCGCGTATGCAGAGATCAGAGAGTTCCATGACACGACGTCTTTTTGGGACATCTGATTGAACACCTCAAGAGATTTTTGTATTGTCCCGCACTGAGAGTACATGTTTATGAGTGCATTACCTATCAATGTCTCATTGACTTGCCCGTGTCTCAAGGCATAAGCGTGAGTCTGCTTCCCGAGCATCAAAGACGAAATGTTTACGCAAATGCTCAAAAGGGTGCTGAGAGTATAAGCATCAGGTAAGATTAGGAGCTCTGACTCTAGCAAGCTAGAGAATCTTTTCAAACCTTCAAAGGGAAACCCGTTATGGTGAAACCCTGCGATGATCGCATTCCATGAGATTAGATTCTTCTTCACGGATCTTCCGAATATTAGGTCGGCTTTCGCCATCTCTCCGTGCTTGGAGTAGGCAGATATCAACGCGTTGGAAATTTCGGTCCTTGAGCTAAGTCCGAATTTGATTGCACACACTTGAACCATCTCCAAGGCATCTAAATCTAGAGAGCTTGCTAAAAGACTTCCGAAAGTAAACTCATCCGGTTTAACTCCTATTCTTTGCATTCCCTTGTATACCGACATCGCAGACTCGCCCAATTTCGCTTGGTTATAACCCGAGATCATTGTATTCCAAGAAACCAAATCTTTCTCTTTCAACGACTCGAAAACCTTACAAGCTGCACCAAAATCCTCCAACGAAGAATACATTGCCATAGTGGAATTGCTAACCAACGTATACTCTTCATACCCTGTCTTGATTGCTAGTCCATGTACTTGGCGTCCCACAGCCGCACATGAACACGAAGTCATAACGCTTACAAAGGTCAGATCGGTTGGCCTAAGGCCAGCTTCTAGCATTTGTCTAAACACCAATAAAGACATATTCTTTTTCAAACCAGCCAAACCATCAATCACCACATTAAAAGTGACCTGATCACGAACAGAAACATCAGCTTCTTCAAACACAAGGCGGGCACTAACAGCGATTTGGCAGTTGAAATACATGGTAATGAGGGCATTAACAACAGATGACGCAACCAAAAACCCAGTTTTCATAACCAGCGAGTGCACCTGCTTACCGAAATCCAACGAACCATAGTAACACATACTCAAAACAGTAGCGAATCCAAACTTGTCATGCCCAACACCAAGCTTGTGCATTTCTCGAAACAACTCGATACTCGTTCCGTGGTATCCACTTTCTTTACAACCAGTGATCATAGCATTCCAAACCGCAACATCATCTCTCTCAGGCATTTTATCGAACACCTCGAATGCATAGTCGATATCACCAAGCTTGAAACTCGCGCTCAGAAGTGTCGTCCATGAATAAACATCAGGTTCCTTTATCTCTCGGAAATTCTTCTTCAACGAAACTAAGTTCCCTGATCTCGCATAGAGCGAGAGAAGCGTATTGGACACGTGAGAGTGACACAGTATACCCGAGCGAATCGCATAGCAATGAACCTGTCCACCGAAGATGGTATCACGGAGGTTCCCAGCGGCAGTAATAGCAGACGAGACGCTGTAGTGATCGGGTCTCAGAGCTGTGCAACGGTGAACATCGGCGAAGAGCTTGAGCGCGTTTCTGTTCTCGCCGGAGCGAGTGAGACCGGTTAGTCGGCGGTTGATATTGAGCAAAGTAGTTGAGTTTTCGGCTATGGCTGACAAGCTCTCTGTTAAACATAGAGATTTTCTCATCAGTCATCTATAAAGCTTTTGTTGCTGTCGAAGAATTCGTCTCTTTTAGGGCTTTTCTTTTCCATATGCGAAACCAGAGAAGTCATTTTTTTTTGTTGAGAAAAAGTAAAGACTTTATAAGAACGGCGTCATTTTGAGAAAAGGAGAAGACTATATAAGAACGGCGTCGTTTAGAGTGAGAAACAGAGCGAATTGTTATTGGTGATGTTTGGCTAAGATGTTGGTAAAATTGGAGAACGAACGCAGCTAATTTGTGGTGGAATCTGTGATTGATTTTAAGGTTATGTGTTTGTTTCATGAATCTGTTTCTACGTTGATGGCTGCGTTGGATCTCTGAATTGGAGAATCAGCTACGTTGATGCTTAGTATCATGGGATGATGATGCTACACTCTTTTCCTCTTTTAATTATTTATATAGATGGAGGAAGAAGGCAGTCTAGTAGGAGAAGATGGCCCAAAAACCGCCGGAAAACCCTCACCGGGGAACATCGGTTCTTGCTCCTACCGCCTCTACTTCAAGGGTTTGGTAATAAAGGACACGACAGGGTTGTTGGCGGGATTTGGGGTTGCAATTTACAAAGATGACAATCTCTTGTCACAGACGAAAGGACTACTTGATGACTCGGCCACTACGGATTTGGAGGCTGAGCTAATGGCACTGAAGCGAGGACTAACCGAAGCCGTGAGTTTGGGGATCACTCATATCTCAATCTATTATATATGAAGATGTTGATATGTTTGAATTCTCCAAAAGGAGGAGATCCCGCGCGCGTACGTACGATAAAACTGCCTTGCTAATAGATGATGTGCAACGCATCAGACAAGAGTTGACATCTAGCATCCTCGTTCCGTTGACTAGGTTTGATTCCACCACCTTTGCTAATAAACTTGCAAGGGAAGCAATAGATTCTGAAATCAGCAAACCGAAGATGTTCTGCGGTCATTAATCCTGCGTGGAGTGCGTGAAACGACAGATACAAGTGAGGCTACTTGAGGCAAGTGTGACGATAGGTCCTCATTATCGCTGCAGATGGAAACTGATTTTTGGAATATGCCCCCATATTTATTTTGACACATAAACTAAGAGCCATGTGGGGATCAAATAGGTCTCAAGAAGTGGTTACGTGAGAATGGAGCGAAGCCGAAGCTAAGAAGATAGCTAAGAGAAGAGACTGGATTGTGGATTACAAAACTCAAGTCTGGATTGTCAAATGAATTTTATGAACATCAATGGCTTCATATGCATCCAGATTTTCGTTTTGTACTCTGATCTTCAGTTCTCCTGGGGCATCTTCCGTCTTGTATCCGTAAGTAACCGGTGGGTCATGAACACCATCCTCCTCTATTTGGCTAGGAACAGCACGACTAGTTTCACCGTTGGTGTCTGAAGAGGATCCCTAAGATTTGTTTTTTCTTAATATAGTCAAGCACAAGACCCTGCACGTCGAACCGAGAAAGAACCGATGCATCAACGACAAAAAAAAAACTCTTGAGAAGATAATTTTTTATTTTATTAATTTCTAAAATATCAGATTCACAGATGCCATATGTAAAATCAGAAGCAAAACAGATGCCATTCATGTAACCATATCTATCATCCTGACTACATCGTTCAGCATAACTTAAAGCCTAGTAGACTCGACAAGATTTAAACGCGCTGCTGCTTCTTGTCAGAATCAGCAGCATCAGAATCATCTCTTTCACGTTTAACACCTTGCGACCTGAGCTTACCTCTTCCTCCCCATAATCAGATTTATATCCGACATCGCAAGAATCATCCTCAGAATCGGAATCAGGATCGATAGGGAATTTACCATCGAGTAGTTTCGACCAACGCCAAACCAAGGTTGCATCAGGAAGTCCATCTCTTGGGCAGTCATCAGGCGCACTATTACGAAAACGTTGTACTTTCTTTGCCTCAAAGCTTTAACAACTCTGATGAAGCTGCTCTCTCGTGAGATGCCTTTTGAAATTACCAACAAGTTTTTTTCAGCGTTTATCCGCCAATGACGACGAAAACGGGAGGCCCCCCATTCAACCATGTCATGTAACATACAAACAAGCCTCCTACGTTTTTCGTTCGCTGGAAATCAAACAAGCGAATTTATATATATAATAAATAATTAAAAGAGTGTTTTTAAAGTAGAGGAGTTATTCACCTTGACTTGCGAGAACAACTCCGTATGAAAGATAGTGTTCGTACACTACACTACATACGGGTTCTCCTTACAATAAACCTTGACTTCCACGTCACCAAGATAACCCTCCAAATGAAGAGCGTGGTTGATTCTCCTTTTAAACGAATCCAGCGTGATATAATCAGGGAGTTGGAAATCTTCCACGTCCCAGAAGACGGCTGAATAAGCATCTGCGCCAGGTTTCACATAACAAACAACAATCACATCTAAATCCAGATAAAAAAAGACAAACAATTTGTCAGAATAACAGCGGAAAATTGTTCTCCTTTCATTGATTGTGATTTACATATATATATAACTAGAATAGGATCCACATATATGCGGGTTTTTAATAAAATATTTTAAATTCATAAAAATAAATTGAAAACAAAATCGGATAATCTATAAGGAAAAAATAAATTTTAATTTTATTAATATTTCCAAAAATAAATATTTTAATATTCTTATATGAATTATGTTTACTTCTAACGTCTTATCTATATATAGATATAATTATTTATTCTAAAATTTTAACGAATTATTTATCCTACTTTATCATAATTAAAATCTATATTAGGATCCGCGTATACGCAGGTTTATAATAATAAAATTTAAAACTAATTAAAATATTATTTTTTAAAAATATAAAACAAAATCGGATCACTACTGAAAAAAATATATGAAAAACACAAAATCTAAATCTAAGAGTTATTTATTTATTTTAATTTTCATTTATTTTTAAATAAAATATTCAAAACACATAATCTTTTGCGTATCCTAAGCAACATTAACCATAATTCTCATATAGTTCACACACTTTATCAACTATTTTTTTATGTTCTGCTCCGTTAAAAACTTGGGTATGCAATTCGAATCCTTCGAGTATGTTACCGATCTCCCATTAACTCTTTTCAAACAAATAAAATCTCTCTTTCTCTTCACATTCTTTTCCCGTATATGATCTCTCTGCTCTCTAGAGAAGTCATGCTTCTCAAGACTCGCATCAAAAGGATTTTTACATGATTATTGCTATATTTTTCTTCATTGAGCTCATCATCGTCTAATACCATATCATTAGCATCTAGAATTTTTTTTTTATTAGGATCTGCGTATACACGAGTTTATAATAATCAAATTTAAAATACGTTAAAATATTTTTAAAAACATAGAATACCAATTCGGATCACTACTCAAAAAAAAATATAAGAAAAACACAAAATCTATTTGTAATCATGAAACATTGTTGTCATCTTAATCGTCACGTTCTTCCCTTGGCAAAAGAAAACACTTTTTTAAGAAATATTATTTGATTTATCCTTTTATTCTATTTTCCCTTTTTAATTCTTTTTTCCTAAGAAATATTATTTGACACATGTCAAAATCTCAATGGAGAGATTATTTTCTT
Organism: Alliaria petiolata; assembly: GCA_020283515.1. Classification (NCBI taxonomy): domain Eukaryota; kingdom Viridiplantae; phylum Streptophyta; class Magnoliopsida; order Brassicales; family Brassicaceae; genus Alliaria; species Alliaria petiolata. Next base: position 95,422 of record JAHZTW010000036.1, on the reverse strand, counting down.
TTAATCTTATTTACTTTTGTTTTTTCTAAATTGAAATTTATCCTTTTATTTGATCTTTTTTGTAATTATTTTTTTTATACAAATATTATTTCATTTATTATTTATTTATATTTTCATTTTTTTGTTAAATTTGTTTGTTACATTTTTTATTTATTTGATCTTTCCATTATTTTGCAATTTCTTTTTTCTTTACAAATACTAATTGATTTATCCTTTTTATTATATTTATCCTTTTTTGCAATTCTTTTATTTGATCTTTCCTTTTTTCTTTACCAATATTATTTGATTTATCCTTTTTATTATATTTATCCTTTTTGCAATTTTGTTTTCTATAAGATAAGATTTGACACGTGTCAAAATCTTATCGATTGACTCGCCACGTGTTGCAATTCTTTTATTTGATCTTTCCTTTTTTCTTTACCAAGATTATTTGATTTATATTATATTTATCATTTTTTGCAATTCTTTTTTCTATAAGATAAGATTTGACACATGTCAAAATTTTATTGATTGACTCGCCACTTTAAAAAAATTAGAATACCAATTCGGATCTCTACTCAAAAAAATATATAAGAAAAACACAAAATCTATTTGTAATCATGAAACATTGTTGTCATCTTAATCGTCACGTTCTTCCCTTGGCAAAAGAAAACACTTTTTTAAGAAATATTATTTGATTTATCCTTTTATTCTATTTTCCCTTTTTAATTCTTTTTTCCTAAGAAATATTATTTGACACATGTCAAAATCTCAATGGAGAGATTATTTTCTTTTAATCTTATTTACTTTTGTTTTTTCTAAATTGAAATTTATCCTTTTATTTGATCTTTTTTGTAATTATTTTTTTTATACAAATATTATTTCATTTATTATTTATTTATATTTTCATTTTTTTGTTAAATTTGTTTGTTACATTTTTTATTTATTTGATCTTTCCATTATTTTGCAATTTCTTTTTTCTTTACAAATACTAATTGATTTATCCTTTTTATTATATTTATCCTTTTTTGCAATTCTTTTATTTGATCTTTCCTTTTTTCTTTACCAATATTATTTGATTTATCCTTTTTATTATATTTATCCTTTTTGCAATTTTGTTTTCTATAAGATAAGATTTGACACGTGTCAAAATCTTATCGATTGACTCGCCACGTGTTGCAATTCTTTTATTTGATCTTTCCTTTTTTCTTTACCAAGATTATTTGATTTATATTATATTTATCATTTTTTGCAATTCTTTTTTTCTATAAGATAAGATTTGACACGTGTCAAAATTTTATTGATTGACTCGCCACGTGTCGCGATCATGTTAATTAGCAACTTTGACGCATCCTACTTTATATAATAAGATACAAGATATCTATATATTAATCTAATGGGCTTGGGCTATAAACAACTATCCCAATACTCCCCCTCAAGTTGGAGCATGCAAATCCGAAATGCCCAACTTGCTCAACAAATACCGAAATTGAACACTCCCCAATGCTTTAGTGAAGATATCGGCGACCTATTCCGTAGTGCGAACAAACTGTGGTTTAAGAAAACCATCTTGAATATAATCTCGAACATGATGATAATCAGCCTCTATATGTTTTGTCCTTTCGTGAAAGACATGATTATTAGCAATGTGCATAGCAGATTTACTATCACAGTGAAGCGAAATCGGTGCATCTTGCGTGATACCAAAGAATTGAAGAAGAGATTTGAGCCATTTAACCTCTTTAGTAGTCCACGACATGGACCTATATTCTGCCTCGGCGGAAGACAACGAGACAGTATCTTGCTTCTTAGTTTTCCAAGAAATAGGCGAACCACCAAGAAAAAACACATAACCTGTCAAAGAACGACGAGTAAGGGGACACGCAGCCCAATCGGCGTCACAAAAAACAGAGAGCTTCAAATCACCACCAACTTTATAGAAGAGGTCCTGACCCGGCGTGCCTTTCAAATACCGCAAGACCTTAAGCGCTGCTTCCCAATGTTCATCGGTTGGATTCTGCATAAACTGTGAGAGAATATGAACTGAATAACAGAGCTCCGGACGCGTAAGCGTTAGGTAAATCAAGCGACCAACAATCCGACGGTATTGTGAAGGATCAGAGTAAGGGGCATGTGTAGAACGACCAAGCTTATGATTCTGATCCATAGGAATACTCGATGGTCGACATGCAAGTAAACCAGCTTCTGAGACAATATCCAAACAGTACTTGCGCTGACAAATAAACAATCCCTCAGCATTCCTTGCAATCTCAAGACCAAGAAAATAACGAAGAGACCCCAAATCCTTCATATGAAACCGACTATGAAGGTAATTCTTGAAGAATGAGATAGTGTCAGAATCATTACCACCAATGACAAGATCGTCAACATAGACAAGTACATAAAGCTCAATCTTACCCTGAATCAGCGAGAAGAGCGAATAATCAGAACTGGACTGTTGAAAACCATAGTCGAGAAGAGCCTTGTTCAAAGTAGCGAACCAACATCTAGGTGCTTGTTTCAAATCATACAGAGATTTCTTTAGCTTGCACACTTTGTTAGAAGACGAACCAAAGAAACCTTGTGGTGGGCGCATATAAACTTCTTCACCCAAAGTGCCATGAAGAAAGGCATTGTGAACATCCATCTGATGTAGCTCCCAATTACGAGCAGCAGCGACATTAAGCAATGTGCGAACAGTTGTCATTTTGATCACTGGAGCAAAAGTCTCGTCATAATCAATACCTTCTTCTTGAAGATTTCCAAGAGTAACCAAACGAGCTTTGAAGCGTTCAATCGTACCATCTGAATGAAACTTGATCTTGAACACCCACTTACATCCAATGGCTTTCTTCCCAGGCGGTAAGTCTACAAGATCCCAAGTTTCGTTATCTTCAAGAGCCGTGACTTCATTACCCATGGCATCACGCCAAACATCAATGTCCATGGCCTCCTTAAATGAACGTGGTTCCGTATGAGCAGTAACATTGGCGAGAAACATGGTGAACGATTCTGAAAAACCCTCACAAGACATGTAGTTAGCAATGGGATATGGTATACCCGAAGGACCAGAAAGTGATTGAGGCGATGAGTGTGATGGAACGGCGGCTGAATATGTAACATAGGATGCAAGCAATACGGATTTCTTCTTCTCGCGTTGACCACGACCCAAATTTTCAGAAACTTCAGGAGGAGACTCTGTTGAGACCAAGGTAACAGGAGAAACAACCAAAGAATCAGGCGAAACTGATGTAGAAGGAGGTGCGATAGAAGTAGAAGCTTCAGCTGTGTCACACACGTTACGGTCTGTGTCACACATGTTACGGGCTGTGTCACACACGGTATTGATTGTGTCACACACACTGCCATATGTGTCGCCCACTGCAGTTTCAACAACAGACGTGAGACCTGTCGGATTTTCAACATGAATAGAATCAGAGATACTCCCCCTTAACTGCGGAGCTCGTACAGGAGGAATAAAAACATTGGCAAAATCATCGTCTTCAACAATCAATGGCGGTGTGACCAACGGAATCTCTGGCTGTAATGGCAAAGCAAATGGGAAAACATGTTAATTGAAAATCACATCTCTAGAGACAAAATACTCCTGCAGCTCAAGATCAAATACACGCCACCCTTTCTGATTGTAAGGATAGCCTACAAAAATGCAACGAGTAGCACGTTCATCAAATTTACCGCGAACCTTCGTGCCTTTGTGAGCGTAACACAGACACCCAAAATTACGAATGTGGTCAAAGGATGGTGGTGTTGTATACAGAACCTCATAAGGTGTTTTACCATCAAGAAGAGATGATGGAGTACGATTAATAAGATAACAAGCAGTAAGCACACAGTCTCCCCAAAACTTAAGAGGAAGGTTTGCTTGAAAACGAATCGACCGAGCTACGTTGAGAATATGTCGATGTTTGCGTTCTGCCCGACCATTTTGTTGTGGCGTCCCGACACAAGATGTCTGATGAATGATCCCTTGAGATGCAAAATATGATTTGAGACACATAAACTCCGAGCCATTATCACTACGAACTGTACAGACCTTCGTTCGGAACTGGCGTTCTACCATAGCACAAAAATTTTGCAGGATAGAAGAAACTTCACTCTTTGCACGAAGTAAAAAAACCCAAACGGCTCGTGAGTGATCGTCAACAATGGTAAGAAAATAGCTTGAGCCGCAATTTGTAGAAACACTATACGAACCCCAAACGTCACAATGAATGAGAGAGAAAACTGCATCTGCTTTCTTATCACTTTCTGAAAAAGACAAACGGGGGTGTTTTCCCCGAACACAAATGTCACAAGGACCAGGAGAAACATCACTAGAACCACCAAAACCGATCAAAGAAGATAACTTAGCAATCGACGACATCGCAGGATGGCCTAATTACCGCTGATGCCAAAGCTCACGCCCACTAATCTGCTTAACCACATTAGCCTGAACCGCAACAGCTTCACGAAAATAGTATACCCCATCACACTCAATACCAGCTCCAATCAACTTTCGCGTGAACCGATCTTGCAAATAACATAGCTTATCCGTAAAAATACCAATGCACGGTTTCTTTTTCAACAAACAAGCGACCGAGAGAAACGTGTTGGTTAGATGAGGAACGAATAAGACAGAGGACAAAACAACAGAGCCTCCAAGACTAAATTTGCCTCGACGAGTGGCCATTGTGGTTTTGCCATTCGGGAGACCAATAGGACATGGAATAATATCATAGACATCAAATAAAAAATCAAGCTTTCCCGTCATATGATGGGAAGCTCCCGTGTCCATAACTATACCAGAAAAACGAGCAAAAGATAAATGCTTGTCCTTGTTCAACAAATGAAGCAATTGACCCCACTGAACATCATTGATAGGAAGGCCTTGACGATCAACATCTTTAATGGTGTGTGGCACACTAGTATTGTTGTGTGACACATCTGTATTGGCAGAACACTCTTGAACGGAACAAATGACGATTTCTGGATCTGAGATCCTTGTAACAATCGAGCGATTGATATTATTAGCATCACCAATCATTATGATGAAAAGAATAGAACTTGGTTCAAAATGAAACCAAACACGAGAACAAAGAAGGATGGAAAAAAAAATAGAGACAGGCGAGAAAAAAGTTTTAGGTTTTCGTCTCTGATACCATGTCAGAATAACAGCGGAAAATTGTTCTCCTTTCATTGATTGTGATTTACATATATATATAATACAAGATATCTATATATTAATCTAATGGGCTTGGGTTAGAAACAACTATCCCAATACAATTCCGAGCAACAGATAGATCTAATCCATATATAAAAAGACAAACAATTTCGAGCAGTAGATAGATAGATCTTACCGACGTACAATGAATCTTCGGACATGGGATCGTCCTCCATCGAGGAAATTAGAAGGAAAACAAAGAAGATAATAAAAAAAAGGATAAGGGATGATCGGCGAATGAGAGAGGAATTTAGGGTTAGGTCGGTGTGATTTATTATAGCTAGAGACTCTTATTTCTCAGCCGTTAGATCTCACGTAATCGGGCAGCAACTGAAATTGCTGCAAGTGTAGACGAGAGACCATTGATATCAATCTTATATTGTAAGAGAGTGTCCTTGGCTTCAAAGTCCTGCTTGATTCTAAGGTTGAACTGTGAGAACTGAGAAGGAATGGTTTGGATGACCGGTTCATTGCTGCTCAATCTTAACATACTGTATGTTTTGTTGTATGGGTTCAGTGTTTGAGCTTTTTCTTCGGGCTACCTATTGGTACTTCCATTTTTGTAACCATAAACCTTTACTAAATAAAAATTGCATTTTAAGCGTTTTAAAAATAAAATAAAATAAAATAAAATAAAACCAATTTTGCTTCTCAAAATGATTTGAAAAACTTTTTTTTTCCCAACTGATTTCATTATTAATTATCCGAATTTGCATCATTGTTTACAAAACTCAATAGAAAATTAGGACATACAATGTTACAGACGCCATCGATTATTAATGTAATTGAATTCCTACCTAATAAATTAGCACCACGATTAATCTCACGGTAGATGAAAGTGATCTTTGTAAACATTTTCTCTCTTGTTTTAATGGTGTCTAGGTAGAGTTGTAGACGAAAGTTGGATCCAGTGCCATTGATCAAACAGATGATGTTGACGTTATCTCCAATTCGAACTCCACATGTCTATACCCTAGTGACCAAGCTTCTTTTATGAACAAGAAATATACACCAATCATGGCATTGCCTTGGAAAATTAAAACAAAACTATATAAGGTTTACCATTATGAAAAACTAGACTCGGTTTACAAAAAAACTCGCAAGTATTTATGTAGATAAGATGTTGTTTGAATGGGTATTGGATTATGTAAGCCTGCAATCTACTAATTTATAATATACATAACTCAATAAAAGTGGTTTTAAGAAAATATGAGAAGCATTCAAGAATGCATGAATTAGGACGAGCACAGAGCTTTTAAGAACATAATTTGTGAACAATGGAGTTTAAGATAAGAAAGATGAAACTTAAAATGTTTTTACTCATACACAAAACCAAAGCCGAAACAAAAGTAGCAGTTTAAATTAGCATCAATATAAATTGAGACTGATAAAACATAATTGTCGAGCCCCGCGTGCCTGAAATTTTTGTTTTTTAAACTAAAATTTCTTACCTTGAAAAGTAAATCAAACAAACATAAAAATCAAATAGCAAAGAAATTAAAAATATTTGGGCCCTAAAAATATTTCAAAAAAATATGAGGCCCTACACATATGTATCATATGTGTTGCATCATGCACGGCTCTGCCCGTATGAGAGCTACTGGTGCCTACGATAAAATTTCTTAGATTTTATCGCCTTGGAATTAAATAGACGCACGCACAAAGGACACGTCCCAGAATACGGCTGTTTTAACACGTCCCAGTATTCTAGATTCTTACAAATGATGGTTTTACAGAATCATGCGTAGTAATATATTAGTACTGGTCCATATTCTATGGAGGACCATTTTTCATTATAAATTATGAACAATTCAACAACAAATAATTTTTCTGCTGCCCAAATATCCATATGAACTGTACTTGCATCATAATAAGTTTGCATCCATTAATCTACAGAAATTGTATTATATGGGGATCGAACCCTACACCTCTAGTAGTAAAAGTATTTATTAAACATTTGGTTAACCACTAAACTAAAGTGGTTTCTATAATTTAGAAACTTCAGCAAAAGCATTTATAAATCTTTTCTTTTTTTATGAAATGAGGCTGGACTTTTGTAAGGAAACCCATTAAGATATTTTATATAAATAAGGAAACCCATTAAGATATTTTTCTTTAATCAAAGTCTCTTTTTATGAAATGGGGATGACCTTTTTTGAAATTTTTTATTTATATATTTATTTGTCGTTGTAAACCACTACCTTAAATCATATTTTAAAAGAAAAAATATACCAGCAACGCTTATGCAAACATTTAGGAATAGCATTTATAAATTATTTATTTGTTATAAAATGAGGTTGAGTTTTTATAAGAATATATATTATTTTTATATATTGTTGCACATCACCATTGATTAAAATCTAACAAAAACATATCAATTGTTAGTTTTTTGTCTAGTTTATCGTTGTTCAAATTTTCAAAAGTAGAAACAAATCACAATCTTTATTTGTTTAATCATTTTTAACGCAACATTAACCTCATACTTTTCCTTTAATGATTATTGTTTCATAATACTCATTTTTCAAAGTTTTAGAGGAAATATTTTTTTTATTGTTTCTCTATTATGAAATGGGAGTCATTTTTCTTAGAATTTCTATATGTATTTTGTATTATATATATATATACAAGCCAACGCATATCACATTTTGAGAGAAAAGATATCGAGCTCTGACTAATATATGGTTGTTTTTACTCTTAAACTGTGAAAATAAATCGACTATTTTTATTGGCTACAATTATTTTCATGTGAATAAGAATCACCTTAAATTTCATTTAACAAAGATTTTTTTTTCCTAGTTTTCATTTAGTTTCTCCGCTAATAAATAGATGTCTCTTACTCACAACTTCTCTCAACAAACCTTTTTCACACTCAAATTTTTATTTGTTCATAATGCCTTGTCCAAGCAGGTAGCTCGTAAGTCAACAGGAGGTTTGGCTCCGAGGAAGTCTGTAGCAATACAGGTAAGGAACAACAACACTAACATGTTAAAAAAACACATAGGTACAAGAACCTTAGCGCTAAGAGAGATCAGGAAATACCAAAAGAGCACTAGATAGATCTTACCGACGAAAAAAGAACTTTGGAATGGGTTCGTCCTCCATCGAGGAAATTAGAGAGACTCTTGAGGGAAAACAAAGAAGAAGAAAAGGAATTTAGGGCTAGATCTCACGTGATTTGCTAAAAGGAGAAGACTTTATAATAAGAACGGCGTCACTTTTATCAAACACTATTAACTTCTTTCCTCATTTTCATTCACCTGCTCCCTTAGATGTTCCTCTGCCTCTTGTGCAAACATCATTCGATGCACATTTACATCAAAATGTGTCATCTTCTAAGGCTTTTGTTCCTTCCGAATCTAAGTCTCACAGACAAAAGAATCCCCCTAAACACTTGCAGGACTTTCATTGTTATAACATTACTAGTACTATTCTATATCCCATTGCCAACTATATCTTTTATTCAAATCTATTTGAGCCTTTTCGTGCTTTCACAAATACTATCACCAATACCTTTGTACCACGAAAGTATTCAGAAGCCAAGGATTATGTGGTGTGGTGTGAGGCAGCGAGAACAGAAATTGGTGCTATGTTGAGAACAAATACCTGGAGTGTTACTACTTTGCCTCCTAATAAGAAGGCTATCGGTTGTAAATGGGTATTCACCATCAAGTATAATGTTGATGGAAGCATTGAGAGATACAAAGCACGGCTGGTTGCTAAGGGTTTCACTCAAAAAGAGGGTTTGGACTATGAAGAAACCTTTTCCCATGTTGCTAAGCAAACATCAGTTCACATGATTTTGTTAACTGCATCCAAGATTAACTGGTCTGTTAGTCAGCTCGATATTTCTAATGTGTTTCTAAATGGTGACCTTGATGATGATATTTACATGAAGATACCTCCTGGTTATGCTGATCTACAGGGTGATCCTTTACCCCCTCATGTTGTATGTAGACTTAACAAATCAATCTATGGCCTTAAACAAGCTCCAAGACAGTGGTTTCTCAAACTCTCATCCACATTGATTCTTATGGGTTTTACAAAATCACATGCTGATCACACGTTGTTCATCAAAGATAATGCTGGTGTTATACTTGGAGTTTTGGTCTATGTTGATGACATTCTGATCATTAGCAATAGTGATGATGTTGTGACAGAATTTAAAGACGAGTTGAAGTCTCATTTTAAGCTCAGGGATCTTAGTGAGGCTAAATATTTTCTTGGTCTGGAAATAGCAAGATCTACTGCAGAGATATCAATCTGCCAGAGAAAGTACATCTTGGAATTACTGGCCAGCACTGGTTTTTTGGGGAGTAAACCTTCCAGTATACCTATGGATCCAAGTATCAAGTTTTTCAAGGACGCAAGTGTTCATTTACCAGATCCGTCTTCCTATCGAAAGCTGATTGGGAAGCTCATGTACTTATATACCACACGTCATGATATATCCTATGCAGTCAACACATTATGTCAGTTTTCTCATGACCCTCGTGATATACATCTTCATGCTGCACATAAATTGTTGAGATACTTGAAAGGTACGGTGGGGCAAGGTCTGTTTTATTATGTGGATAAAGACTTTGATTTGAGGGGCTCTCAGATGCTGACTGGGCAACTTGTTTTGTCACCAGACGGTCTGTTACTGGATATTGTATGTTCATTGATGATTCCTTGGTTTCATGGAAATCGAAGAAACAAGATACAATCTCTTGTAGCACAAAAGAGATGATTTGGCTATCTCGGTTACTTGTTGATTTGAAGATAACAAGACAGTCTCCTGCTTATCTTTATGGTGATAACACTGTTGCTTTACATATTGCCAATAACTCAGTGTTCCATTAAAGGACTAAGCATGTGGAGATCGACTGCTACAAGATCCGTGAAGCGATTGATTGTGGTTTTCTTAAGACCATGTTTGTGATACACTCACAAAGGCGTTACATCTAGCTCTTTACCGATAGCTAATCAGCAAGATGGGTGTTAGCAACATCTTTACACCTCCATCTTGAGAGGGGCTATTAACTTGTACATAGTATAGAGAGTATACGTGTACATATTACTTGGTCAAGGGCTCTGGAATGTCCGGTTTATCAGCCTAATGTATTTGGTTTAGTAGATACTCGGTAGTCGGTATATATAGTTTGACACAAACTTGTTATTCATTAATGAGAAATCTTCATTTTACACTCTCTCTCCGATATTGTGTAAAACGGTAATAAACATCTCAAATGCAATACTCGATCTCGATATCCCCAAGATTGAAACTTGCACTCAGAAGCGTCGTCCATGAATAAACATCAGGTTCCTTTATCTCTTCAAAGGGCTTTTCTTTTCCGTATGCGAAAACCAGAGAAGTCATTTTTTTTGGAGTAAAGGTAAAGACTTTATAAGACGGAAACGGCGTCGTGTTTAGAGTGAGAAACAGAGCAGAGTGAGAGATGTTTAGATTCTCCTCTACCATAGTCGATCTTTTCATCCGCAAACGCAAAATTCTCTTACCATCTTCTAAAGCAAATTCTCGCATCGATCTCATCTGCAAAAGGTTTCACATTTCCAGAGTTCTCAAGTATGATTTCGTCGAGCCGGCGGAGAGAATTAGTGGGGTTTTCCCAGAGAAGAGGCAGCAGGAGGATGAATTCGCCGGTGACGTCGAGAAGATTTACAGAATTCTACGGAATCACCATTCTAGGGTTCCCAAATTGGAGCTTGCTCTTAACGAATCCGGCATCGATCTGCGACCCGGGTTAATCGTACGAGTGCTGAGTCGGTGTGGCGATGCTGGGAATCTAGGCTACAGATTCTTTCTCTGGGCAGCGAAGCAACCTGGTTATTGTCACAGCTATGATGTGTGCAAATCCATGGTGAAGGTTCTCGGTAAAATGCGGCAATTCGGAGCTGTTTGGGCTTTAATCGAAGAGATGAGGAATGAGAATCCGCAGTTGATTGAGCCCGAGCTGTTCGTTGTACTGATGCGGAGGTTCGCTTCTGCTAACATGGTGAAGAAAGCAGTAGAGGTGCTCGACGAAATGCCTAAGTACGGTTTAGAGCCTGACGAGTATACATTCGGTAGCTTGTTAGATGCCCTGTGCAAGAACGGTAGTGTTAAGGATGCTTCGAAGCTTTTCGAGGACATGAGAGAGAGGTTTCCTCCGAATCTGCGGTATTTCACTTCGTTGTTGTATGGTTGGTGTAGGGAAGGGAAGTTGATTGAAGCTAAACATGTTTTGGTTCAGATGAAGGAAGCAGGGCTTGAGCCGGACATCGTGGTTTTCACTAACCTGCTGAGCGGATACGCTCATGCTGGTAAAATGGCGGATGCTTATGATCTTATGAAGGATATGAGAAGGAGAGGGTACGAGCCGAACGCGAATTGTTACACGGTGTTGATCCAGGCGTTGTGTAAGATGGAGAAGAGAATGGATGAGGCCATGAGGGTTTTCGTTGAGATGGAGAGGTATGGATGCGAGGCTGATATCGTGACTTACACCGCGCTGATAAGCGGGTTTTGCAAATGGGGAATGATCGATAAGGGTTATAGTGTTTTAGATGATATGAGGAAGAAAGGAGTCATGCCTTCGCAGGTAACGTATATGCAGATAATGGTGGCTCATGAGAAGAAAGAACAGTTTGAAGAGTGTTTGGAGTTGATTGAGAAGATGAAGCAAGTAGGTTGTAATCCGGATCTTCTCATTTACAATGTAGTGATCAGATTGGCGTGTAAGTTAGGAGAAGTGAAAGAAGCGGTTCGGTTATGGAATGAAATGGAAGGTAATGGTTTAAGCCCTGGAGTTGATACGTTTGTTATTATGATCAACGGCTTTACAAGCCAAGGCTGTCTAATCGAAGCATGCGACCACTTCAAAGAGATGGTAAGCCGAGGAATATTCTCTGCGCCTCATTATGGAACGTTGAAGACGTTGCTGAATACTCTTGTTAGAGACGATAAGCTCGAGACGGCGAAAGATGTTTGGGGTTGCATATCGAACAAAAGCTCTTCTTCCTGTGAGCTGAATGTATCAGCTTGGACGATATGGATCCATGCTTTGTTCGCGAGAGGTCACGTGAAGGAGGCGTGTTCGTACTGTGTGGATATGATGGAGATGGATTTGATGCCGCAACCTGATACTTACGCGAAACTTATGAAAGGGTTGAATAAACTGTACAACAGGACGATCGCTGCAGAGATAACAGAGAAGGTGAGGAAGATGGCGAGTGAGAGAGAGATGAGTTTTAAGATGTATAAGAGGAGAGGCGAGGAGGATTTGATCGAGAAAAATAAACCTAAAGGGAATAAAGAAGGGAAGAAGAAAGGAAGAGCTCATCATAAGCGTAAGTGGGGAGGTGAACCAAGTAGAGCTAAAGCATTGTAACATTTATTACCTCAAGTTTCCAAAAGAAGCAACTTTTATAGCTGAATCAAACGCTGTCCATGTGTGTTTTGGCTTTGTTTCATTACATTAGTTCGATCTTCTTGTTCTTTTGTCTTTTTAGTAAGTTAAGAGTGAACAAATGTTTGCAGGTTTTTCTTCCTTCTTGAACTTGACCAAGACGGGAAACCGAAGGACTAAACCGGAAAATTTTCGGTTCTAATTCGATCATAAAATTATCAAAACCGAAATAGACAAACGAACCGACCCAAACCAAATATCCGAATGCCCAGATCATAAGCCTGGCAAAGTCGTTGGCAAAAACAGAGGCAATGTTCCGGTGAGGAACAAATTTGATCTTCCGAATTTGCTTCAAGAAAGCTTTAGTATAAGAACAGCAAGATCCCCTTTGTAATCGTTAAGCGAGTGAAATATCAATCAAAAGCTTCACATTTCTTCAACTGACTCAGAGTATCGCCGTTTGGGTCGGCTCTAGATGTTGAGGACACTGTCTCTAGCTCGGGACCGTCTTAGGTCCAAAGCGTCTTCTCCATCTTCGTATCCTTTTACCCTTCGTCTCCTATCTTCTCCATTTTCTTCGAAGCGGCATGCGCCTAAGGCGAGCGAAGAAGAAGAGCCGCCTCTAAAAGAATCCGTTTTGCTGTACCCGAAAGATCCGTCAAGCACACCTAAGCTTTTTCTTGTCCAGCCTCGTCTACAGCCGCCAAAGTTTCTGCAGGCGAAGCTTAACGAAGCGCTCTGCCTTGCGAATTCGCTTGAAGAACAGAGATATGGGTACTTTGAGTCTGATTTCTTCGACAAGGAATTGCCTTCTCATGTTGTTGTCCAAAACCCTGTTGCTAGATCGTCTAAACCTCGCGTAGGTCTGTCTGTGGAGTTGCTTTTCTTCCGTTTCAGTTTTCTTCAATGAAGTTTAGATGTGTTAAGAATCATGACTTCCAAGTGTTCGACGATTTTCCTGAGAGACTGATGGTTAAAGTGGTTTTGAATTGTTAGATACTTATTTCGGGCGTGGGACTGTAGACAACATCAAATGCCATCTGAATGCTGAAGATTCCAAGGCAAGCAGCCAAATTGCCGCTAAATGTCTCATCATTTATCAATCTCTGTTTTTTTCTTTTTTGCTACATTATACATGTAATATATAGTTGGATCATGCGTTACAATCTCTTGATGCGCAGGAAGAAGTTGATGCTGTATTTGTAAACGCCATTTTGTCTGCAATTCAACAACGGAATTTGGAGGTAACGCCACAAAACCTGAAATTTCTTCTTCTTTTTTGTTTGTTTGTTCCCCTTCTGTTCAAGCTGATGTTGTGTCTTTGCATTTGTATCTTCAGCGAATTTGGGCAAAACCTGTATTAGACCGTGTAGGCCTTATAATCGAAATATTTAATGCTCATGCTCATACGAAGGAAGCAAAGCTTCAGGTACCGCGACAATAAAGCTCTATTCTTTTGCATACTAAGAACGTTTATATTAATAGCTGTTTGAATCATCTATTCACAGGCTGAGTTAGCAGCCCTGATGTACAAAAAGAGCAGGCTGGTTCGAGTTCGTGGTACTGATGGACGTCAGACTTTTGGGCAGTTTGGAGAAGCTGAAGTCGTTAGTGCCCGAGGGTGAAATTCTCTTAACCTGCTATTTTGTGTATTCCCTTTACGTTTTTGATTCTTGATAAGTTAATGAAAATGTTATTAAATCATTGTTGCAGGAGAGCAGCAAGTAAGGGAGTTGGTTTCGTAGGTGGTGCAGGAGAAACTGAGCTTCAGCTTCAACGCCGAAGGTTCACCGAAATTATCTTACATTTATATTTTCTTTGTCTTATCTTTGGTTAAACAAAAGACTTAGTGCACGGCTCGTTTCTCTTTTCTCTTATAATCGTGATCTACCAGAATATCAGACCGGAGGCTTCGCTTGTTAACCCAAATCAAAGAAGCCCGACGAACGCGGCTATTGCAGCGTGCTGCACGTAAGAGACAGGGTGGTTTAGCGGGTAAAAGTTTAGCCACCATTGCTGTCGTTGGTTACACAAATGCTGTAAGTGTTTGAATTTCGCCTCCTCCAGGGAATCTGAGCCAAAAACCATTTGTTTTCTTAATTTACTTCCTGTAATTTTTTGTTAGGGAAAATCGACTTTGACAAGTGCTTTAACGAGGACTGCTCTCTACTGCAATGAGCGGTATAATTCAAAATGCTTTCAAACTATCTTGAACTGTCTAATTTGAAACTGAACTCTTAGCTTTTGAATGCTTGGTCTGGCTTGTGCAGATTGTTTGCCACTTTAGATCCTACACTCAAGAGTGCCATCCTTCCTTCTGGGTAAGCTGATTGATACACGTCGAGGATAATGTTAATAACTTCACGGTACACATGAACTACTATTGAATCGTATGAGTTGATTTTATTCAGAAGGAAAGTGCTTCTTAGTGACACTGTTGGATTCATATCAGATCTGCCTATACAGGTAATGGACACCTACTCTAATTCCATCTTTCATTTCTAAGTATTTTTTTTCACTTAATTTTCCGTTTCTTGGCTCGCGGCTTCTTGTAGTTGGTGGAAGCATTTCAATCGACTCTGGAAGAAGTTGTAGAAGCTGATCTACTTCTGGTAAGAACTAAATTAAAAAAATCTAGTCTTGAATTACATTTAGAAGTGGAGAACTATATAAATCTTTGCCTTTTGTTCCTTGCAGCATGTAGTTGATTCATCGGCTCCAAATATCGAGGAGCATCGTTCAACAGTGTTTCATGTACTTAATCAAATTGGAGTACCAGAAGAGAAGCTTAAAAATATGATTGAAGTCTGGAATAAAGTAAGATTTTTCGATAAACCATCTATCTCAAGTAGAAGAAGCAACTTCCTTTTTTTCACACTGGGATTTTTTGTTAGATTGATTATGAAGAAGAAGAAGAGGAAATGGAAGACATGCGTTATCTAGATGATGGTAAAGGAGAAGAAGAAGCTGAGTTAAGCGACGGTTCGATAGCTGAAGAAACTTTTGATGCATCTGAAGCAGCAGTTGATGAAGACCAAATCGAAAACCAAGAAGATGACTCTGATGGGTGGCTACTGTCTGAAGATGAAAATGTCAGTGACTCTGAGCTCTGGAAGGCTCCGGAAGGTGATAAACTAGATGCTGCACAGAAGAATGGACCAGATGTCAGAGTTTCTGCATTGACCGGTGTTGGTCTGAAGGAACTGATGTATCTTATCGATGAAAGATTGAAAGGTGAAGATGAGAAGCTCAAGTCTCAGACAATAGTTGAAAGGAGCGAGCTTCAAAGCCGTAAATGGAGACCACCACGTAAAGATGATGAAGAGTTAGCCGTTGAACAATAGTTTTGTTTTGTATGTCAAATTGTCAATTGCTTCTGTTGAATTATCTGTTGAGAGGAGGACGACTCTGTTTTTTTTTTTTCCAATAATACCACAGGACTATAGAAGTGAATGTCGTTTACTTGTGGGGAAAACGACAAGAAGTCTGTAATTATTTTACCAAATGGGCTTAACACGGCATCCTTTTCGTTACAGCGCGTCATAGCCATACGCGCTTTTCCGACGCGAGTTTATATATAAATATGTAGATAGCGATATTGCAGTGATAATAAACACTTGCGAAGCTTCTCCTTTAGTAAAATTCAAGTGAGGTGTATAGAAGCTGTTAAAGGCGCATTTTCTCGGATCTGAGATCTTAGATCCCACAGACACCATTGTTTTATTCCGTAACATTGATCCAAGGTAGATTTCCTCTCTTCTTCTCGTTTTCTCCATGATTCTCTTATCCTCTCTTACGCTTTTTGGGTCTCGTTCGTCTCGCGTGAATTCCTCCTTTTTCCTGCGAGTTATTGTTCCATGGATCTATCGGTATTCTGATTTGTTTCTGTTGATGAAATTCATTGTTATTGGTGATTTTTGGCTAAGACGTTGCTAAAATTGGAGAAATAACGCAGCTAATCCGTGGTGGAATCTGTGATTGATTTTTAAGGTTATGTGTTTGTTTCATGGATCTGTTTCTACGTTGATGGTTGTGTCGGATCCCTGAATTGGAGAATCAGCTAAATTTTATTCGATTTATGTGTTTGGTTGCTTATGATGTTGAAATCATGGAGATTGAGAGTTGTTCTTTGTGTTCTATGGATGTTCAGTCTAAAAAGGACATGGATAAATCTAAGTTTAGTGTTTTTGTTTTTGGGTTTGTAGGTGTAATAGCTTGAGCTTTCTGGGATCTTAGTAATGGCGAGAAGGCAAGTAGGTTCAACACGACGTGTAGGGGATGGTGGAAGCTTCCCATTTGCAGGAGCGTTGCACTCAAAGTCTCGATCTTCTCCACTATTATCTATTTGCCTTGTTCTTGTGGTATTGATTTGTGTGTTTCATTGCTGCTCTTAAATGGATTTGCTTTATTGTTAATCTAAAAACTAATTGTTGTTCATATTTCTCCATTTCCAGGGAGCTTGCCTACTCATTGGTTATGCATACAGTGGTCCAGGTATATATATATATGATCATCTTAGCGTACAATGGGTCTTTTGTGTTAGGTACAGCTCTAGTAGCGAATTTTCTCATCGCCTTCACTTTTTTTGTTTCGAATACAGGTATCTTTAAAAGTGTCAAAGAAGTCAGCAAAGTTACAGGTAATCCTTGGTTCTCATTTTCAATACATGTGCTTAAGATATTCTAAATGCCTTCATCTGCATTGAGCCATCTTATTAGCTTTTTTTTTTTAAGCTGTGCAACGGCCTGACACTCGGATTATGTTATGAATTCTCAGGTGACTATTCTTGCACAGCAGAAGTGCAAAGAGCCATTCCTGTTCTTAAGAAGGCTTATGGAGATGGGATGCGCAAAGTCTTGCATGTAGGCCCTGAGACATGCTCAGTGGTTTCCAGACTGTTGAAAGAAGAAGAGACTGAAGCATGGGGTGTCGAACCCTATGACATAGAGGATGCAGATTCTCACTGCAAGTCTCTCGTAAGCAAAGGCCTTGTACGTGTGGCCGATATCAAGTTCCCTCTGCCCTACCGGGCAAAATCCTTCTCTCTTGTGATCGTGTCAGATGCTCTGGATTATCTCTCACCCAAGTACCTGAACAAGACCTTGCCTGAACTCGCAAGGGTGGCTTCAGATGGTGTGGTTCTTTTTGCAGGTATCTTGCCTAAAACTTGAGATTAGCAGATATTTCATTCGAGTTTTGGTTTCTAACTCTTGAACTTTAACTCTTCTAGGTCTCCCTGGTCAGCAGAGAGCTAAAGTTGCTGAATTGTCTAAATTTGGTCGTCCCGTAAGTTTACTTATACCCTATTCTTAACAACCATTCCCCGTTAGTTCATAAGTGGCATTTGCATAGTTTATGTACCTAGCCGTTAGCATCTCTTCATGATTCAAACTCAGTTGACTCTTAAAAGTTGCATTTAATGCATGCTTTTATCAATCTTTCACAAAGTTCTGCAAAGCAGAGATCACGAGTACAAAACCTAATATCGGCACTCTGTTTTTTTATTGGCAGGCTAAAATGCGTAGCGCATCGTGGTGGAACCGCTTTTTCGTCCAGACAAACTTAGAAGAAAACGAAGCACCAAGCAAGAAGTTTGAACAGGCCGTTTCCAAAGGATTATACAAACCAGCCTGCCAAGTGTTCCATCTCAAGCCATTACATTAACCAGCCACCGTCACCAAGCCTACTGTTCCACACTAAAAAAAAGCATATTCACACGTAGAGCCGCTCGCAAAAGACAAAAAAGAAGAAAAAAATAGCGTAATCGATATTTCTCCTTGTATTTTGTAACAGGTCAGTTTTTGTCCTTACAATGTTGTATCCGTCAACACAATTTTTCCTATTCAATTAAATCCAATCATTATCACCAATATTCCCCACATGAACACTTGCCATCTTTGAAGCAATGGAACCTAAGGTTATCCCTTACAATGATCTCTCTACCTGCAACCGCAGACATGAACTTGATCGCGTTGTGACAATCCCCACATATCCTCATATTCTTCTTCACAACTATTTCCTCTCCATCTCTTGTCGTCATCAACCCGAAAGCCACCGCTAGCTTCTCGCTGTGCCGTCCTAGCCGCGTCTCTTCTTCTCCTTCGCCCGCCTCGTCCTCCTTCACCATTGCACATCTCTTATCCATCACATATCCAAGTCTCTTCATCTTCTTCATCATCTCCTCGAGGTACTCATTCACTTCACGTATCATTGGGTGAGACCAATCTTCCGCCACGAATACATGCTCCTTCCTCTTCACTTCGATCCAGCTACATCCCGGTTTCTTCCTTATCCTTTTCCCCCTCATCGATTTCCTCACCGCGGCCATCTCTTCCCATTTGCCCGCATCCGAATACATGTTTGCTAGCATCACATACGGCGTGGCAGCTAATGGTTTCATCACCATAAGCTCATTAGCTGCTCTCTCAGCAAGAGCCATGTTTTTGTGCTTTCTACAAGCACCGAGCAACGCAGCCCAAGCAACAGCTCCCGGCTTAAACGGCATTGCATCTATGAATCTCTCCGCCTCTTCTAGCCTCCCTGCTCGTCCCAAAAGATCAATCATACAAGAACAGTGCTCAGCTTCTGGTTCGATCTTGAACGTCTCCTTCATGGTGTTGAAGTACTTCTGACCCTCGGCGACTCTACCAGAGTGTACACAAGCAGAAAGAACGGCTACAAAGGTTATATTGTTAGGAGCAATACCAGAGTCCAGCATCCGTTGGTATAAAAGCAAAGCCTCTGTTACATTCCCGTGCTGCGCATAACCTTTGATCATACTGTTGTAAGATACAGCATTAAGTTCCGGCATACGATCAAACACCCTTCTTGCGTCTTGCAGGTTTCCGTTTTCATAATACATCGAAACCAACGAGTTGTTCACAGAGATTCTATTCGAAGGGATGTGAGATTTGATCGCCAGCCCATGAATCTGCTTGCCCTGAGAAGGAGAGGAGAGATTCGAGCAAGCGCTTGTGACACAGACAAAACTGCAATCATCAGGTCTATGTCCAATACGTTGCATCTGTCTAAAACTCTTGACAGCTTCTTCAGAGAGTTCCTCGTTCAATGAATACCCGGAAATCATCGTATTCCAGATAACCAAATCCGGCGACAGGATCTCTTGAAACACCTTCTCGGAATCAGACATACCGTTACGACCTCCACACTTTGAGTAGAAATCGATCAAACCACTTCCCACGTGTGCGTTCTGGTGAAATCCAGCCTTGACCAGCTTACCGTGGAACTGACGGCCACCGATCAGATTATCCAAGCTCGTGAGCGCATTCAAAACGCTTGACAATGTGTACATATCGATCTTGAATCCTTTCAAGATCATTTCTTTGTACAAAGCTAAGGCCTTTGCTCCTTCCTTGTGCTGCCCGTAAGCCACAATCATCGAATTCCATGAAACCTCATCTCTTAATTCATCCATCCCATAGAACACCGACACGGCCTCTTTCAAAAGCCCTCCTTTACTGTAATACGTGACGAAAGCGTTATTCACAGACGAGTAAGAATCAAACCCTCCCGAGACAGCGAAACAGTGAAGCTGCTTTATCAAATCGACGCCGTCACAGCAAGCTGCTATCAACCCTGATAACGTAAACCCATCTACCTCAAATCCCAATTCTCTCATCCTCTTAAACAAGATCATCGCGGGAACAGTTTCTCTGGCATCAGCGTATCCCGAGATGAGGGTATTGTAAGAAACGGTGTCTGGTTGCGGGATTTCGTCGAACAGCTGTCGTGCGATATGGATTTTCGAGTCTTTCGCGTAGGCTTTGACGATAACGTTGTAAGAGAAGACATTGGGTTCTTCGGTGGAGTCGAAAGCGGCTCTTGCGTAGGAAAGGCGACCACACTTGGAGTAGAGATTCACGAAGTGGTTTGAGAGGTAAGTGGAAGAAGCGACGAGGGATTTCACGTAGCGCGCGTGAAGAGATTTCCCTGTGAAGAGATCTCTCTCCGCTACGGATTTCAGTAGAAGGTCTCGAAAAGATTTGAACCTCCATGGCGTCTGGTTCATCTAATAGTTACAAGTGTGTCTCAGAGATTGTATGTAACTCTCTGTTCCTCGCAGCAAGTCAAAAAGTTTTTAGAGTTTCGTCTTTTATTTTCGCTGATTAATACGGGCCTGGTCTTTTTTATGGCCCACTTATATCTCTTATTGGCTCGTTGACTTCTCTAGATCGAGTGAAAGATAATTTATTTCTATAACCAGAAAACCATAGTTATTCAGCCACAAATTCTGAAAAATCTAAAGTATGATGTATATTAGTTATTATATTTGTATATTTAATATATCTTATAAATTATTATTTTATGAAATATTGATTGTAATAATAAATAAAAAAACCTTAGCAGTATTACTTGTTCCATAAAAATTCTGAGTATAAAAATATAAAATATATTTGTTTTTGTAAATTGTAACAAGGAGTGCAAAATATATGTTGACTGATATTTATCCCTATTCAATTAACGGAAGAACCATTTCCAACATATCTTCTCCAAATCTATGTCACATGCATAGTTTTGTTCATACATTATCAAAATAAATTCAAAAAAACTAAATCTAATTTACACATATTCACTTCTTAGGTTTTTCTTCAATAAACTTTTATTATGTCAAACTTTGTGTGTTTATGTTAGTGTTGTGTTGTGATTGGAGCTATTTAATAAAGCAAGATAAGTAATTGATTATGGTCTAGATGAAAAAGATATTGATCTTGAATACTCTGCGTCTGAGTTTTCAAACACCAGAGAAGAACTTTTTACAACTATGGTAAATGACCAACTTTGAGCTCTTCTGACAGATTTATTACTCAGATACAACACCGACTAGCTGGACATTGTTACTAATTTAGCATGGAAGGCTGCAAATTTCATTAAGCCATAATGATATCAACTCGTATACTTTCTTCGATAATCTTTTAGCCATAATGATTTTATCAACTAACTTTATCAATCCAATAAAGAAAATGATTAGTGCATGTTTTGTGTAAATATCTTAAATATGATTTTTTTTTTATGAGAACAAGAAACTTGACAAGAAAATGAAGAAGAAAAAAACAAACTTTCGCTCTTTATCTGTCAAGGAATTAATAAATATTTACACCTAGCAAACCATCCAATAGTTTGATAAACTGAAGCAACTAATTGGCATTTCTGATAATTCTGATTCATATAAAAAAAATCTTCTGATTCTTATATATTCGTTAACGCCTATTTTTGTGTTTACATTTTTAGATGTGCGAATAAGCCTAACAATTAAAGCAAATCAAAGCTTCTGAATACATGGACTCAAATGTTTGTGTAACACATATAATATATCTGTTAAAATAGGTTGATTGTTCTTTCTTTAAATTCTCCTTTATCAAACTGTTTAGCTCGCAGTGGCAGATGATAAAAGTAAGTACAAAAGAAAGAAAAAAATCAGCAAGCAGATTTGTATGAATCAAATAACTTTATCTCTGTATAAAGGATATGTTTTTGGTTAATAATCCGATGATTATTCTCCAAGTAGATATGTTTTTGGTTAATAAACATATATGAGTGTATAAGTGTAGTTGTAGAGATGGGTGAGATCTCATAATATTACCAACTTTTTTTTGTTCAATAAGTCGTTTTGTTTTTTTCTATGTCTGGTATTCTAATAAAGAATATTCGACGGCTATACATATTGGTTTCAAGATCTTTCACGTTATGTTGTATATATATTTAGCTTGATTAACAGTCTATCATTATATATTGTGCATGTGTTGAGCAAATTCCTTTTCTGTGGTTTACGCTTTCTTCGGCTTCTCTATTATTTAGGGTAGCCAATTTTCAACTTGTTGATATTTGTTTTCAAACAACTAATTTAGATGCAGATTTTATGAATAAAATAAAAACAATTTAGATACGAATACGAATCATTACATTTGCTGATTTGCATATTTGTGAGTACAGATTATTTTCCTATAACTTAACATTCATATATTGATTGTGTCATAATTCATGCATTTGTTTTACATATACCGCTCTACCCTACAATTTTATTGATATGTTTTAGAAGGCCTGTAATAAATCAGTTCAATAAAAAATTTCTTCGTAATTATCATGAACATTTCAGACAAAACAAAATCAAATGTATACACATTTCAGATAACGCGCGAAATACGAGGTGAAAGCCCTAACACATGGGCATGACATTCGATCTAAAAGTAGATTTTGTATTGTTTTGGTTGCTAATGCATTGTCAGATTGGGGTGACGCAAAACGCGTTTTATGGACAAATCATTTTTATTGGTCTAAATTTAAAGCTTACTATTCTACATCACAAATCATATCACCATTTTTATTATCTCGTGTGTTTGTGTAATATTATTCTACTTCTTCTAAATTTTTATAACATTTTATACTTCTTCTCTTTTTAATCAGGCCATTTCTTTAACAACAACAAAAAAATTAGGCCATTCCACACATTGTAATAGTTGATATGCCTTTTTTCAATTTCAACTATAATAGACTATTAGACTTTAAAGATATGTTTAGACTTGTATAAGAATATCAAAATTTCAGTTAAAAATAGTATTTAATTTGAAATTCGTTAGTACCAAATCCTGAATTTTTAAGTTCATAGTGACAATAAATGATAACTGATAAATTATAAGCTACGTCAAGTAAATAACGGAAGTTGTCTCTCACATGACAAATTTTCAAAGAGCAAAAAAAAATGTATATATACTTCCCACATACCTCAAGCATCTACATTCCACTGATTCCACATCTCACTCTTCACCAACTAAATCCAAATTCAACACATTTTTCTCTCACAACCGTTCGCTTATTATTCGTTGATCATATCTCACTACAAACCAAAATTTCTTTTTATAAAAAAAAAAATGAAACAACTGTCGACAAAAGTGACAAGCAATGCTCATGGACAAGACTCTTCCTACTTCTTGGGATGGGAAGAATACGAGAAGAACCCTTACAACCAAATTAAGAACCCTAATGGGATTATTCAAATGGGTCTTGCCGAAAATCAGGTAAATATATATAACTTCCGAGTTTTCGACCAATCGACAAATCTTTAGTCTATATTTTTTTGGGTACTAATTAAAATGATGTTCTTTATATGCAGCTATGCTTTGATCTCATAGAGACATGGTTAGCTAAGAATCCGGACGCAGCCGGACTCAAGAAGGACGGCCAGTCCATTTTCAAAGAGCTTGCTCTCTTCCAAGACTATCATGGCCTACCCGAATTCAAGAAAGTAAGTAATTTTTGTTTTCTCCTTCACATTTCAAAAGAATATATATATATATATATATATATATATATATACTTAAGACGCAAGTAACTTAATAGGATTTACCTGTCCATAGGCTTTGGCAGAGTTTATGGAGGAAATAAGAGGGAATAGAGTAACATTTGATCCAAGCAAGATTGTCCTCGCTGCTGGTTCAACCTCTGCCAACGAAACTCTCATGTTTTGTCTTGCGGAACCAGGCGACGCTTTCCTTTTACCCACTCCTTACTATCCAGGGTAATTTCTATATCCTTAATTTTTAGGTTTGATATGTTTACTTTACTTGCCTACCAAGAAACCTGAGCTGACAGTATTTGATTGGCTTATGCGTACAGATTCGATAGGGATTTGAAATGGAGAACGGGAGCAGAGATAGTACCGATTCATTGCTCGAGATCTAATGGGTTACAAATAACAGAGTCAGCTCTTCAACAAGCTTATCAACAAGCTCAGAAGCTTGATCTTAAGGTCAAAGGAGTTCTTGTTACCAACCCATCTAACCCACTTGGAACAATGTTGACCAGAAGAGAACTTAACCTACTCGTTGAATTCATTACTTCCAAAAACATTCATCTCATAAGCGACGAGATCTATTCAGGTACAGTTTTTGGGTTTGAACAATTCGTTAGTGTCATGGATGTCTTAAAAGACAAGAAACTAGAGAACAGTGAAGTCTCTAAACGAATTCATGTCGTTTATAGTCTTTCCAAAGATCTCGGTTTACCCGGTTTTCGCGTTGGAGCAATATATTCCAACGACGAAATGGTTGTTTCCGCTGCGACAAAAATGTCGAGTTTCGGCCTCGTTTCTTCCCAAACACAATACCTTCTCTCCGCACTGCTTTCCGACAAAAAGTTCACAAGTACATACCTCGACGAAAACAAGAAAAGACTCAAGATTCGTCAGAAGCAACTTGTGTCCGGTCTAGAAGCTGCAAGGGTTACTTGTCTAAAAAGCAACGCAGGTTTGTTCTGTTGGGTCGACATGAGACATCTCTTGGACACAAACACATTCGAAGCAGAGCTTGAGCTATGGAAGAAGATTGTATACGAAGTGAAGCTGAATATTTCACCAGGTTCATCGTGCCATTGTACTGAACCGGGTTGGTTTAGGGTTTGTTTTGCCAACATGAGTGAAGAGACACTCGATTTGGCGATGAAAAGGCTCAAAGAATACGTAGAGTCAACAGATAGTAGGAGATTGATTTCAAAGAGCAGCCATGAAAGGATCAAAAGTCTGAGGAAGAGGAATGTCTCTAACTGGGTTTTCCGGGTTTCATGGACCGACCGTGTACCTGATGAAAGATGAAATTAATTTATCGTCCCAAGTTTAAGACACAACAAATCTTCCTATTTATATAAATAATTCGTTTTTAATATTTTGGAAAATGTATTTTACATTTTTCAAAATATTTATGTCACTATATTCTTTTTTTTTTATTATTATCACTATATATATTTATTTATTTATTTATTCATGCATGTATGTTTCCCTGAGAAACCTGTTGCCAGTTTTTTTTTGTTTGGATGTAAGTGTTACTGGTTAAGTGCACTCAATCCAAATTTGGATTTGCAATGACTATTTATATATGTATCCCCTTGTAATGTCAATGAAAAAGATAAGTACATCTATAAATCTGTACATCTCATATTTTCATAAAGTTCGATATCTTTTGCAGTATACAAATTATTAACCTTGAATATACACACACATTAATTTACTTTACTTTAGTTTTAACTTTTTAGCATTCGTTAAGAAAATTCAAGTTGGTATATTTTCACATATGTATATGTGTATTCGTGTAATAATTCCCGATTTTGATACAATCTCGTTTGACTCCAATAATCATTAACTAACGTAGGTTAAAGCATATAACATGGCATTAAATAGTAACTAATGAAATTGTAATGCCGGTTAGTCAAAGGAGGAAACCGATGGAAGAAAGTCAAACACTCAAACTTTTAGTGATTGATCAACTTAGTTTACTTAATTTTAGTGTCCAATGGAACAAAAATATACTAAAAGAGATTATTTAAAAGTCATGAAGTATTACACAGTCTTACAATTTGAAAAACGAAAAACACATGACAACTAATTTTGATTATCGTAAAGATCGGGGTAGAAGGTTAACCGGCTTTTAGCTAATTGCAATTAGATTCATAAATTAGCTATTTTTGGGATTTTAGATTCATAAATTACTATTATTGAGAAGTTGACAAAAAGAATATAACTACTAATGAGAAATTAGATATTCTTTCTAAATGATTGGAGCATTATACATTTCCTCAACCGAAGAAAAACAGAATGATTGAATGATATGTAATATAAGTTAACAATCGTTGCATTATATCATATGGCTCTTGATGTAATGTACCTGTAACTTTCCCCACGATATATCATTTATTAATCGAGAAACTATCAATTATATCATAGACATAGTATATCGTTATCGATTTATCATATACCGGTCAAAGATTATGATTCTAATGATGTAGAATTGTAGACATGATACTGTATATATGTAATATTCTCAAAATAAATTATTCGAAAATTCCATGTGCTTTGTTGGTACTAGAGCGAACGAAATAATCGAGATCATACTAAATTTGAGAAAATGTTACTCGTCAATATTCTATACATAAATAAATCTATCACCATATCTATTACCGATATTGTTCCCTTTTTGTATGAAACGCGGAGAAACTGCCCGTAACGACAGAAAAATCCTTACATGTGAGGAGCATTAGTTTGGTCGTTGGGTTGTATAACATAAGGTATTCCAACAAGTAAACAAATAATAATATAGACACGTAAAATTGATTTTGAGAATTTTGGTTGATATTCGCCAGTATCAATGGCCTGGATCTGATAAATTTCATGATTATCCAAGCCCTTAATCTACTGGCAAAATTTTCTCTTTTGAACTTGTTTAAAGTCTTAAAATAAAAAAGAAGGAGAATTTTGGTTGGTATTCATATGATTTGAGAATTTTTCACGAATAATGATGCTCTTAATTGCATACGACCCATCCATGTCGTCTGTATCATCGACCATATATATGGTCTTACTCAAGAAATTATTAAATGTTGAGATTTAATTTGTGTGTTGGTCTCGATATGATTTAGATCACAAATATCTATAACAAATAGCAATCTGGTCGGTTGTTTTTATAATGATAGATCAAAATCGTCGATTCACATATATGGAATTATTAATTATCTCCCGTCATTGTTTGACATTTGTCTAAATTCTTGTATTAATATATACTTTAATTTTTGAAAAGAAAGAAAGAAAACACATTAACATGTCCAATATGAACAAAGAATGCAGCAGTCACGTGGGGTTTCACGAGTTCAGGCCATAACTTCCACATGCGATGCCATGACGCCTATATTTACACGTACAATAAACATTATAGTCTATGCATTATTTACAGCATTAGCGTAAGTAATTTCCCGAAAAAAAGAAAAGAAAAGCACGTCTCAGGAATTACAAATTTAATGCGAAAGCAGCGAGCCCATTTTAGTATGTCTCTTCATGTATATATATATATGATGGGCCATAAACAAACAAACTTGGGCCATAAAAAGCCTATCATTGTGTTTATTTGACATTTATTAAATGGGGCCAAGGTATCTAAAAATGAAACTAAAAAAAAAAAAAAACTAATCCACCATTTTGAATCCGTGTTTTGATTGGTGGAGACAATATTTACTACGGCGTAATGCATAATATGCAACATACTAATTGTATGCTTGTCTTTCTAGATTTTATGTCTGAAAATCTCAGCGATTTGATAGAGTTGGTCAGATCGCAAACATTATGGACTTCTTTCCTTAACACACAACCAGGCCCGGCCGTGGGAGCAAGCAATCCAAGCCCATGTTTGCGGTCTCCAAAATAAGTAGTCTTTTTTCGGCCCCATTTTACATAAAAACTCATTGGATGAGTTGGTTTCTGAGTGTTTTTAAACCAAAAGTTATAGGTTCGATTCCCAGCAACTTCATTTTACTAAAAATAAATTCAGTATGAGCACTATGAGCACTCGTCTAGACTTTAACAATGGTTATTATGTATTCTTTTGATTTTATCAATGTGAATTTGTGTAAAACCTTGTTTGAAAATAGTAAACATGTGTGTTTTTTAAATGGTAAACTATTGATAAAATGAATTAGATACTAGACCTTTCTGCCACAACGACAAATCATTAAGAGAATGCTCTATAGAATCAACTTTATCGCGTACTTATGATCTATGCCAGGCTTGGACTTTGATTTTGGAAGAAAAAACTTTGTTTTAGGTAGTTTAATCCAATTCACGTTCTTGAAGAATTGGGTTGTAAAACGCGTAACATATGAGTGAATTTCTCTCACACTATTTTTCAAACTTTCTTAAACAAAGACAACTGAATTATAAAAAACATATTGTTTGCTCAGGTTTTGTACACAAGAAGTTTAACAAAAAAAAAATCAGATCAAAACTCTTAACCTGATTTTATAGCTAAACCCGACCCGACTCAAATGCAAATCGATTTAGTGTTTTTCTTCTTCTCCATCAAAAAAATTGGAGGAAGTTTTGAAAATTCCAAAATTTAAGATTGTGATGCTTGTCCACGCTAGTCCACACTACTCTAGTTTCGGTGACACCCTTTGCTCTTTCAACTTTGCTAAGAGAATCTTGGAGCACAGATCTAGATCCAGTCCATTTGGGTTTATCAGGCAAAGGTACATGGAAATGAGGGAAGCAATGAAGACTTACTCCTATGACCAGCAATTGCATCCCTCTGAGGAGCCTCAAGATCCTTTGGGCTACACATACAATGGAATTGTGACTGCATTAAGTGAGACTGCCTTCAGAGAAATGGATTAATCGTGTGTCCATGTTTGTTTGGTGGGTGATAAGATCAGATTTGGTTTATTGGGTCCTGTTGGGTTTTGTTATTTAGGATATGATATTAGCATGTGTTGGGGTATTTAATGTGCTTTCTTCCATGTAGTAAGATCACATAATTGATCAATCACAGAAACGAGAGTGGCGTCTCTTAATCAGCATCCACACCTCTTCCTCTTTCTTCCGTTTCTCATCTCTTCTTCCTCATCTCACTCTATTTCTTCTGATTTTAATCTCTACTTATTTATTTTTCTTTTCATCCCTCTTTTGTCTTTTTGATAGAATCCGGTTCTATCAGTGGGATACTGAGAATTGTGATATTGCTAAACACTACAACACATCTCCGAAACGTAAATGTGGCATACGTGGTAAAAAAAAAAAAATTGTGGGCAAGTATGATGATATTATTTAAAATTTTTGTAAAAAAAAAAATTGAAAGCAATGGTTTAGACTACTTTGTGTTTTGTTTTCAGTTGCTCATGGATGTTGCCGATGACATGCTCCAATATGCGATATTCCAACACGTTCAGTTTTTCAAACGTCCTTGCAAGATTCTAGTTATCACCGAAGATGACAATTTTACGAGACCGATGAACATGTTGAAAGAACTCGGTGTTGAAACTTCAACCAGCTGCAACGGTTAGTGGCGCATTCGATCTGGGTGAAGTGTTGACATTCGATCTAAATGGAACCATTCAGTATGCCATGAACAGTCGAGGGTATTTCGATTCTCTAAAGGTTGAGGTAGTTACAATGAATGAAAAAGTTGAACTATGTACGAAAAAAATAAACTTCTATTTTATTTGTCGCCAAGCTACTGTATATGGCTTTGTTTACATATATGATCGAGGGGTTTTAACAGAATATGTACTATCAATTTTCTATTACTAATGACTATATTATCTAATCCCCATATTTTATCTAATCCTCGGTAGTTCTTTTAACTATATAATAGTTTTCGTTTCTATATTCTTGATTTTTTGTTCCTTGCTTTCTTCTCTTCCATTATTATTCTCTTTTCCTCTTTATTGCTTTATCTTAACACAATATGGATATAATAGTAATAGTATATTATATAAAAAGATCCGAACGATGTTGGAAATTTTGGAATTTTATGAATAACATGAGTAAATAAAGTTTTTTAATACTCTAAATTTAGATACGATGTTTTTTTTGAGAAAATTTAGATACGATGTTATTTTATTACTTTTACTAGGTATAAAATCCGCGCATTCGCGCGGAAAATTATTTTTAATAAATATTTTTATCTCTAAGATTTTTTTGTAAATTATATATATATATCAAATCTAAAATATTTTATAGAATTATTATGATTATAAATATAAAATTACAAAATCAAAATTATATGGAAAGCTCAAGATTATGCAAAAGATGTTATAAAATTATTAAAAATGGTTATAAGTGAGAGCATATTGAACAAAAAACGATGATAAAAAATACGATCATCTGATACATTTTCTAAGATTGTTATGGTTAAAATTTTAATGGAAATTCACCTACGTGTCCAATGTAATATTTATTTTATTGTCTTATGTGACTACTCATTTTAGTCCAATAAACATTTTTGCTAAATATGAATCTAAAAATAAATAATGAAGGTCTTCATAATTTTTTGTATCTTTTTATAGACTTGAACAAATATAAATATCAAAAGATGCAATTTTTCATAATTAAAGCGGTTATAAACGAAAATAAACCTAAAGAATAATGAAATGACGCAAACTCTAATAAAATTTGCTATTATTAATATATATTACCTTTATAAACCTTTTATTTTTGTTTTGTTTCTTTAGAACTTTGGAGAGTATATTTAACTGAATCTTACAGGAAACAAGTTTGTCGAATTCCTAAAGTGTAGAAAAATCAAAGATCATTAGTCTTTTCAATAAATAATCTGAATTTCATAATTTTAATAGATTTATAACTTTGCTGTGAATTTGGTGCAATCCAATGTAATTTTCTTTCATTGCCTCATTTCACTCTTCATTTTAGTCTAATAAACAGTTTTGCGAAACATGCATCTAAAAAGAAATAATGAAGATCTTCAGAATTTTTTTTGTATTTTTATAGAGTTGAAAGGAAATAAATATTAAAATATAGTACAATTTTTCATTAAATAAACGATTAAAGCGAAAAGTTTATAATGAATAATGAAAAGATACAAACTTTAATAACGGTTATTAAAAAGTTATAACGAAAAGACGCAACCACTAATGACATTTATTACCATAATAGACCTTTATGAAATTTGTTAATTATTAATACTCCCTCTGTTTTTTTTAATTGTCATTTTAGGTTGTTTCACATAGATTAAGAAAACAACCATTTTCTCTGTTTTACCCCTTAATTAATACACTATTTTGTTTGATATGATTAATTAATAAGCTAAAAAAAATATGGATAAAACTGGAAAATCTATCATAAATCTGCATTGAAAACTGAAAACGACAATTATTTTGAAACAAGAAAACAAGTTTAAAACGACAATTAAAACAAAACGGAGGGAGTATATGTTACCTTAATAAATTTTTGATTTTTTTTTGTTTTTTTTAGAACTTTGGAAAGTACAGTTAATTGAATCTTATCGGAAACATGGTTTTTCAAATTCCTAAAGTGCATGAATATCAAAGATCGTTTGCATGAGTAGTCTTTTCAATATCCAATATGAATTTCATAATTTTAATGGATTCCTAAATTAACAATATGAAAAAAAAATTACGCAATTGATTTGGTGCAGCCCAAAGTAATATTTCTTTCATTGCTTCATGTCACTTCTCATTTTTTGGTTAATAAACTTTTTTACTGAACATGCATCTCAAAAAAAAAATGAAGATCCTCATAAATTGTCTTTTTATAGAGTTGAAAGAACACTAATATTAAAAGATGCAACTTCTCATAAAATAAGCGGTTATAAACGAAAAGACACCCAATATATAATGAAAAGATGTAACTTATTGAGGTACAATTGACATTTATTCAGATTGTTATTATTAATAGATACTTCCCCTGTTATATTATGTAAAATATATTTTTAATTTATTATTTTATCATGATAACTCTATATTCAGATTCATAACTCTATATTCAGATTCATATCTCCCTTAATAACAAAAAGACAATGATCTAAGATCACATTTATAGTTTTAATTTTTAGGCCACACTTTTAGTAACAATGTTAGTTGATTTAACCAAAATTCATGGTTTTTTGGTATGTTTTCTATAAGACTTTGTGTTTATGAGCTCCAAATTTTCAAATGATAGTTTAAACTTTGAAATCAAAATTTAATTTTACAAAATTATACATCTACAAATTAATAAAGCCACAATTTTTAAAATTATCTTAGGCCACTAAATGTGTTGGCACGGCACTGTCTATATTTTTTCTGCAGCAATTTGGAAACACGATCTCAATAAACAACTCCTCTGAACAATTTTATATGCATTACAAAAATTTACAATCGACAATTTTACTTACATCACTTTTTTTACATCACATTTAGGATCGATATTTTTGTTTTTAACAAGATAAATAATTCTACATACACTATGCTAAAAAATTTAAATTCAAACATATACATCTTTTTAAATAAAAAACCATAATATATAATATAGTTTTCTTACAAACGCAATTAATTTGATATATATCTTAATTTGCCTACATTTCATGTAACTTTGGCAAATGTGGGTTTTTTTTTCTTTTTTTATAACATCTATTTTTTATTTATATATAAAATCTAGAATTACATAGAAAGTAAAAATAATAAACATACAAAATTTTAAGAAAACTAATAAATAAAAAATATATATAGTGATACTTTTAGGGAAAAAAAATTGACTCGCTCTAAAATTCGTATTCGATCTGATACGATCTTCATCTTCGATTATCCACATAACCAGTTTAAACACCATTTTTATTTTTATGTTGCAGTACATTGATCCAATACCCAAATATGATCTAAAATTTGCCATTTTTCATGAAGAAATTTTATTTTATAAGCAATACTCTCTAACTATGACTTTATTCTTTACATTTTGAATTTTTTTTGTATGGTAGTGAAATATGATTTAAATAAAAAGTATATGTCCATACATACCCATGACACATTTTACAATCCACTGAATCACTAATGCAAGTGGCTTACGTGCATGATTTTCATCACTAGGTCCCTTTTTCCTAAATCACGATTAATAATATATGAACCAGTTACATAAAGTACTAAGATACATACACTATAGGATAGGAATTTTTCCACTAGTATTTCCAAATTTGGTCATCGTTGGAAGTACATGTTTTGAAAATTTGGAAACTTTCATCTACACTCATATACATAATACATATAATAAGATTGATATATGAATGTAGCCACGATTTTATTTTTTTGGCAGTATGTATTGCAACACTAAGATTCTTTGTTTTGGACAAACTGTTATTTACTATTTAGTTATTTTATGTGTGCTTGAATTATAGATATGAAATTAAAGGCGAATAATTGCATAATTTGTCATTTTGCTGTTTGAAAAGAATGTTTGGAACATTCAAATGACTTGTCTGTCAGAGACTAATACTCTTTGAAAACGTCATTAATATACTATTCCATTTGCCCATATACAAGTGAATATACGAAAACTAACAAAATATTAATTGTTTTATAATGTGAAGTCTGTCTATCTTCTAGCTTTCTAGGACTGAGCGGATTGTTTTTTATTTATTTTGAAACAAGACTGAACGGATTATTTGATCGACAAAATATACATACTATATACATATGTGTTAAAAACACAAGTTTTCCGATGATAACATATGTGTTATTAATAGACGAAATAAATTAATAAGTTTCTATTTAAAAGAAAATGTTTTGCATTTGAAAAACAAAGAAGTGTTTTACACTTCAAATCAACATTATAACAGTGGAATCAAAGAATTTTAGTGGAATATATATAAAAAAAAGAAAAGTAATTGTAGAGTGATTACCTATATATCGTACCAAGCACGTCGTCAACAAATAAATGGTCACGCAAACATATAAACTATTTTCATGTGATTATTATGTTGCTTTTTGGCCGCCGTCACTCTTTGATTTTCTAGTTTTTCTCCAACTTCTATTCTATATAACTTAGTTTCAATGTGTTAATGTTCTTCATTGTGATTTTATGGTTTGTGTTTCCTCTCATATTTGAATATACATGTGTGTGCCTGATTTCTTAATAACCGCTTTACATCCTTCCTCTTCATCATGATTTGGAGAGTTTATATTGTAACTCTTTTCCAAAACCATAAAAATTGAAGATGATTAGAGATGGCCAAAAATTTGGGATAATGCTTAAAGCGTGAAGATGACAATTATATATGTTTTTTTAGAAGGCAAATTATCTGTGGTACGTGTATGGAAATTAGGCGTGTCTTGTAAATTCAAATGTTTATACAATATGAAAAATTACACACGATAAGTTCTAGTTTTAATATGGGGCTTTTAATATATATGACTTTCTCAATTCAATGAATAGGAAACGACTGTGCCAAACTCATAAGGGAACAGAATTTTCGTATGACATCATGAATTTGATTTTGTGAGGAAACAAGAAACAGACTATAGTGACTAAGGAGAGAGAAGACATGTCTTTGAGAAGTTGAGAGTTGCACACATTCAATTAATTATTTGGTAATCAAAACCTTTTTTTGTCAAAATGTTTGGTATTGTCCCCGTAAATCCATTATTCATTCTTATTATTGTAATGATAATAACCCTAACGAATGTGGAGGAATCCTAATTAAACAAAAGTTATTTGAAAAAGAAAAGTAGGAATCTGTAATATATATACCCTATGTATAAGATGAACAGACAATCAATGAATCTAACCACATATCTATAGATCCGACCATGTCTACGTGCCAAGAACCCAAAAGCACCATTAATTGCGATATACGAAGTTGAATCCGAATAATAATGACACAACAACATCAATATATAACATAAATCACTAAACTATATATACTCCCTCCGTTTTGATTTAAGTGTCGTTTTAGACTTATTTTTTTATTTACAAATAATTGTCGTTCTCGGATTTCAATGCAGATTTATGATAAATTTTCCTGTTTTATCCCTACTTTTTCAGCTTATTAATTATTCATATCAAACAAAATAATATTTTAATGAAAGGCAAAACAGAAAAATTTAATATTTTCTTAATCTGTGTGAAATATCCTAAAACGACACTTAATTAAAAACAGAGGGAGTAGTACATTTCATGGTCTTGTGTAGATATTGTCTGATGGTCATTAATTAGATATGAAATAAACGTAACACATGCGCACGTAACCCATACGGCCATACATATATATACGTACCTGTTCATTACAAGTTCTTATTAAAGAAAATAACAATCACAAAAATTCCTCTATCCAGATGCGATTAGTTTGTTATATAGTATCTGTTTTAATATTGTTAAATACGAGTTCAATATCTGTACTCAAATTCAAACTAGAGCTATATATCAATAAATTTATACAAAATAGATATCATCCTTCTCGTTCCATATACGTAGGCTTGTATTATCCCCAATTAATATATTGATGTACGCTTCATCTTTGGAATAATTAACTAACAACATTGCTTCGAATCAGAATAAACAACAGAGCTTATCATGTCCTCCCAACGGATGATACTTTGATCTGCGGAAGTACTTGTTGCTCCGGAAAACAAGTCGATGGCTTCGGTCTGGAAATTTCCGATTGCGTTGGTGCTCAAGAACGAATTCATGGAGAAACCTTCTCCTGATCCTAAGTGGTTATTATTAGGATCTAACAAAAGTTGAGAGAAAGAGAGATGATCAAAAGCGTTTGTTCTCTCGGGTTCATGATCTTCGATCTTGACCATGTTCTTGATGATCACTGGCTTAACATCTTCTTGGTCGCAAAAAGAGTTGGTTTGATTCATGAAAAGAGCTGGTAATTGGTCATCATGAGGAAGCTGCTGAAGTGGCCATGTGAACATTGTTTGGTCTTGTCTCATCATGAAAGTAGTTTGGATTTGTTGTTGTTGTTGTCTCTTCATCATCACCATCATCTCTTGTTGCTCCATACAGGCTTCTTGAAGCTCCTTGCGTTGTTTAATAATAAGCTTCTTCTTGAGTCTCGTGTTCCAATAGTTCTTTATATCGCTGTCTGTTCGTCCCGGCAATTGAGCAGCAATTATAGACCACCTATATTAAATTCAGACATAATATAATTAACCAAGTGTTTAACTCCACATGATATATTGATGATTCACATGAATAATGTCTATGATGAAAAGTACCTGCTACCAATAGTAAGGTAGAGGTTACAAATGATGTTTTCTTCTTCCTCGGAGAAGCCACCATGTTTGATGTTTGGTCTCAGATAATTAAGCCACCTCAGCCTACAACTCTTCCCACATCTATTCAAACCTGAATCCATATCAACCAAGAACAATATTAAAAAGGCCTCTTTAGTTATCAATGCTTCTTTAGAGATAGAGAGAGTTAGAGAGATCAGAAAGAAAATCATCATATCATTATGGTAGATTATGATCATTGTTGGAGCTTCGAATAGCAAAAATACATAACTCTTTCATAGATTTCGGAAGTTATTTTGAGTTTTGATCTAGAACACTCTGGTTACAAAAAGTATGTATTGATATAAATATATATATATATATATATATATATATATATATATAAAAAGGAGGAGTAATTATTAATACCAATCTTGTGAGGCAAAGCGATCCAGTTTCCTCCAGTGCCACTCATTTCGATGTATGATTTGAGCTTTGCATCTTCCTCTGGAGACCAAGGCCCTCTCTTCACGTTCGCCTTGTCACAACACGGTGCTCTTCCCATCCTTCTTCTCCTAGTGAAGTCTTTTTGCTTTTCTTGTTCTTGATCTTGATCTTGTTCTTGTTCTTGAAACCGGGCTCTATTATGTGTATGTTTGATCAAGATTATTTATGTTGGAGGGAATGATGGTGTGGATATATATCGTGTTTGATTGTAGGAGAAATATTATGTGAAAGCAGAAAAGAGAAAAAGGAGACTATATAATAGCTGGAGGAGATAGTATTGTCATGCGATGGAAGATGCTAAAAAGTCTTTGTAAGAAAAGATGTCAAAAAGTTGGATTAAAAAACCCAAAAATCGAAAAGTAACTTTTTGGAAATTAAAAATTATTATAACAACAATAGTGGAATTAAGAAATGGCTGAAAAGATAAGGAACGCAAGTTCTTTAAAAGAAATTTTTCTATTTTCTTCCTAACGAGATATATTGACTATCTATAAATTTTATAATCATGAAATGAGTAAAGATATTTTACAGCAATTTACACTGTTTTTTTTTCGAGGAAGTTTCGGAACCGTTTAGGCCCCGTAGTGTATTTTCGCATTTGATATAATCGAGTGTTATGTATTGGATTTTCAACTACGAAATTTATACATCTTTTTTAGCACAAAAAAAAAAAATTATAAATCTTTGCAGCTGGAAATGAAAAGGATATGTACCAAAAGTAGATTGAAACTATATACATAAGAGGTTGCACCCAGAAAAAAAAAAGATAGAAAAAAGAAACTATATATAAGAGTAAAAATTCGTTATGGTATTGGTAGGTGAGCAAAATTGCCAAACTGAAGAAATTTTACCCCAGATCCGGTAATATATAAAATAATAAGAAAAAAACTTGATAAAAAAAATAATAATAATAAGAAACTAATAAAAGAGTGATTGCCTATCTCACGCGCTCAATATATAAAGTCAGACAAATTGGCACGGAGTGCTCGTGACTATTTTTTCATTTGAATTATGTAAAACTCAACTTCACCGCTTTGGATTTCTGAACAATTTTAAAAGTTGAAGCTGTAAAAAAAAAGAGTGATTGATCATAGAGGGCTTTAGCTTTTATTCCATATCTATGTTTTTTCATGAACGGAAATCTCTGACAACCAATGAAATCTGGTTCTAATAATTTAGTGTCTAATCCGATTGAAAACTTTTTATACAACTCTTGCACTTTCGCCTTGGAGTAAGGAAAAAAAAAATGGTATTCTTTTTAACATCTGAATTTGTAAATTCTTTGTAAAAATAAGAGTACAGTTCGACGCTTCTAGATGAACAAAAAAGGTTGACTTGAGTTGTGATTAGAAATAAAGGTTTTCAAAAGTCAAAGCACTTGGGAGAAATAAGTCATGAGCGATTCTAATTATTGAGCTTTTTTCACACTGTTTGTATGTCTTTTTATATGAAAAAGTAAGTAAAGTTTTGAACTTTGAAGCTCAGAGGGTTATAAACAAAGGCAAATAATGTTGTTCAGATTTCAACACCATTGGTAGGAATTGGTCTTGTAGCGTAGGCCATCTCTTCTTCTTTTTGATTTTCCTACTCTATAACNGCTCAGAGGGTTATAAACAAAGGCAAATAATGTTGTTCAGATTTCAACACCATTGGTAGGAATTGGTCTTGTAGCGTAGGCCATCTCTTCTTCTTTTTGATTTTCCTACTCTATAACAAAAACTCATAAAAGTTAATAATTATTGTAATCACGAGTGATATTTATGACGAGCTATATATATAACGTAGCTCGTAAGAACATTGTATACAAATATGGGTAAATATAATCGTGGTGTGTAAATTACTAAATTTCTTTTTTTTTAAAAATCAATTATATAAAGGGAAATAATCAATTGATTGTAAATTAATTATTCATCATTTATTGGTCGAATAGAAGAGCAATTTTCAAAAAAAAATGAAGAGTTTTGGATATTTTGTGTAGGCATTTCTTTGTCTCTTCAAATCAATTAATCTTTTGGCTGCTTTTTTCGGACCCATTGAGTCTTTTGGAAGCATTCTAAAGGTGAAAAAAGTTGTTTCCATGAAAAAAACACCTCTATATATCTCTTTTTCTTTTTCTTTTTTCTTTTTAAAAGAAAAACTAAGTTCAAGAATCAAGACTTCAAGTAATTCAAATCGGACTCACTAAGTTTAGTATGTTATTATCTCGTAATCATGAGATAATCATGACATCCTTTCAGGTCGTTAAATAGTCATGTTTTTAGGTATATGAATCGAACGCTGCCCCAAAAAAAACAAAAACAAAAATTAGAATCGAACTACATATCCAACTCATGTTAATTCAGTAATTTAGTATTCGTCATGTAAATATATGCTATGATTGATTTTTGCTATTGTGATTGCGATTATAGTTTGTTACTACTGACGTTAATTGTTCAACAAATCTGGATATACTGAAATAAATTTAGTCGTCGTTTTGATTTTAGTATTTATTTTATTTTTTAGTATTTAATTGTTGTTATATATTATATTTCTTAGTTTTGTAGACAAAAAAAAATAGATCATTAGAAATAATGCAAAAAAAAAAAAAAAACCAAATGTATGCTGTTTCACTTTAGAATCAGAGTTCGAACTTGATTTGAAAGAGATTTCAGTATCGATTA
Organism: Alliaria petiolata; assembly: GCA_020283515.1. Classification (NCBI taxonomy): domain Eukaryota; kingdom Viridiplantae; phylum Streptophyta; class Magnoliopsida; order Brassicales; family Brassicaceae; genus Alliaria; species Alliaria petiolata. Next base: position 56,168 of record JAHZTW010000036.1, on the reverse strand, counting down.
AAAGATGTATGATATTCGCTCCGATTTTTTTTCAAACAACTAACTAAAAATGGGTAGAAAAAGAAAAGAGTTTTTAGGCTCAGTAGCCATATCAAGAGTGTTATTTAATGTTATAACCATAACAAAGTAGGTGCTATGAAATATTGTGTATATTATGTATCAATACCGAAACACTCCCTATTATAACCAAACTAAATATGAAAAACTTATTTGATTAGTGATGTGATGGGCACGCGGGTTAAGAAGTAGAACCGACTGAGAAAGTGGAAGGAAAAATATTATTTCAAACATTTATTCTAATATCAGTTGTTTTTGAGAACCGAAGAAGGGAAATAGAATTTGCGGATTTAGGGTTCTAACATAAACGGTGGACAAACGATATCGCGGGGACGAGAATTTTGCTAAGGTACTCCACTTTGGCCTTTAATTTAAATGGTTATTATGTTTACCGCGGTTTACAGTCGGTGTATGTCGGACGGTCGAAGCTTTTTGTTACTGTTAAGAGGCTAATTTTCTGTTTGAAGCGGAGGTATGTGTCGAGGTTGGGTAATATATGGTGGGTTTTGTAGAATCATGAAACTAATTCAATCAGTGAAGGAAAAAATGAATGTAATCGGTATTGTGTACAAGAAAACTATCTATTAGACATCCGGTAGTTAGTTTCTTGTATGGCCTTTGTATGTAGTATATAATGTGTTTCTTGTGTTTCGATTCTGTTCTTGACATGTAGTATAGTTTGATCGTATGCTGATGTGACGTTGTTGTGATCTTGGGTAACGTGAAAACTATGTATTTGGCATTTGTTAGTTAGTTGCTTGTATGGTAGAGGGGTGTGAGATTATGGTGTTACATATAAACAACGGTGGAGTTGATGATTTGTTCCTTCGTATGTAGTATAAAATGTGGTTCTTGTTATTCCATTTTGATGTTTACATGTAGTATAGTTTGATCATATGCTGGTGTGACATTGTTGTGTGTATGTATTGTAGATATGTTAAGTGCTGTAAACATTTAGTAGGTTTGAACTGATAAATATTTTTCAGCACTGTGCAGGATGGATGAACTTGGATTACCAGAACGTCTATTTGAGAATGGGTTTGGTGTACATTAGTCATTTATGTTGCATAACACTTATCTAATTTGTAATTCTAATGTATTTAACGTAGTGAAAATTTATGTGGATGGGAATAGAAGTGATATGTTTTAATACCACCTCCTTGCTCCCATAAGAAGTGAACATTAATTGTATTTTACATGGAAGCATCTGAATCAAATTCAAAGGTTGGTTCGGATTACAAAAAAAAAGATTGCAATCCAGGTTTTGGGTGCAAAATAGTTTGCTATTTCAGTGACGGAGTTCAAAATAATATGATCATTAATTTTATTGATCAGTTCAAACCCACTAAATAGTCGAACTGATCAATCATCATATTGAACAATCAGTTCAAAATAGTATGATCATTAATTTTATTAATCAGTTCAAACCCACTAAATGACCGAACTGATCAATCATCATATGGATCAATCAATTCAAAATAGTATGGTCATTAATTTTATTGATCAGTTCAAACCCACTAATAATATACTATGTCTCGAAAATAGTATGACATAGTATATCGCGGATTGTTATTGGTCCCATGGATCTTCTTTCGCAATATATGGTGATATGTCGTCTATTCGCCCAAATCGAGGTACCGCGTACTTATGTGATTAATAACATGTCGACAACAACGACTATACTACATGGAAACAAAATAGAATTTCTACTTAAACGCAAATATGACTACTGTACACCAAATCTACAAGGTGGGGCCTGTGTATCTTCCTCCTCAACCTACAAGCTATATCACTCTTCTTGGCGCCAATTCTAAGAAAGGGCAAATGTCGTCCATGAAAAAAACCGATGGTTACTTGCTAAATTTATAAATCGATATGGCTATATTACACATTTATGGGCCCAATAATGTTATTCAGCTAAAAGACCCAAAAGAAAATATGCAAATCATTTTTACCAACAAATGCAAAAAAAAAAAAATAGGCCCGAAAAGCCCAAGTCTAAACCCTGTTTTCCAATGTTATCGAACATCGAAACTTTGGTCTTAATTGACACTTTCATGCTTATTTTTAATAAAGTGATGATGACAAATCATTGGATGTGAAATATGCAATCAGAAACAAATATAAGAAGATTGGTGTCATGTAATAACATCTACTGAACATGAACCAGCTTATAAGTAGTAAGATCTCAACTTTTTAGATCCGCCATTATTCTAAACAACCCAACTTTTATAGTTTCAGAAATCAGAATCACACACCCAAGAAAATGACAACAAAACCGATTTGCCCTGGCTTAACTCAGATTCACAGTCCAGTTCATGTTGTCCTCACTCAGACCCATCTGCAAGTTTGTCAGCACGGTGTAAAGTTGCTTCGACACAGGTCCAAAGCTACCTTCTCCGTAAGACACTCTGCGTGTGCATCGATAAAGGAAACAAAAAAAAAACTCTTGTGACATTAAAAAAAAAAAAAAGGCGAAAGCTTTACCGCACTTTTATAGGTTGGGTATTCGTTTAAATGGGGGGATACAAAAAGAAAAGTTTTTTTTTTACCTTTTGCCTTTGTAAGTAATGTTTCCAACGGGAGAGACAACCACGGCGGTTCCTGTGCAGAAAACCTCGTCTGCTTCTAGTAATTCGTCTACAGTCACATTCCGTTCCTCCACCTGCATCATACCAAATAAGCAATGCTCTGTGACCACTAGCTATAATAGTGTTAACTCTATGATCCACTTTTAAAGATGTGAGTATTTGTTGAGAATCTGAAGAGAGGGAGAGATTACACTACCTGAAGCCCTAGGGTTCGAGCCACGTCCATTATACTTTTCCGCGTAATCCCGGGTAAGATGGTTCCTTTTATTTCAGGAGTAGAGATCACATTGTCCTGGCAAAGAGAGTGAGCAAAGCAACAAATTTTGGTCAAAAGGTTTCTTGTGTAAGAGAGAATCAGTAGCCAATGTCCCCCACGATAAGACGGTGCCAGGGTCTTAATCTCATCTTCAACACCTTAGGACTCATAAGGGGAGAGACATCTTTATAGAATCTATATGTCATCACCTAAAGATTGGATTTTTTTCTACCTTCACAATGAAGATGTTGCAAGACGAGACCTCTTCAAGAAATCTTTTGTAAACGCAATCAAGGTACAAAACATCGGAATATCCTTTAGCTTTCGCAATCGACTGTGCTTTTAGTACCTGTATTATAAGTTACTGTGTGAGTACATAAGACGGTCCAAAGAACATCAATATATATATATATATGTACACACGAAATCAGCTTTACTTACTGCAGCATAGTTGCCAATGGTTTTAACACCTCCGGTACCACCAGGTGTTGCACGGTGAAACTCACTTTCCACAATCAAATTGATTGGTGCCACACCTTCCTGACATCATTATATCAATCATATCATCATTTAGGAACACACAAAAAAAAAGGACATATACAACACTAGTCTAAAATATTTGGATTCTGTCGAAGGAGGAACGTTGCAAAACCTTGAAGTAGTTCCCCACAGGAGAAACATAGATAAGGAAAGTATATTCTGGTGCAGGTGCAAGACCAAGAATGGCTCCAGTTCCCAATAGCAACGGTCTGATATATAAGGAACCTTTTCCTGAAGGTGGAACCTGAAAACAAAGACATCAACATCCGCATTAACTTATATAACAGCAAGCAAATTTTTTCTAGTAACTTCCTTTGAATACCCGGGAACAAAAGAAACTGCCATTTATGTTACCCATCGTTTGTTTGCTAACACGGTTGCTTTCACAGCTTCGACAAACTGCTCAGTGGTTGGAGCAGGCATACACATCCTCTCAGCACCATGTCTCATACGGGTTGCATTCTCCTCGGGACGAAAGATGAGGATGTTTTTACCGTCTTGCTTTCTGTACGCTTTCATCCCTTCGAACAATCCCTACAAACAAAGGGTTCGAAACAGAAATACATACACTAATTAGACTCATATAGTCCTAAATTCCAATCACTCCCACAACGCATTGCTTGACATCTCTCACCATCATCAGTTGCAGAAATAAGAGGATTTTTCCTTGCTTAATATAAAGTTAAATTCAGTATATGGAAGAACTTCTCACTAGATGCAACTAACAGAGCAAATAAGAGACTTAAGTCATAGGCAGATAGAGTTTCAGTGTCGAGAAATCTGACAAATTTCTTCATACTTTCAAACCAACTCCCTATAAGATTCTTGATCAGCACAGACGAAGCTCCTTTCATATAACTCATTACAGTAAAGAAACAGGACTTTGAGAAACTAGGAAACAAAGTCAACGGCAGATTACATTTCAGTGTCAAGAATCCGACCAAAGTTCTCTATACTTTCAAAAAATTTCAACTACGAAAGATTAAGCTCGTTTTCATCGAACTTGTTACAGTAAAGGACAGGACTTTGAGGAAACTAAGGAAAAGAAAATCAGACAGCAGATTCCGTTTCAGTGTCAAGAATCTGCTAAATTCCTCACATACTATCAAATCCATAACCTTAATAACCCCACACACACACAACCAAAAAAAAAAAAAAACATTTTTTGATTCATAATCTAAATCTTGGTTTGATCAAACTCAATTACAGTAAAGTACATGAATTTTTTAAGAAAAGTGGGAAACAAAAACCTGTCCATAGTTGAGTACACCAGCAGATGGGCTGAGTTCAATGTTCCCGAAACGTTGCAGTTCACCATTTGAGAACTCCCCATCAAGCTTACATTTCATCACATACATGTAATCGGTCTGCTTAAGCCCGAATCCGATGTTGTCCCAATCTATGTCGGCTAATTCAGACACATCCGTACTACTCGACATATAAAACGAATCTCATCGATAACAATTCAAATACCCCAACAAACAAACAAAAAATGATTCTGATTCCTAACGAACCTGGAAGAAGAATTGGACAAAACGGCGTTGCATCGAGTAAAGGAGACTCCGCCATTGATGAAACTGGAAGATACAGAGGACGAAGAAGAATGCTGAAGCTGTGAATGTAATCGGAGAAAAGGGTTCAGATAAAACGGAAAACGATAACAGTAGAGAAAAAGGAATGAAACAGTGGAAAAAGAAGAAGAGAGTTGACCTTGATGGAGGAAGACGATGGCGATAAGTTCCGAGCAGAGGAGAAAGAGTGGAGACGCGTGGCGAAGGCGCGTGTAGGGCAAAGAAGGTAATTTTGATTAAGGCTAGGGGAAATTGTTGCTCTCTCCATCTTTTCCTGAAAAAAGTGTGTAATGCGTTTGCTTCTTCTTCTTTCGGTGTCTATAAGTCGACAATGGGTGACGGAGGCTCTCTGCGTGTTTCGCCTTTTTGCCCTAACACCTACTTTCAATTTTTTTTTTTTTTTTAATCACTTTTTCTCAAATTAAATGTCCCATAAATTACGACAAAAAAATAATTGTACCATAAATTTGGTAATCTAAGAATTCGTTTTAATTAATTAGTTTCTTTTTGCTAAAGTTTTAATTAATTAGTTAAAAGGCGAATACAAAAAAACCATAAGAACATGATTATTTTGATTATTGGGTATTAATTTTATCTAATTCAATTTATTCCCTTTTTGATCTATAATTTATCTGGTGTTTAGGGTCAGTTGTTGATAATATCATGTTTAAAACATAAATCACTTATTCTAAGTTAAGTTGAACTATATTATGTTGTTATTTCATTGTTAATCTAGCATATCAACGGAGAAAATCATGTAAGATAATGCGAATTAGATTATTTTTTATTTTTTTGTAGTTGACAATTTACATGGAGCGACCAAAAGAATGGTTTGTAAAAATATGAAAAAAAAAGAACGAAAAACAAAAGACCGAACATGTTGGTTGACTAACAATTTACGTTGCCTAATCCATGTAAGAAATATAAAAAAAAGACCGAAACTGTTTTCTTTTTTAAAAAGGGAAAATGTCTATCCACCTACTTACGTAACTCCAAAATACAACGTGTGTTTCATGCGTTTGTATATTGAATATTAAATGGGCCTAGCCCATCAATAATTTTGGATCGTGTCTGAAACTGAGAACCGAGAAATCTGACACGTGGCGAGCAACCTAATTTTGGATCGTGTCTGGCCCATGACTTGATAAACGGGCCTGCTTATCTAGAGCCTGCTAGATAAACAACTGATGAAACGAGGGCGTAAAGCTTCCACATTCATTTCAGATCAGATGTGTACTACAAACTTATTTGGTTGGCTTGTTTATTAAGAATGACATTTGGATTATTACTGTTGTTTTTTTTCATATTTGTATATGTTTAATTTCTGAAGCAATACAAATATGCAATAAGGGTGTCACACATATATAACTGTGTTGGTAAAAGTAAAAACCAATGAAGACTGAAGAAAGAAACAAACGTGTCAATTGCAAAAACAAAACCAAAAATAGTACATATCTTAAGTCGTGATAGATCCATAGCAGATCCAATATCTGAAACACCACCAGACTATTTCTTCTTCTACGACTTATTTGTGAATGGAATTGCAATGAACCTCCGTTTAAGTAGGAGTTGTAGTGGACCTCAGCGCCCGATTAGTATTTTCACATCTGCAGTTTGCATGTAACGTTAACGTAATGTGATTGCCCCCACACTTGCCGTTCTTAGAACATGTTACTTACATACTCATAGAAGTTTATTGGAACGTGGGATACAAGATTTGAGCTGTTTTAATAGTTCTTGACTAACTTGTTTATGAAAATTCGAGGTACTCAAGAGTTGATCGTCAGCTAAAGAAGCGAAATTGGCAATTTCCATCTCTTGGAATCTTGGCCTCCGAGAAACCTTCCACTCTAAACGGAAATTAGGATTAATGTGAAGACAACGATCGAATGATCACCTTTGCTTCTTTGAAAAAAAATTTGGGTTAGAAGAACAGTGTAAATTAGGAGCGTAAGAAATTCTATTTATATATAGGTCAAATTAAAAATCTAGTTATTTTAGATAATATCTTTTGATATTGAAAAATTATATCCAAAATATCCAAACAAATATTCTATTTATCAATAGTCATGGTTGTGGAAGAAAATACTAGATATCAAGGAAAGCAACAACACCTTAAGGATTTTAGTTTTGATGGGTCAAAATCAAAGTTGGATACAGTATATGGTTTATATTAATGAGAGAGAGAGATGTCATAAATAAATGCTTCATAAAAATAAGTAGATTTTTGCTTGAAGACAAGGGAAGAGAGTTGAAAAATATCTTAGGACCATTTGATTCATTAATGACACTACACATACATTTGCAATTATTGGAGAAATTGTGAGTGAGCTCTCACTTTCTCCCTTCTTTTAGTTTCCCCCCTCTCTGTCTCTTTTCACATGGAATGTCTTTTTGTGCCGCAGGAGCTACCACAATCAGATACAATCCAAATGGGTAAAGCAAAGGTGCCAAAGTATACTTATCGATGGTTTATTTACTTTTTTTGATGGTATATGCAACTGCAGCTAATAAGCAAAAACACCGAATTGATTATTATTATTTTTTTTTTTTTAACACAATGGAAACACTAGTTATCTTGGGGGTAATAAACCAGAACAAAAGTTTTTTTAAGGGAACCAAAACGGCCAAAGTGGTTTTTGGTCGACCACAGTTGATATACTTGAACATTTTGGTCTACCAAAGTTTATAATTTGATATCTTTGAACATTTTGGTCTACCAAAGTTTATAATTTGATATACTTGAACATTTTGGTCTACCAAAGTTTATAATTTGATATACTTGAACATTTTGGTCTACCATAGTTTATAATTTGATATACTTGAACCTGTCTCTTATACACATCTAGATGTGTATAAGAGACAGATCATATACACAACCGCATGTATGTATGCATAGTGTTCTCCAAATTCGAAATTTCTTAAAATTACCAATTACCTTAAGAAATCCAACCTTAATATATATATTCATCAAAATTCCTAACAAAAGATAAAACAGCAGTAATTAATTAACTAACACCAAATCTCATTGGTTGAAAATTTTATACCGAGACGTCGGAGTCTCGGAGACGAGATAAAAATGACAAATTTGCCCCTCGATCACCGCACTTTCGTCGTAAACGTAAACCCACCAAATATCCTAATTACTGAGGAGGTCCGGCGGACTTCCTGAATCCGGCGACGATTCGTTAAACGCCGGAGATTTCTCCGTCACGTCTGATTCCGACGCCTGCTGCTTCGAAACAGGTATCTTTGGGATCTCGGTGAGGATCTGGACGACTTCCCTCATCGTCGGCCGCTCCACCGCCTGTTCTTCAACGCAGAGCATCGCAACGTAGAAGACGTGTGTTACCTCGTGGACGGGCACTGAAGAGAGTCTAAGATCGATTACTTTGAGCACACATTCTTTGTTTGAATCCGTCATGCCTCGAACCCACTGAACGATATCAACGCCGTCGCCGAATTCCCCGACGGGTTTCCTTCCGGTGATGAGTTCAAGAAGAACAACGCCGAAGCTGTACACATCGCTCTTCTCATCTACCTTCAACGTATACGCGTATTCTGCAATTAACAAGGAACACATAGTTCAGAGACTTTGACACCCACCAAGTGTTTGATTAAATCCCAAATTACAAAAAAAAAAAAGCGTGAGTCGAGGCAGTACCTGGAGCGATGTAGCCGTAGGAGCCGGCAATCGCAGACATACATTCAGAAGTCCCGGAATCTTGTAAGAACTTGGCGAGACCAAAGTCGGCGACGTGAGCTTCGAAGTTGGAATCGAGGAGGATGTTGTTGGACTTGACATCTCTGTGAACGATCAACGGGGAACAATCGTGGTGGAGATAGCAAAGACCCTTGGCTGCTTCAAGAGCTATCTTGTAACGTGTGTCCCAATGTAAATGGCCTCCTTTCTTCCCATGAAGAACCTCTCCGAGGCTACCGTTGGGCATGTACTCGTACACAAGGAGATTTGTTTCGTGGTTAGAGCAAAACCCGAGCAGCTTCACGATGTGCCTGTGTCTGATCCTACCTAGAGTCTGAATCTCGGCGTTGAACCCGTGATCATGGGAAGATCCGTGGGACATTGTAGCCAATCTCTTGACCGCGACTAGTTCGCCGCTAGGCATCACGCCTTTGTAGACAATCCCGGCACCGCCTTTACCGATGATGTTGTCTTCCTTGAGAGAGACCAAGACATCGTCACAAGTGAAGTCTAGTCTCTGGAAAGCAGTCAATCTCCAGGCCTTGGAGTCACTCGCGTTTCTCAAGGACCTAGCTTTGACTATGGCAGCTATAGCGAAAACCATCGAACAAAAGAGCAATCCAAGGACGAGTAACAGTTTCGTAGTAGCGGATAAAGGTTTAACATGAGGCTGGTGAGTTCCTTTGCCGTTGCAAGGACCCAAATACGGACCACAAAGATCAGAGTTACCCAAGAACGATGTGTAGTTGAAGTAACTGAACTGTCCGGTGCTGGGAACTAAACCGGAGAGATTGTTGTAAGAGAAATCAACAGATGTCAAACTCTGCATTGACGCTATCGTCACAGGGATCGAACCCACGAGATGGTTTCTCGAAATATTCAAGTAGTTCAAGATCCTCATGCTTGTGATTTCGTTGGGGATTTCACCAGAAAGCTCGTTACGACTCAGATCAACGAACGTTAGCAGCTTACAGCGGCTGATCTCCGGTGCGATCCGACCCGATAACAGATTGTGGCTCAAATCCATCTTGGATAACTGCTGAAGCCTCCCAATCTCCGACGGAATCGGACCAGCGAACTTGTTACCGTCTAGGAGTAGTTTCTGTACGCCGGAGAAGTTTCCGATGGCCGGCGGTAATGGACCAGAGAGCTGGTTATTTGACAGACTGATCTGTCCAAGGTTTACAGAGACTCCTCCGCTTATTGGTAACTCTCCGGTGAGGTAATTGTCTTGGAGCTCCACTTGAGATAATCTGGGTAACCCGAAAAGCCCCTTCGGAATCGACCCGTTGAGGAAATTCTCGCCCATCCGGATCCGGGTCAGAGACTCGCATTTGCCGAGCGAATCCGGGATTGAACCAAAGAGGAAGTTGCCGAGAGTGATTAATGTCATTAACCAGTTACCGGAGCACATGTTCGGCGGCAGAGTCCCGGTGAGTTTGTTGGAGGAGAGATCAAGAATCACTAATCTACCGTTTTCCCCCAATTTCTGAGGGATGCTGCCGGTGAAATTGTTCTCCCACAGCTGCAACACCTCGAGCTCCGGTAAGTCACCGATAAACTCAGGTATGGCACCGTAAAGTTTGTTCCTGAAGAGATTCAGGAGCGTTAAGTTCTTCAGATGTACGAAACTCGCCGGAATCTCGCCGGTGAACATATTGTTAGACAAATCCATTGATTTCAAGCTCGAAATCATCCCCAGCTCCGGAGTTAATGGACCTGAGAAAGCGTTCACATGCAGGAACAGCGTATCGAGCTTCTGGAGCTTCCCAATCTCCGGCGGAATCTCTCCTGTCAAACCGCAATTAGCGGCGTCGAATCGGACGAGCTCCGATAGATTTCCAATCTCCGGTGGAAGACCATCTTCGAAAGCGTTGTAGTATCCGATATAGAGCTCCCGGAGGCTCGTTAGGTTTCCGATCTCCGGAGGTATTTTCCCGATTAGCTCGTTGCCGGAAACTGCTAGATACTCGAGAACAGGCCAGCTTCCGTACACCGCCGGGATACGGCCAGCGAAGTAGTTCCCACCGAGGTGAAGATGACGGAGCTGTGTCAGGTTTGTGATGGAAACCGGCAAATCTCCGGTCAAGTTGTTGTTGTACAAATCGAGGACCTGGAGATTCACCAATCCAGCGGAGAGCTCATCGGGATACGAACCGTTGAAGACATTATTGGAGAGATTAAGATGACGGAGCTCCGAGAGATTGGCTATCTCCGGCGGAATAGGACCCGAGATCTGGTTAGCAGCGACCGACAGATTCTGCAACAGAGGTAAATGAGCAACGTCGGAGGAGAGAGTCCCCGAGAGGTCAAGGCCGGAGAGGTCGAGGGAGGTCACGTGCCGGCGAGAGACGTCGCACGTGACGCCGGTCCATAGACAGAAGCTCGTCGAAAGCTTCCATGAGGTGAGAGGTGAGTGTTTGTCATTTTCGCCGCCGGTAAGGGAGGATTTGAGTGAGAGAAGAGCATGGAACTCGGAGATTTGTCGACCGGCGGTGAAGGAATGAGAAATGTGGAGGAGAAGTAGAAGGAGAAGAAGTAGCTTCATGGCTCTATTTTTCTCTCTCTCTGTAAGTTAGGGTTTGGTTTAAAAAGGGTGAGAGAAAGTGAGGAAGACGATGGAAATGGCGTGTTTTTTTTTTTTTTTTTGGATTTTACTTTTTTACTTTAAATCGATCTTCTTCTTTTTCCAACTTTAAATGGATCGTGTAAATGGAGGGAGATTTTAAGAAACTTTCTTATTTCGAGAGAGTAGAAGCCAATTGCACACAACTTTCTGAAGATATAAATAAAATATACAAACTTTAAAATACCTCGAATATGTTAGAAAGCAAAAAGAACACCTTGAATATCAATATATCATTTATGTTATTTATTTATATAATGGCGTTAATGAAACATAGAGGAAAACTCACCTTGATACAGGGTTCATTAGTTTTCTTTTGGAGCCTTGTTGTTACCCAAAACACCTTAGATATTTGTGCTATAAAATTACAAAAACCCAAAACCTTAGATATTTGTTTAGGGAATAAAAAAGAGTATGCTATAAAATTACGTCACATAATATATTATGGACCTAATAAATTAATACACAGAATATATTATGGACATAGTAATACACATTATCTACTCCAACCAATAAAGCGAACCATAAATTCATATATATATTAGATATAAAAGGGACAAAAGATAAAAACCATAATTAAAATTACTAATGATGATGAACGGCCCTGATGTTATAGTTTGAAGGGAAATTATGGATCCCACCACTGGGATTCACACAAACTTACCGATTTATCGAGGGACCCGCTTTTTGTTAACAAGATAGCAGCACTATGATGAAGTAGTATATAAACTGGACCTAAATTAACCTAAACAAAACTTAAGATTAAGTGACCAAAACACCCCTTTCAAAGGCCCCTTAATCACATCTCTACCCTTAGGACCACAACAAGGCCCAACGCATGACAACAAAAAAACCAGAGAGCCCGGTCTCTGTTATTTTACTTGTTAGGGAATTATCAACCAAAACTGACGAGAATAACCCTGAAATGTCTGCACGGCAACAGTTAAGAGCCTCGAGAGATGGGTAGGGACACGATCGTAATTTTGATTGTGGAAGGTAGTCAGCAAAAACACAGTCCTACTTACTATGTGCATCATTTTCATCTTTTGCCAGTTACCACACAGTTCACTGATCAACAATAATGGTTTGTGCAGTGAACAAATTTGTGGTTCTCGATTTAAAAAAAGAAAAAATAAATTCCTGCTTATATATCTCACAAGATTATCCCACTTTGATTTTTTTTTTTATCTCGTACTAAAATTGGAATCTAATCGCAAAAAAAGGTTTTTATTTATTTACTAGAATAGAGAATGAATATATAGAGCCGAAATACGGATTATGGTTAATATATCAAAATAATCAAAAGGAGATTTGTTAGCCACTGGACCAGAGATTAGAAAATTATATTAGCCGCTGGAATAAGTCGTACTCGTATTAGGTGAACTTTGTTGTCTTTCTTCATGGACCCGGACCAATAGAATTTTTTTTTTGTTCAAATGCAACGCACTTCCTTGCACTTAATAATAAAATAAAATGACTGAAAAAATACTTATAATGAAAAACATTTGTAAAATATTTCTTCGAATGATGAGAATTTGCAAGCACGTGTGAGCGAAGGTATATACTTTATGGTGTGCTAATTGGGAAGATATACTTTTGGATGGATGTGTGTTTTTTAAGATTCGCTTGTTGAAGCTTGATTTCGTATTTGGTACCAAATCCAGTATATTAATTTGACAGAAAGATTATGATAAGCAGTAGCACTACACCAAATAAAGTGTAAAACCTAACCATTTTTTATGACACAAAACGTCAACCTAAATTATTCTTCTTCTTTTTTTTTTTAATGAAATAGTTCTGCAACAATATAATCACAAGAGAAAAACAAAAAACATTGGATAAGAGAAGGGAGGGGATGATTAAAACCCAAATGCTTTAAACATGTCACACCAAGACCACGGTATGTTCTCCTGTTTCATGTCGAGGGTAACGTTGATCTGGTTTTGATTATGACCCATCCACTATCCTCCTTACAAGATTATGACCCATCCACTATAACAATTTCTTTTACTCTCTTTTTAAGTTTTTACCTTTACAAAACATACTTCAAGAAATAAAGCTAAGATTTTGATCTTTGTCTGTTTTTGGAGAGACACAAACATGGACTCGGTCTTTAGGAAGTGCTGCTTCGGTTGCTTTCTGCTGAATCATGTAAACAGAAAGACACGCTGTAAAAGCAGCAGCCCACTGGTGTAGCAAAAAGACATCTTTTTGTTTTTAAGTTTTGAAATTGATACATAAGAGAGTGGGTTCAAATTTTCAGGTGGTCCAATTCAAAATTTGAAGGCAAAAACCAAGACTTTACGATAAAAGTGAAAAAAAAAAAAATGAAATTGGGACAGGACACAGGACCAAGGGACCATAAGCTTCATCATCATGGCCCAACCAACTGCCCATACATAAATCGACATATAGTCATATATATGTACTTTGACCATAAGGTTCATGAGCAATATGATTCGTATGAACAATTCACAACCTTGAAAAACTTTAAAACCAATAGTATCTTACACAAAGAAACTTATAATACATCGAAATGGAAAAGGGAAAACCGGTTATGAAGATTTGTGCTCAATCTCTCAAGTCCCTTTGCACTTGCAGGATTCAAAGAGTTTCTCTTTGCCTTTAGATCTACCTAAATAGTTCTGAGTCACAAAACTCTTTCACTTTCCCTACACCTGACAAAAAAATTGGATCTTGACACAATGAAGCTAGAATCAATCTGAGAAGGTTCAGCTAAGAAAGTAAGCAATGGGTGGTGTCGGCATGAAGAGGAATGAATGTATATAGTGGATGGATTTTGAAGAGAGAGTCCTGTTTCATTCTTTCTTCTGTGTCCAAATTCGTATAGACTTGTCGAGTGAGCCTGATGCGATCAAGTTCTCTGTCGGGTGGCAAGCCACGCTCATCACAGGCTCAGCATGACCCTCAAGTTTCTGAAGCAACTTCCTGGAGTTCAGCTCCCACATGTATACACATTTATCCTCGGATCCACTGACGATTCGCTTTCCATTTGTGACGGAGAACGCAGAGGAAACGGAGTACTCTGAGTTCGCGTGGCCAGTGTATGTTTTGAGGAATTTAGCCGACGAAATGTTCCACAACCTCTGCAAAAAAATTGAGTTTTGTAGAGAGAGATCAGTGCACTAATAAACGAAATCATGAGAATTCACATCTTCTCCAATACATTATAGATGCAAACAAATCAAACACGATTTATCTTCCAAACTACGACTCTCTAAGATACCACCATTCAAAGCTCTTGAATCTTGACCCATAACAGAACTATACTAAAACTATCAAAACATTCAAAGCTCTTGAATGTTGCAAACTAAGTTTTGGATGATTCCTCCTACCATCTAAGTTAGCACATTCTACCAAGATCTTCATCCTTTCCTCGGAAAAAACTATACATCAAAACGACTAATCACATAGCAAACATCATCTCTCCGAGATGAGTTCAGCAACATTTTACAATGAGCGTTACAGCAGCATCGGGTGGAAAGGCAATGTAAGGAGAAGAAGAAGAACTCACCAGCGTGTTATCGAGCGTGGCGACGAGGATGAACTTGCCGTTGGGAGAGAATCTGACGAAGGAAACAGGAGGATTCTCATCGTCCATTAGAGTATTCACACAATGACCAGTCCCTGAATCCCAAATGCGGCACAACCCATCGTAGCTACTCGAGACAATGAGAGAGCCGTCGCGATTGAAATCCACGGCGGTGACGGGATCGGAATGCGCGGGGAGAACTTTCAAGCACTTCCCGGTTTTCACATCCCATATCCGAACAGTCTCGTCATAGGAACCGGAGACAATCATGTTCGATTGAGGATTGAAGTTGACGCAGAAGGCGTAGTTAGTGTGCCCGTTGAGCGTCTTGATCAGCGATCCGGTTTCAACGTCCCACAGCTTCAGGGTTTTGTCGTCGGAAGCTGAGACGATAAACCTCGAGTCCGAAGAGAAGGCGACATCGGAGATCCCGCACTCGTGGCCGGTGAACACTCGTAAGGGCTCGGCGATTGAATCTCCGTCGACGTTGATAGAGTAAGTGCGGATTGTCTTGTCGCCGGAGGCGGAAGCGAGGAGGCGGCCATCGGAAGAGAATTTCACGGAGGAAACGGCGCGACCGTGGGAAGTTAGGGTTTGGGAGTGAACGTAGGGGGTGAAAGATGATGCTGCTGGAACTTCCTCTGCCATAGGTAAGAGAAACAAGTGTTCTTTCTTGGAAATTGAATCGAAGTTACGAGATTTCTGTTGGATTGAATTTGGCTGCTTTAGGGTTTTGGAAAAGGGGCTCTGTGTTTAGAAGGAGAGAGACGATCAAACTAATCGTGGGGTGTATTTTGAAAGTAATAATACTATTGGGGTATCTTTCGAGTTTTTCTAAATTAGAGTAATCTCACGAACGGCTCACGTGCTCACTGTTCAAGACTTCAAGTGTTTGGTTTTGTCTATAAAACTCAAGGTGATTTTGTATAAAATTAAAGTAATAAAGTTTTAGCTTCAAATCAAACAACACCCTTTCTGAAAAAAATCATATCTCCTATATTGAATACCACGATTAATCTAAGAATCTTAAGTTATCATGTAAGTTTTGTATTCTGTATCAACCAAATTTGTATTCAATGAGATTATGAGCTCAATCTTTATTAACTATTATTGATCGATCAAACAAACAAACCACTAACCTGACTACAACTCCCAACTTTAGTTTTCTATGTCGTGTGAACAAAAGCTGAATGTTTATGTCATAGAGCAAATTAAATGAAATTATGAACTATTTAACTTTCAAGATCACCAAACGTTAGGTGTACCGATGTTTCTCCAAAAGAGATTGCCAGATTAGTCATAAATTTCTAGTTTGGTTTGCGTTTTGAAAAGATCTCACAAAGTTTTCACAAAAAAAAACGTTTTGATTTCGACTCAAAATTCTTCGATGTTAATTTCAATTTACCATTACAACAAAAAAAACTTGCAAAATTACATTGAGAGAGAGAAAAAAAAATCTCATTATGTCGTTAACCCAAATTAACGAAAGGTCTCATTACCTAGATTTTAAACTTGTTCTAAAAAATGAAATAAACTTTTGGTATTTGGTATTTACTCATTTCTCTTGCGGTCCATGCATATTAAATTTTGGGCTAAATAAACTAGGTGTGAGTACCCCCATACTTATATGTGGGTAGTAGTAATGCATTTATATTAAGAGGTTAGATTTTGTCATGTAAAATTGAATTTGTTGATAACGTGCAAGATGGGCAAAATGACACAAAAGTGATTTTGAAAGGTTTTACCAGTCTTAGAAATACTGGATGACCCTAATTTGTTTTAGCCTAGGAAAATCAGTAATCATGTGTTAAAACATTTCTATATAATTTTTGTCCACTATTCAAACTTGTAGTTAATTTTATCCAAACCGGACTACATCCAAACTAAAGACAGAATTGGATTAAACCATATTTCACAAAACAGACCATTCCTCTTTCTTTTTTTTTCCACAATCGAGTCAATATAATTTGATCTACTAAAGTTAAAAAAGCAGTTTTTATATAAAAATACATAATTTGATTTAAGCATAGCAGGAGCTAGAATTAGACAGTAGAAATAAAATTAAGTTTGATATAGCAGCTGGTCGGTAAACAAAATAAGAAGCAGCAACGATAAAAAAAAAGACCAATATTAGGTGTTGTTCGTCGCTAGGTGCTGCCAAAAGGAAGTATTAATCGGTGAATCTCAACTGCCGCAGCGACGAGGAACAAAAAGTTTTGTAAAAAAGATGGGGTCGAAGGGGTCTGGGTCGGCACTGTCGTCGGGGCCAGCCAGGGGGTTGTCGACGGGTTCAAAGAAAACGTCACTATGACAACATTCTAAACAACCTATTGCTTCCTCTTTCTTTGGGGTTTTTTTCTCCTTCAATGAAACAATCTCTTGTAGTTTTTTCACAGCTTTAGACAGCTCTTTTATAGATCTCTTCATTTCTTTGATTTCATTTTTCGAGGCATTTATTTCATCTTCATCATGTCGTTCCTCAGTCTTATCCTCGTGTATCTTCTGCTTCTTCCGATTTGCTCTGCTCTCTGAACAAGGTTTCAACACGCCCTTACCTTTTTTCAAAGATTTAGACGAAGAAGCATGAGCAGTCTCAAAACTGGAGGGTTTCTTATGCTTCTTCTCGGTCATAGCATCTTTATAAGAGGAATTCTTGCGCTTCTTGGTTTTCACAGCATCATTAATTAATGGAAGTGGACGGTCCCTTATGCCCCTCGGTCATAGCATCAGAGCTTACATCGGAGAGAGCCAAGGATTTCTTGCGATTATCCTTGCCCATTGGGAGCAGAAGAGAATAAATAAAAGAGCGACTACTGCTAGGGTTTCGAGAGGAGGCGTTTTTAAAACAGACCATTCAGAATCAAATTTTTTTTTTTTTAATGTCTGATTGTAAATTAGGGAAACAATTATATAAGGATATTTTTAATGAACAAATTAATTATTCTCTAAGGATCCACCCCACCATGAATATCTTCTGATGTCCGTCCTTTCCTTATCTGATTATCTTCAATAAACTGCTGTAGATCCGTTATTCTGTAACTGACTACTTCTAATAATAACCTGGAAAAATCGCCTGGAAAAATCGCATATGCAGGTAATCGAAACTCAAACAGTCTGGTGTAGAAGCATTAAAAAATCTTTTAAGTCAACTACTAGACTAAAGGTTTTCACAATCAAAATTTATTTGGCGACACTTTTTTTTTTTTAATATTTGGCGAAACTTTATTAAGAATTATTCCAACCTTAATAATCCGATATTAGGAATCAACTGGACCGAGATAAATTTATGTGTAGGCGTAATGGCTAATGAATGGGTATGTAGACAATAGTCACAAATACTATTAGAATAGGAAATCATATAATTCCTTTTGTGTATTTTAGTTAACCATTATCCTCGATCATGAGTCAAATGAGCTACACGATTACCTAAAATACATAAAAGGAATATATGATTTCCTGTTTTATAATCAGTTAACTTTTACATTGTGAGAACCTGTTTAAGAATTTTCGTATTGTTCTTGTTTACCAAAGAAAAAAAAAATTGTTTTGTCAAAACAACGAAAATATATATTTTATGAAATCATTATTTATACGAAATTGTTTTTAACGTCAAGTCAGAAAATCTCGTATATCATATGGTATTAGATGGCACGTCGTGTACAGGGCTTTGCAACTTCGTCAAATTTAATTTGTCACAAAAATCCAAATTAAAAATCTTTTCGACTATATATTAAAATGCTAATTATATAACTCTTTGAATATGTAAACAAATCTTAACAATAAAAACCGGGACCCACACAGACTCTACTTATATGTACAGGTCGATCTCTACCGTTACGATAAAAAATCAACGGCTTCGATGATATTACCACATATAATACAAAATGCACCGTCACGCATGTGATCCGTACGCGATATCTCTCTCGCACGATCTTTATTTTTCCCTCTTCTGAAAAAAAATAAAATAAATTTGCTCGTTTTATGTTTCAGAAATCTCTCAAGCATTTATTGATTTTTATTTCCAGCTTAAATCTATTCATAAATTTTAAAAAGAAAAAATAAAAAAAAAAAAAAAATAAAAACAAAAAAAATTTTAAAATAAAACAATTAGAATAAAAAAAAATTTAATAAACCCTCACTCAGATTTTAATTCCGCATATTTTTAGCAGTCAGTTTCTGTATTTGTCCTTTGATCGTTGAAGCTCTCTGTTTGGTTTCCGAGAAAATCTGCATTATCTTCCGGGAAAATTCGACCTCGCATTGGGGATTTTTCTCGCTCTAAACTTACGAAATGCCGAGCATTAGAGCTCCAGCTGCGAAGAAGACCACCACACTCACGGTTAGCTCTCGTTTGAAATTTCCCAGTTTATATCACTCTTGAATTTTCTTGACCGCTTGATTGAATTCTCCGTCTTTCCCGTTAGGTCGCCGTGAAATGTAGACCGTTAATGGAGAAAGAACGTGGAAGAGACATTGTTCGGGTGAATAACTCTAAGGTCTGTTCAGATTTTTTGGTTTCCTTAACTACCCAGTTCTTTCGATTTAGAAATTTTCGCCCTAATTGTGTTTTCGATTTCAGGAAGTGATTGTGTTGGACCCTGACTTATCTAAAGATTACCTCGACCGAATTCAGAATCGGACCAAAGAGAAGAAATATTGTTTCGATCATGCATTTGGCCCCGAGAGCACGAACAAGGTCCGTCTCTCTGGAGATTTGTGATTTCGTAGGATCTATATGGTTTTTTTTTATTCCTGTTTGATAAATTTTCTGGAAACGTTTAGGTTCGTAGTGTGTATGTGATTTTCTCTGTAAGTGACTGTGCTTGTGGGATATCTGACTTGTGGTTTAAGGTTTGTGATTTTTTGGATGTAGAGTTATGAATCTAAAACATGTATTTGGTTTTTCAGAATGTCTATAGGAGTATGTCGTCTGTGATCTCTGGGGTTGTTCATGGACTCAACGCTACAGTCTTTGCCTATGGTTCCACAGGAAGGTATCAGTGATGTAAATGAATCTCTGATACTATGTAGCATATATTCGATTCGCAGAGTCTAGAAGAACATTCATGTCACGCGTATTCTTAAGCTTCTCAAATTGTTTGACATTGAACTGGCTTGATGAGAGCATCCCAGGATAGTGACGCATTATGGCCTCTCTTTTTTTTGTTTGTTATCTGACTCAGTGAAGCATTTTGTATTTAGCGGCAAAACATATACAATGGTTGGAACTCGGAGTGATCCTGGGTTGATGGTTCTCAGCCTGAATACCGTATTTGATATGATTAAGAGTGACAAGAGCTCAGATGAGTTTGAAGTGACTTGCTCATATCTTGAAGTCTACAATGAAGTAAGGCTCGGTCTGATAAAATTGGTTGTTTTTGTTTTTTTTTGTTTTTGTGTGTTCTTACCCTTATGATTATTACTCTTTGTGTCATAATGTAACTCAGGTTATCTACGATTTGCTTGAGAAATCCTCTGGTCATTTGGAGCTCAGAGAGGATCCGGAGCAGGGGATAGTAGTTGCAGGCCTGCGATCAATCAAGGTCTATACTTTTCTTGTCTTTTCGATGTGATAGAACCACATTATTTGTATTGCAAAACCTGCTTTGCAGATATCATCTAGGGGTTTTCATTATGATATCATTCGGTTCCCATCATGTTGGTGTGTCACATTTATTAGCAATTTTGTTTGCGAAATGGAAACCCTTTGTATATGTAAGTATTTCTATTAGAGATTTTTGCTGATGAAGAGGAAACCCAGACTTTTATCTCCTTTCTTGGCTCCTACTATGTCTCCCAAAACTTTTGAGGAAAACTGTTTTGATTGTGTCCTAAAAAATATTCACATCCTGGGACTTTAATCAGAGTGTTTCTTTTGTAGGTGTGTTCTGCAGATCGGATTCTTGAGCTTCTGAACCTGGGGAACAGTAGACGAAAAACCGAGAGCACGGAGATGAATGAAACATCATCAAGGTGAGCGATGCTACTTCCGAAACAAAATGTTGGAGGCCTATCTTTTCCAAATCGCTGCATCTCACAGCAATGGGTTTTATTCTTGAGCAACCTCCTGCATCGTTTAGGAAACATTATTGAATTTTCTTGAAACCAAAACCATCGGTGGCTCATTATTTGCTATATGAATTTGCTTGTCAATTACCAGGTCCCATGCAGTTCTGGAGATTGCAGTAAAAAGAAGGCAAAAGAATCAAAATCAAGTCATGAGAGGGAAACTCGCCCTTGTAGATCTTGCTGGCAGTGAAAGAGCAGCTGAGACGAACAATGGAGGTCAGAAACTAAGGGAAGGAGCAAAAATAAATCGCTCACTCCTTGCACTAGCAAATTGCATAAACGCTTTGGGGAAGCAACACAAAAAGGGTCTTGCTTATGTCCCATACAGAAACAGGTATGTGTCGAGATATATGATCTTTCTATCTTAAAATGGTCATCTTTTTTTGGCTGACAGACATGTGTAATTTCAGCAAACTTACGCGGATTCTCAAAGATGGTCTGAGTGGGAACTCGCAGACGGTGATGGTTGCAACTATATCACCTGCTGATAGTCAGTATCATCACACTGTGAACACACTGAAATATGCTGACAGAGCAAAAGAGATTAAGACACACATTCAGGTGACAATAATTTTCCTCTGAATAATTCTAGTCCACGAGATTGTTAATTGGTCCAGAAAGTACTCACTATTCTCTTTTCATGCATTTTAGAAAAATATTGGTACCATCGACACTCATATGTCAGACTACCAACGAATGATCGACAATCTTCAAGTAAGTTAATTACTTTCATCTAGTTTTTTTACATATGGAGTGTAGTAGCATTGTTACAAATGGAATGTAGTAGCAGTATATAACTCGGAGCTTTGGTTTCATAGAGTGAGGTTTCTCAGCTGAAGACGCAACTAGCAGAAAAGGAATCGCAACTAAGCATCAAACCTTTTGAAAGAGGTGTTGAACGTGAACTTTCGTGGTTGGATGGTTTGAGCCACCAGATCAGTGAAAATGTTCAGGAACGCATAAACTTACAGAAGGCATTATTCGAGCTCGAGGAAACTAACCTCAGAAACCGCACTGAACTTCAGCATCTCGATGATGCAATTGCGAAACAGGTTAGGTGATAAAGCTTCTCCTAATCCAGGGGTCATTATTAATGTGAATTTATGTAACCTCTTCTCTATTTTATAGGCCACAGAGAAAGATGTCGTCGAAGCTCTAAGTAGCAGACGACAAGTAATTCTTGATAATATCCGCGACAATGATGAAGCCGGCGTTAACTATCAGAGAGTAAACCATTTTTCATCATATATTTCAACTCTGAAATGAATCTTTGCCATCGTTTGTCACATACTTGTATCGTTGTTTTGACAGGAAATAGAAGAAAATGAAAAGCATCGTTGCAAACTACAGGATATGCTCAATGAAGCAATAAATAACAACGGAAACAAAACGTATCTTCATATTCTCAATCAGTATAAGCTCCTGGTGAGTAGAATAAAACAAAGCAATTGCATATTTTTTGACCCTGAGGTTCTTACATTACTGATTCACATTTTTTTTCTTGCTTTTATGTATCTAGGGAATGGGTAACACCGAACTACAGTTCGAAATGGCGATGAGGGACCAAATCATTTACAACCAAAGGGAAGCTCAGAGAAACCTATGGAATTTGCTCATGGGTTTAGGAGTCGAAGAGAAACAAGTGTTCGACCTCGCTGCAAAGCAAGGAATCACAATCGAAGACTGGAGTATGGCATCGTATCCGGGGCTCCCTTACAGGAAACAGACACCGAGTTTCATACCAGCAAACATCCCTTTCGTGGGGCACGCGTATTCTCAATCCTCATGCACTTTCCAGAGCTATAATCAAGACTCTTCTTCTAAAGGACAACAATGGGGTCCAGCTCCTACTTTATGCAGAGAGGAACATCACAGCTCTTACTACTACATGGGACACGAGCCACCTGCATTTGTCAGCCTTAGGAAAAGCCACGATGGTTGGGTTGGTGGTGCCAGACCAGCTTCACGGATCAACACAGGAGGCAATCATCGCCGAGTCTCTTATCCACAAACTGTAAACAATTCCTCTCCACGGATGGTCTCTTCCCATATGCGTCCCAATTTTTACCAGACTCCTCAAAGGGTAAGTATCAAAACACTCCCATTTCTTCTTTCAGCTTTCAAGTTGGATCGAACGCAGATGATGATACGGTTAATCTCAATTATCTATGTTTCAATTGCAAAAATCTTATTAACCAGGAAATGTTGGTCAGCACATCGAGTCCATACGGTAGCCCACGAGCTGGTATCATCAGCGGCGTCACCACCACCCCGACAGTGCAACCTTTCTATGGAAGTCCTCGAGCTGTCACCGTGAGAAACGGTTCATACAACAGCCCACGCCCCGCCGCCATTTCAGTAGCATCATCCAATGGTGCAAGAAACCAACAACGAGTGTACGGAACAAGCCCGCTTTCAGGAGCCAAAGGCTCCAAGAACTCGTCGTACGGACAGACCAGCCACACGAAGGTGTACAGAGGAGGAGGAGGAGGAGGCACTAAAGGTCACAATAAAGGAAACAAAACTCAACGCCAACACCAATGACACACATGGGTTCGGTTTTTTCAAGTCAGTTTCTGAGGCCCCAATTTTTGAAACGCCTCGCACTCAGTCTCACTCTCACACGACTCGTTCTTTTTTTTTTTTTGTACAGCAATTTCCACGGTATTGATTTCTGGGATTTTAGCAAGAATAACCATAAAAAATATAATTGATGAAATAACCATACAAAAAACATGGCTATAGTATTTAGTGTGTATTTTATAATATATACGAAAATACCCTCAGTTTGAAATGGATAGAAGAGAACGTGATGATGTTAGCATCGGTGGTGACGTACTATGTTACGTAACGTTTTTATTTAAACCGTGCGAGAATTAATACTATATCACTATATGTTGCTTATACCACTATATAGTCGGACTACACTATTAGTATTACTTGACTTGATTTCTCTATACTATTACGAATTTTTATAGTCGTAGTAATCTGATATGGAAGTTTTGTGTCAATAACATGTGAAAGTTAGATCTATCCTTAGTTGCAAGTATGTATAAACCATAATATTACAAGTCTCTTCTCACCTATTTCTTTTTCTTTGTGTTTTTTCTTTTTCTTTATGCTTTTTCTTCTCTTCTATCAATTTATATACTTCAAATCTTCTACAAAAATTGATTTAATTTGGTTAGTGACAAAATAAATATTTTTCTGCATATATCATAGTTTGAATTTTGTTATAAACATATATAAATTTCTCAAAAATCAATTAGATATGTTCCAACACAAATCAAAAAATTTCTATGTCATTGTCATTTAAAATTGTCTACTATACTATTTTCGTTGTATCACAATAACCTATTGTAAATACGAAATGTTATACTATTTTTTAGATCCTCTTATTGTACATAAGTGCAATTGATTTGTCACCATTTATCTAGTTCTTCCTTGGACAGTTGTTTGCCATCGCCATTTTCAAATTTATCAGTTTTAGTAAATAGTTTAGTTGTAATATAGTAAATAGTATAGTATAAGTTGTAGGAACAAACAATATAGGCAAAAAATAATGTGGAAGAAATTGTTTTTATTCATTCTTTAGTTTTTTTGAATTTTTAGGGGTATAATAGACAAATACAATGAGCTATTGATATTGGTTTAAATATTCAAATATAATGGTTATAAACTTTATCTATGGTTACTAGGTTTTTGATCCGCGCGTAACAGAGTTTATATTATTGCTTGATTTAATGTAAATTTGAATGAGTAATTTTAAAAAATTTAGCAAAAATACCAAGGTAAAAATTTTAGATAATGTTTGATTATTGTATGTAATTTTCTGGTTTTAAATCTTAAATTATTTCTAGGTTTATAGTTTGCCTTTTTTATCTAATGTATTTGTTATAGTTACATTGTGTGTCAAAATTATATGGCCTTATATCAAATTTAAATAATAGTTTTTTACCAATATGTGTTTTATATTATGAATGTATCATAAGATAACAATATATGTAATATATTTATTTCATTTTGTTTTAACTATTTTTCTAAAATATCTTGAAAATATTTATGTTACTTATGTAGTGTTTTAAAATACTTACTAACATTTTTTCACTTCATATATATTTGCCAATACACTATTGTAAATGTTTTTAATTATACAATTTTAGCTATCTTTTTACTTGAATGACATGAAATATAAATTTTTCTGCATATTAGAGCTTTGTCAAAACTTTGTGGTTCTTTTAATTTGTTGATTAGTATCTTTACATAGTTTATTTTAATGCTGATGAATGGATGTTGAGTAATCTTCCTATCATTTATCTTCCTTGTCGTTCAAAACAAACTTTATTGTCAATGTCTCATGTAAATTTTGTTGGAAGTTCATCAAAAGGAGGGTGAGAGATGAATACTTGCTCTACTTGCGCCTCTTCGAATTATCTTTTTTTTTCATACATATTGTTAACATTGTTCTCTCAATATCTTCCTTTGACATAATTGTATGGCCAGTGATCGGTCTGAAAAACTTCTGAAAATTCACCATGTAGTTGGTATTGTTGTCAATGACCATTAACTTTTTAATCTTGTACACTACACGGACCTTTAGATTTGCCTCACAAGCTTTTTTAGATGTTTTTTTGGTTAGTTTAGATATTTTTATATTAATTTTTTGTTTTATTTTGAGATATACAATTCGTTATATTATATATATATTAGAAATATATATATATATAGTTAATCTCTTTTATTCTTGATTTTTCAAATAGTTAGTTTAGATATCAAGTTAATTTTTATTTTTAGATTTTCTTTTTATTTTTAAGTTTAGCTTATTGATTTCCATTTTATTTTGACATATACGATTAGGTGGAAGTAATGGCATTGTTTAAACAATAGTTAAACTTTTTTTGTTGATTTCCAAAAATTTAGCCAAGATATCAAATTAATTTCCTTTCAAATGATTTTTTATTTTGTTAATTTAGCTTTTTAATAGTTATTTCTATTTCATTTTGAAAGATAAAATTTTTTTGAAAGTTTTGACATTATTTGAAATGTAATTAAAATCCTGATTTTGCATATATTATTATGGTTTGTTAAGCTTTTTGTTGTTGATTTTCATAGTTTATATATTAAGTTAATTTTTTTTATATAAGTTTGTTTTAAGTTTTTTTAAATGTGATTTGACTTAAAAACGCAGAAAAAGACCGAACTCAGAATAAAAGGAAAAATCAAAATATACTCAGATCGGAACGAAATCGTCGGCCATGGAGAATATTTTCGGGGAATTTAGGGATTTGACGGAAAAGGTCATCAAGGACGACGCGGACTACTTATGTATGTGTGGAGATGTAAACAAGGTGATAATTGGAGGCATCAGAGTGATTTACGGCGCCAAATCCCACAAGGTATAGGAGATCGGTTTGCCTACGGTGAAGATAATTCTGGAGATCGCGGCGGCGACGGTTTACTCGACGATGCTGCTGGCGTGCAGAGTCTGGAAGCACTCGAAGGGAGAGGAAATCAGATGGTCCCACGAACTCTTGGTTCTCGCCGGGATGGCGACGCTGGCTCTCGTCTCCTCCAACAGATTCAGATATATGATGACGGCGGGCATTTTTATTCTATATGCGGTAACCTTCGGCGTGACACTGTATTTCATTACTGTGGGCACTAAAACCCACACTCATATATTTGTAGAGTGATTGAATATATTGACTAAAGGATGGGTAAGAATCTCTTTATAAACCAACGAACATAAGGCTTAGAATGAATAAATGGATTTTATTGATAAGAACAAGTATTCAAGTACAAGATGAATGAAGTGCGAGAGCTCGTAATGATTACAAGTTGAGAATTAGGTCAAATTTGGCTTATCTATGACGATTCCTGCTCCTTATATGGCCTCTCTCGATCTCCAGCTGCGACGCGAATATCGGGAGCCGTTGCACGTGTTCCAGATATCTCGGGAGTTGTTGCTGTAACGAGCTCCGGATCTTGCGGGATACTCGCCTAACTGCTAACTTAGTCTCGATCCTTATCCGTGTGCGGTAGCTCGAGGGTCTACTGAGGATACAAAGATGGGCCATATTCCTGATGGATCGTCATAGATGGGCTTGAGGTGATTCCTTGATGGACTTGAGGTGATTCCTTGATGGGCTTCACGATGGACCGGATTTAGGTGATAAATCCAGCTCCAACAATGACGGAACAGGAGCGTCGGACACAGCATCAAAGGCTTCAGGGACTCCCTCAGGTGGTGTGTGTAAACCAAAACCAGATTCAGGAACTGTCGCCTCCGGAGCTTCGAAAAAAAAACTACTAGCCTCAGCCATAAGGTGTGTTTTCTTCTCCTTATGTTCCAATAGTTCTTCTATGTCGTTGGAAACTGTTTAGAGTGTGTTTTGGTGTTTCGTTTGTTTGATTTTCCGATTTCGAGTTTTGGATTGTTACGTTGTTTGAATCTTTGATTCTTCTATGTCGTTGGAAACCTAAGTAGCACTGATACGGGTACGGGTACCGAAAACGGCAATATCAAAATTTCTAGAAACGGGGACAGTATGGGTACAGTAGTATATATATATACAAACCTATACATTTAACCTTACATTTGTACTAATCCTTGGTCTTTTTGTACCTTTAGATGTTTTTTTACATTTTCTAAATTTACAAATATTATATAAGTAGTAAAATAATTAAGTAAAAGTTTATAGTTTCATCAATAATACTAGTTTGCAAGTTTTTGGAACTGCATATCACAAGTTCATGTGTATACAGAAGGTATAATTAATACTTTTTTAGTTTTTATTTTATTTTGATACCCCCAAATTGCTGAAACGTCATGGGGACGTTTCCGAACTGTCCCCAAGCCGTCTCCGTCCCCGAAACGTTCCCGGTACGGGTACATCAACCCAATTGGCGTCCCCGTGGAAACTGTTTAGAGTGTGTTTTGATGTTTCGTTTGTTTGATTTTTCGATTTCGAGTTTTGGATTGTTACGTTGTTTGAATCTTTGGTTCTTCTTGTGTTAGGACTAAAGACGGTATATGGGAATTTCGTAATCTCAGCTAAACTTGAGCTGTTAGAGCTAGTGGTTAATGGTGAATTTGGGAATTTGGCAGAATTTCGCTTCTTTCTTTCTGATTTTAGAAATTGGGAAGTGGGTTTTGATTCTTGTGAGATAATTTCAGTGTTCTGGGTACTCAAAATGTAGACTAGAGCATGCAAATGCTGGGTGGGAGAGATTTGATGTGTAATTGAGAATTAGTTGTATGGTTTTTATGTGCAATTGCGTATCTCATGTTATGTTCTATATGTTCTTGAACTCCCCAGGAATCGAAATCAATATAATCTGATAAAATAGCTATTTCCTTTGTGATCAGGAGTTTTGTTTCTTACTTGGAAATAATAAACATGCGTCATGTCTCAATTTCTGGGAATTTCGTAATCTCAGCTAAACTTGAGCTGTTAGAGCTTGTGGTTAATAATGAATTTCAGAATTTGGCAGAATTTCGCTTCTTGCTTTCTGATTTTAGAAATTGGGAAGTGGGTTTTGATTCTTGTGAGACAATTTTAAAATGTTGTGTAGACTATTTCAAACCCGAAATATAGACTAGATTGTTCTGGGTACTCAAAATGTAGACTAGAGCTTCCAGACTCAGTGCTGTGCTTAACTTTAATGGAGAAAGGCATTCGCCTAAGGCCACCAAAATTTGAAAAATTAGAGGGCCACACTTGTTTAATACCAAGACTTAAGTATTTAGTTAGCTTGATAAATATGTTTGAGTTCTTTGTTTGATAAAACTCATATCATTATAATTGTTATATTTTTTTTTGTATGGAAATTTGTCCACATGTTTAACATTTTTATTAAGATAAAGCCACTTAATTGATGAGAAAGGGATAATTAAAAAATAAATAATAGAATAAAAAAAAAGAGTCGAAATTTAATTGAAAAAAATCTAGACACAAAGATTAAAAGATCAAAATGATTCCAAAACAAAGAATAAAAGAGATGGGAAGTCGATTCAACTCCTATTCTTTATGCATCTCATCCGTAATTACTTCTAATAATAATTTGTATCTTTTTTTTTTGTCCTTGAAGTTCGATCACCATATAATATTCTTCTTCATGAGTCATGATCTTACCTCAAAAACTGAGAAGATTTATAAGAAATTGATGTAGAATTTTTGGTAATTGAATAAATTAGTGTTAGTAACTAAAATTCTACAATAATGAATTCACAAATAGATTGAATTACGTTTAATACAAAAAAGTCCACATTTTTTTAGCGCGCCTTAGAGCACGGCACTGTCCAGACTTTGCACGCCAGCAGCATCGTCGAATAAACTGTCGCTGCCGCGATCTCCAGAATATATTCACCGTCGGCGAACCGATGTCATCCAATCTGTGTGATTTGGCCCCGTAAATCACTCATATGCCTCTGATGATCACCTCGTTCACATCTGCACTCAGACAGACGTAGTCCACGTTGTCTGGGATGACCTTTACCGTTAAATCCCTGAATTTCTTGAAAATATTCTCTATCTCTCGCCGACGATTTCGTTCCGATCTGAGTATATTTTGATTTTTCTTTTATTCTGAGTTCTGTCTTTTTTTGCGTTTTTAAGCCAAATCACCTTTAAAAAACTTAAAATAAACTTATATAAATAGAACTAAATTAATATATAAATTATGAAAATCAACAAGAGCTTAACAAACCATAATATATGCAAAATCAGGATTTTAATTACATTTCAAATAATGTCAAAGCTTTAAAAAAAAATCGTGTCTTTCAAAATGAAATAGAGATATTTATTAGAAAAGATAAATTAACAAAATAAAAAATCATTTGAAAGGAAATTAATTTATTATCTAGGCTAAATTTTTGGAAATCAACAAAAAAGTTTAATTATGTTTTAAAAAATGCCATTACTTCCACATAATCGTATATGTCAATATAAAATGGAAATCAATAAGCTAAACTTTTAAAAAAAATATAATCTAAAAATAAAAATTAGCTTGATATCTTAACTAACTATTTGAAAAATCAAAAACAAAAGAGATTAACTATATATATATATATAAAATATAACGAATTGTATATCTCAAAATAAACCAAAAAATTAATATAAACATATCTAAACTAACAAAAAAAAACATCTAAAAAAGCTATTATGAGGCAAATCTAAAGATCGGTGTAGTGTACAAGATTAAAAATTTAATGGTCATTGACAACAATACCAACTACATGGTGAATTTTCAGAAGTTTTTCAGGCTGATCATGCTGGCCATATAATACAATTGAACGACAAAAAATTATCCATTATCTACCAAATTTTATGAAGCAATCGATATAACACAAAAAGGTAAAGATGATCTCTGACGAGTTATGTCAAAGGAAGATATTGAAAGAACAATGTTAACAATATTTATGAAAAAAAAATAATCCGAAGAGGCGCAAGTAGAGTAAGTATTCATCTCTCACCCTCCTTCTGATGAACTTCCAACAAAATTTACATGAGACATCGACAATAAAGTTTGTTTTGAACGACAAGGAAGATAAGTGATAGGAAGATTACTCAACATCCATTCATCAGCATTAAAATAAACAATGTAAATATACTAATCAACAAATTAAAAGCTTTACAAAGTTTTGCCAAAGCTCTAATATGCAGAAAAAATTATATTTTATGTCATTCAAGTAAAAAATAGCTAAAATGGTATAATTAAAAACATTTTCAATTGTGTACTAGCAAATATATATGAAGTGAAAAAATGTTAGTAAGTATTTTAAAACACTACATAAGTAACATAAATATTTTCAAGATATTTTAGAAAAATAGTTAAAACAAAATGAAATAAATATATTACATATATTGTCATCTCATGATACATTCATAATTAAAAACACATACGAGTAAAAAAATATTATTTAAATTTGATATAAGGCCATATAATTTTACACACAATGTAACTATAACAAATACATTAGATAAAAAAGGCAAACTATAAACCTAAAAATAATTTAAGATTTAAAACCAGAAAATTACATACAATAATCAAACATTATCTAAAAATTCACCTTAGCATTTTTGTTAAATTTTTAAAAATTATTCATTCAAAATATACATTAAATCAAGCAATAATATAAACTCTACGCGTAGCGCGGATCAAAAACCTAGTGACCATATATAAAATTTATAACCATTATATTTGAATATTTAACCCAATAACCATAGCTCATTGTGTTTAGTCTATTATGCCCCTAAAAATTCAAAAAAAAGCTAAAGAATGAATGAAAATAATTTCTATCACATTATTTTTTGCGTATACTGTTTTGTTCCTACAATTTATACTATACTATTTACTATATTACAACTAAACTATTTACTAAAACTGATAAATTTGAAAATGGCGATGGCAAACAACTGTCCGAAGAAGAACTAGAAAAATGTTGACAAATCAATTGCACTTATGTACAATAAGAGGATCTAAAAAATAGTATAATATTTCGTATTTACAATAGGTTATTGTGATACAACGAAAATAGTATAGTAGACAATTTTAAATGAAAATGACATAGAATTTTTTTGATTTGTGTTGGAACATATCTAATTGATTTTTGAAAAATTTATATATGTTTAAACAAAATTCAAACTATGATATATACAGAAAAATATCTATTTTGTCATCACCGTCTTTTAAATAACGTCCCCCATAATCGAAATATATGACTGTGCAACGAGCTTTATTTATTGACCCCTGAACAAGAATAACAAATATCATTAGTTCTCTCACTAATACAAACTGCTCTCAATAATACCCGATATCTTAGTAATACCAGCTGCTCTCAGTAATACCTGATATCTTAGTAATACCAGTTGGCTTAGTAATACCCAGGATTGTCACCCATGAAATTTCTATTTACCTACGGATCTACTACGATTTATTACGATTCATAATGATGTAATGTCATTTAACCATTCTAATTGTCCTCACTTACCAATGCATGACCCTATCGAATCAATTGAGCAAAAATTTCAAAAACCCAATGACTCAAAAAAAATCAAGAGATATTATATGATTTACTATGATTCAAAGCGCAAATATTCTATTCAAAAGCACGAATTACTATGATTCATAACACAATTAATAGATATTGCGTCCGCAGCTGCAAAAAAATAATACCTTTAGAAACAGCTTGAAGATGGAGAACATGGAGAACAATGGAGAAACGCGTCGGTTTTGGAGGGGAAGGAGAAGATGAATTGAATAGTGGGACCCATTGGTAGTTTAATTGTGGGTTGAAGAAATTAATATTTTTTGTTTTTGAATTAAATATTAAAATATTTTGTAATTGAATTATGATTTAATTTTAAAGGGAAGGAAGGAAGGAAGGGTAAAAAAGAGAAAGAAAAGAAGAGGGATAGTTAGATTAGAGGAGGGGTAGTGAGATTAATTTTGAACAAATAAGACCATATTGGCTCTTTGTCCCTAAGTCGACGATATCTTGACCTCCTCTTCTCACCGCCATCTGCACCGCCGGAATCATCCTACTCCGGCATCGCCTCGGCTTCCTCCGAGAGACGACGGCGACGACTAACACTATTCGGCACGTCTCTCTTCGTCTTCTTCAATTAACGAACTCTGGTTTTTGATCTCTCTCTCTCTCTCTCTCTCTCTAAATATATATATATATATATATATATCTTGTCTTGGTCGATTGGTTCTCAAAAGCCTGCTGTTTAATTGCGATTAGTTTAGTAGCGTCTTAGCTTCGCTTAGCTAATTGATTATTGCAATATGTAAAGTCGATATCCAAGGACTGTCAAGTGTAAACGCTCACTGAAAGATCGGCAGTTTCTCTGTTAAATCTTTCTTCCTCGAAGCAAGAAAGAGTTATACTTGCGTATGCAAAAATCTTGTTTGGCGAAATCGACTCTTGTCTCTGAATTTTTTCTTCTAGTTTTCAGAATGAAAGACAAAGAGATGGAAGCCAGAAGCGAACTGAAGCAGAACATTTACGAGATTTTCAAAGAGTTTATGACTGGGTATGTTTGTTTTGCTTGATTCTCTTTACAGATATATGTGCTTTCAGGTTTGTTCAGTTTATTCCCTCTGAATTCTTGGTCACTGCGATGATGTTAGGATCACAAAGCTTGAGGAACTAGGGAATGCTGCAAATAGCTTTCTTCTACGGTTTCAGCAAGGACTCAGTACGTTGCTTCGTATTATTATCTTCGGATTGCAAATTCGCAGTCCTTCTATGACATTTGCTTCTTATGAAATGACAATCTCAGGCTTTCTCCAACGCCCTCCAATAGTCACTTCATCCAAGTTGATCGAGAACATTCTCAAGAACAATGAAACAAGACGGCTTGAATCATATATAGAATCAGGCTGCGTTAACATCGATGATGCTGCACAAAGCACAAGAGCTTGTAAGTTACTGATCAACTCTTTTGATTTAACTCTCAAAGTTTGTCAATTTCTGTGAAAGTTTCTTGTTTTAGAGACATTCTTCAGCAGTTTTTCGTTTTTTCCTACACATTGCTCTTTTTTTCTTGTTCGTCGTCTCTTACCTGCAAATGAAGTGCATACATCTCTATCAGGACTTTCTGATCACCTAATCAAAGGTAATGTATTACTCCGTCTCTGTTACTTATTTTGCAATTGGTTGATGTTTCATGTCATCACTCACTCCCACATAATCATATTTTTCGGTTACTGTAAGCAATTATACCTCTTTAATCTTTAAGATGTGAAAATTGCAGCTCAAAGCTTGCTAATTGAGCTCGAGCTTCTCACCGATGAGGCAGCCCTTGCAATCGAGACTACCACAAAGTTTTCCACACAGCTAGATAAAGACTCAAGTGATGAATTACGACAAGTACCGTGTGATGAGGTACGATGTAAACATGATTTGTTTCTCGAGTAAACTAAACTTGTATCTCTCTGAAAATGGTTTCAGATAGAAGAGTGATGTTGTTTGGATGTGTTTGGTTTCAGGAGAACGCGACTGTAACTTTACCTCAAGAACCTGAAGTTACAGAGTACGCTACGGTTATTGCAGTAGTTTACAGTATGGTGAAACAGAACTATGCGATGCAGGTGTGTGCGATTTGAACCATTAGATACTACTAACTCTTCATGTTTGATCTTTAAACTTCGAAAAACTAATTGAAGAGAAAATGGATATACTGATTTGCAGGAAAAGATTGTGAGATCGCTTAGTTTGAAGTCATCATCTGCTGAACTAGAGACTTACACTATGATGTGGTCATTGCGTCCGTTTGTAGAAGACGATGTTATGAACACAGCATGGAAATGGATTTACTAATACACTTTCTCATCCAGTTTTGTCTGATTAGTTTGTTTCCATCAGTGAGTTAATCATTCATTGACACACACAAAGAGAACGTATTTTTTGATCATTCGTTTATCTTGTAAGGTATATGTTTTATCTCGGTTTAGAAGATCGGTTTATACATCAACCATTTACACGTAGTGGGCCTAGTTTGGCCCATTTACTAGCTCATCAAGTAAGAAAATTAGAAGAAGGTTCAGAAAGCAAATCAAGCAAATTTGTGCGCAGATCTAGTGGCCTCTTCGAATTTTTCGTGGCTGCGTTTGACGTTGCCACGAAGAAGACGAAGATGGATTACCAGAACAAGCTTGTCCTTGCTCCCATGGTTCGTGTGGTAAGCTCAAAGAATGAAACTGGGTTAACTCGTTTTCGTTTGTTGTTCTCGCTTCGGATTTGCTCTTGATGCTTGCTTATTCATGGAGGTGGTGTTTTGTGGTTTAGGGAACGCTCTCTTTCAGGATGCTGGCGGCGGAGTACGGCGCCGATATTACATACGGAGAAGAGATTATCGATCATAAGCTTGTTAAATGCGAACGCCGAACTAATGGTAACTTTTGGTGTCTTCCTCGTGGTGTTTAATTGTGAATTTGAATTGATTCATTGTTG
Organism: Alliaria petiolata; assembly: GCA_020283515.1. Taxonomy (NCBI): domain Eukaryota; kingdom Viridiplantae; phylum Streptophyta; class Magnoliopsida; order Brassicales; family Brassicaceae; genus Alliaria; species Alliaria petiolata. The sequence goes on along the minus strand of JAHZTW010000036.1, from coordinate 21,239 downwards.
GTTCCTAGATTCTGATATCTAGCCTGGTATAGTATGTTCACTAGATTATACTTCAATCGACTTAGTCTTATATTGTAGGATTGTGGAAATCTCGTTTGTCTATTTCTCTTTCTCTTATTGTTTGAAGAGAAAGATGAGTGAGATTCAACTACTGTGTTTATCCGTTTAGAACTAAGCAAAGATGAAATCGAATCAATATAGGTTTCGATAGACATTAACAGATATATATTCTTTGGTGTTGTTGTCCTGCTTATCTTCACGAATCATATAGGCTCTGCTTTTGTGGTTCTTCCTGATTCTCGAATTCTTATTGTAGTTCTCCCTCTACAGTTGCTGCCGGGACAACTGAGTTTGTGGATAAAGGGACAGACAATGTCGTCTTTAGCACATGCGACGAAGAAAGAAACAGGGTTGTTTTTCAGATGGGGACTTCTGATGCTGTTAGGGCTCTAAAGGCTGCCGAGATTGTGTAAGTTTGAATAGAATCAATGTTCTCTCATGTGTTATACGAATTTTGAAAGTAACTTCTTCTTTTTTTTGGTTTCATGATTTAAGGTGCAATGATGTTGCAGCTGTTGATATTAATATGGGTTGCCCCAAGGCATTCTCTATTCAAGGAGGAATGGGTGCTGCTCTGTTAAGTAAACCCGAGCTAATCCATGATGTATGGCTCTGTGAATTGTATTGCATATTTATGCGTTTGGTCGATTTTAATATTTTCCAATCATGTGGTATCTTCTTCATTCCAGATTTTGGCAACGCTTAAGAGGAACTTAGACGTACCGGTGACTTGCAAGATTCGTCTATTAAACTCACCAGCAGAAACTGTTGAATTGGCAAGGAGAATCGAGAAACTTGGTGTGCCAGCTCTTGCTGTACATGGGAGGTGATATGCATCACTGTTTGTGACTTACTTGTCACTCCTTGAAGCTTCTTTTATGGAAGTTGGTGATTGATTTCTCCTTCTACAAATTTAGGAAAATTGCAGACAGGCCTAGAGATCCTGCTAAATGGGACGAGATAGCAGATGTGGTCGCGGCATTATCCATTCCCGTTATTGCAAATGGAGATGTTTTGGAATACGATGATTTTTCTCGCATTAAAACTGCAACAGGTACACATGAATAGACTTATTGGATTTAGATTCAGGAGATTAGCGTCCGAAGGACAATTTATCTGACATGTGCTAATGATTATACTCGATTCACCTCTGAGTTATATAACCCTTTGATGTTGTTTTTTTTTTGGTTCCTTGCAAAGGCGCTGCATCAGTGATGGTTGCAAGAGGAGCTATGTGGAATGCTTCAATTTTTTCTCCAAAAGGAAAGTCACACTGGGAAGATGTGAAAAAGAAATACCTTAGAAAGGTAAAAAAGATATCACTTAAAGAGAGTACAAGATAAATTTTCGTGGACGGAATTTGATTTGCAGATTTTGGGGTGTTGTGTTGCAGAGCATCTTGTGGAATAACGATGTTAAGAGCACGAAATACACGATAAAGGAGATGATAGCGCATCATTCTTGTCTTGAACTACCCGAAGGCAAGTCTATCAACAAAGCAGACACTTTGGAAGATCTAGCGTAAGTTAACTTCTCACTAAAACTTGCTTTATACTAACTCTATATGGGGTTTTTTACTAAAGAACGAATGACATAACTGAACCAAAACTGTAGTCCACTATAGTAGTTTGGTTCTGATTCAAGTCTAATGTTGTTTGTTGTTGGGTGATGGATGTTTCAGGCAGCTTTACGAGTTGGAAGATTACTATTGGACAGTGAAGAACATTCGTCCCTTAACACATACTAATATGCAATATGTTTTGTGATACTCTGAAAACAAAGGTCAAACTTGCATTTTCTTTTCAATCTATTTGATATCTCTTTTAAATTTTTATATATAGAGGGATCCCATTGTTTTTTTACTTAAACGAGATTCAATTTCTCCATCCTACATTTCCCAGACAATGTCCGAAAACTAATCTATTAGAAACTGAAAGCGATTTTACTATTGCAAACACATAATCATGCATTCTCTTGATCTACCATTTTGTTCTAATACATAGATTTTTCGTAATCAAACTTGCCCTAACTTACGCTCTACGCGAGTCTAGACTTAAACCATGCGGAGTTTGCAATACAGACAACTTTGGTACACTATCATCTTACTCAAGTGATCTCAACTTTCACATATTTTTTTAAATTATTATTATTATTAGAACTCGAAATCCAGATGAAACGATTGCCATCCAAAGTCCAACCAATCAAATTAACTGTGTTCCACTAAATTTGGAAAGGTGCTCTTGACTTTGTTAACCAGATGCTCTCCGTAGACAACTCTTTTGGAAACTTGAGATCTTTCATTTCCTGGGTACTTCTCTTTGAAGATATCCAATGGCTCCACCTCTGCGTCGAAGTTAGCCTGTTCGAAACAAAGATTCAAGATTCAAAATCCGAACGAGGAAACACACAAAGAAAACAAGTTACAAGTTTATCACCTCGTAGAAGAATGCGACGCAAACACGGTATCGAGGAGAGTTATTGATCACTCTATGAAGTGTGGATTCATATACTCCGTTTGAAAGTATCTGTATATTTGATTCCCTAAAATTATGTTTTCAAGAATTGTGGAAACGAAAGAAAGAGGTTATTAGAGAGAGAGAACAATCAAAACCTTTAACATGTCACCGATGTTGCAGATGAATGATCCAGGGATTGGAACAGCTGATATCCAATCACCAGCCAAGTTTCTCACCTTTTTAAAGAGTAAAAAGAGTTTATAAAAAAACACATAACATTTCTTCATATATAGAGGATATAATAGTTCTAGTACTATTATATATACCTGAAGAGCAGTTTTATCATCATCTTGATTTATAAGCGACAATAAGCCTGCAAAGTTACCGTTTTTAACCCTTTTGAGAAAGAAAAAAAAAACTATGAAGATATATTCACCTTATACACTAGAGAGTTCAAGAATACTTACCATAGTCAGTGTGAGCTCCACTGAAATTTTGTAAGTGGAAAAAGGAGGAGTTTGAGTTAATACTACTCAAGCTGATAACGTGAAAAAAAAAAGAAGTAAAAGTTGTCGTAGTAACACAACAGTAAGAAAATTTACCATCCGATATCATTTTCTTGGTTTACAACACCTGGATAACCAAGAATACGCATAATCCAAAAAGGGTCTCCAACCATTTTCCCCTCAAACTCATAAGGTGATCCACCAAGAGCTAAGGAGATTCCCCTCAAGATGTTTCTAGAAAGATCTTGAAATCATGAAATGAAATGTCAAAAACTAATAATCTCTGAGTTGGAAACAAAACACATAAAAACAAACGGAAGAACACTCACCTCTGCAGAGCTTAATATACTCACCCATCAACTCTTTGTACTCTTGAGGATTCTCTGGCCTTCAAAGAACACACCACACACAAAAATATAACAAAGACAGAAATAATCGAAGACTAAAGCTCATGTGACAAATTAACATACAATAGCTATGATAACATATCATTTTTTTCTATATATACTTTCTTGTTTCCAAATTTTGATTTTGTTAGATTACCATTTATAGTATTCATTCATGAAAAAAAATTATTCCGCTATTTATTATGAAATTTTCAAAAATATACCTACAAAAAAACGAAATATCATGAATTTATTACATGAATTTTTTTATTGTTTTATAAATATTATTCGAAAAAAATTATACTCAGTTATGTTTCCGTTATTCTATCATTTGACTAACTTTCTTCAATAAAAATGTTTACTCTATTCTATCATTTGAATAATCCATTATTTATCTATAACTAACAAAAACACATATAAAATCACACTACAACGTACCATTGGTTTGGCCCTTCCAAGACCTTTCCAATTTCCCCATACTTTCCTTGCGTAAACTCTCTGTAACACTGTCCATATATATATATATATATATATAAGAGAAAAAAAAACCATATAATATTAAAATAACTACTTGGATAAAATCGCTCAAGCTAGGACGTTGGTCACACTTACATCAATGGCTTCATGCAAATCTTGTTTCCCATTAGTAATGTTTATTCCAATTCTCTGATATCCTCTGTGACACCCAACGCCCATTAATGACCATCCACAAGAAAATACTAAATCGAACACCTTTCTAATTTATTATGTAAAATAAAGAAGTAAAAGGATTTTGTATTTAATTCTAATAGCATTGCAAGTAATTTTAAAGAAGTTTAAGGTTGGATTTTGTTAATGTGCTTATCAAATAATATTAGTAGGATGTTTGAAAATACTGTAAAATCAAACTATTCACCAAAAAAGACATGTTGTGTGTTTGGATTGTTTTTTTTTTGTTTCTTATCCATTTTACACGAGCTGGACATCACATTTTTAATAAAGTTTGAAAGGTAATTTTTAACGTAATACTACTAAAAGTATATATTGTTTCTTTCGTTATGTACAAAATAGTACCCATCTAACTAAGCATGAGATACACACGTTTTGGATCATATTTTAAGATCTATGTAACAAACCTGTATCCAGCAGCTGGAGTAATCTTAATCTTAAGTTTCTCCTCATATGGAAGCTCGAAGAACTGATGCGTTACCTCTTTCACCTTCCTTACAAGACTCTCCGATATTCCATGACCAATCTGCGCTCCACCACACTCACCGATTCAAATCAGACCAGAACATTTTTTTTATAAAAAAGGGTAAACTCAAATTTTTGTTACCACGTAGAAGAAACCGACGTCCCGACAAGCCCGGTCTAGTTTTCCGACAACCTCCGCCACGCCGGCATCCTCCATCATCTCGGAATCATCGCATTTGACTAGTAAAGGACTGATGTCTGCAACAACGTAACATTGTCTCATTTTTAGTTTCATTACCAGAATATGAAAATGAAAGCTTTGATGATGAGAGAGTGATATCTGCTTGAAAAATAATGAATTTATGGGTTTTGCACGTACCGATGATTGGTAGAAGTGGTTTGAAGTCTGTAGCCATCTCAGATTCTTAGACAATGACGAAATCTTTCCGCTTTGGTTTAATAAAACTATGTATATAATACATACACTACTCAATGGTTATATAGGACCATAACTGGTTATGTTATTATTTATTCAATACCCAAAAATTGTCTCTAAATTAAGATCTTTAAATGCCAAAAAACAGCCTGCCGGCCCCTGTGGGACTGGATAATCCTTGATCCGTTTTAATCTCCATCATGATCGATGTACATCTCCATGTGAGTCTCTGACAATGTATTATTGATAAACTCCAAAACGAATCAGATATCACATGTTTTAAACATTTGGTTAGAATTTGAATTTGGACATTATTAGGAATCATGGCTTCCAACTTAAAACCAGTTGACAATGAGTAGATTAGTTCATAAACCTTAGACCATCAGCAATAGGAGATGAGAGACTTTGGAGAGAGTCTTTCAAATTTTGAGAGATCCATTTATTTTTATATTGTTAAAAATTACATCTACTTAATATAATATTGTTATTTGTTTTTTTTATTATTTTTTATAGACTCATTAAGAGATTGCCATTGCAGATGCTCTTATATACTAATTAAGAAATACACATTAAAGGAGATGATAAAGCATCATTCTTGTCTTGAACTAGGCAAGATATGTTGGTTTCTGAAATCACACACCAGCATATCTATGCCTCATAACTTGCATACTACGTGACAACTTTGGATTTTGCAATACCGACAACTTTGGTACACCACCATCTTACTTTCACAACTTTCACAGAGGCACTTGCGACTAAATCTTCTAACACACACTAGTGTGATTTCGACATCAATAATATGTTAGTATAGAAATCAAATTATACTTTAACATTTTTTTTTATTATTAGAACTCGAAATCCAGATGAAAACAATTGCCATCCAAAGTCCAACCAATCAAATTAACTGTGTTCCACTAAATTTGCAAAGGTGGTCTTGACTTTGTTAACCAGATGCTCTCCGTAGACAACTCTTTTGAAAACTTGAGATCTTTCATTTCCTGGGCACTTCTCTTTGAAGATATCCAATGGCTCCACCTCTGCGTCGAAGTTAGTCTGTTCGAACAAAGATACAAGATTCAAAGTCCGAACGAGGAAACACACAAAGAAACAAGTTACATATGTTTATTACCTCATAGAAGAATGCGACACATACACGGTATCGAGGAGAGTTATTGATCACTCTATGAAGTGTGGATTCATATACTCCGTTTGAAAGTATCTGTATATTTGATTCCCTAAAATTATGTTTTCAAGAATTGTGGAAACGAATGAAATAGATCATTATTAGAAAAAAAAACACAAACAAAACCTTTAACATGTCACCGATGTTGCAGATGAATGATCCAGGGATTGGAACAGCTGATATCCAATCACCAGCCAAGTTTCTCACCTTTTTAAAGAGTAAAAAGAGTTTATAAAAGGTTAAAAACACATAACATTTCTTCACGGACACAAAATTAGAGAATATAATAGTACTATTATATATATACCTGAAGAGCAGTTTTATCATCATCTTGATTTAAAAGCGTCAATAAGCCTGCAAAGTTACCGTTTTTCACCCTTTTCAGAAGAAAAAAAAAAACTATGAAGATATACTCATCTTATACACTAGAGTTCAATCATACTTACCATAGTCAGTGTGAGCTCCACTGGAATATTGTAAGTGAAAAAGAGGAGTTTAAAAATTAATATTACTACTCAAGCTGATAAAGTGAAAAAAAAAGAAGAAGTAAAAGTCGTCATAGTAAAACAACAGTGAGAAAAATTTACCATCCGATATCATTTTCTTGGTTTACAACACCTGGATAACCAAGAATACGCATTACCCAAAAAGGGTCTCCAACCATTTTCCCCTCAAACTCGTAAGGTGATCCACCAAGAGCTAAGGAGATTCCCCTCAAGATGTTTCTAGAAAGATCTTTAAACCATGAAATGAAATTACAAAACTAATTAATAATCTCTGAGTTGAAAGTATAAATACATAAAAAGAAACAGAAAGAGGGTAGAACACTCACCTGTGCAGAGCTTAATATACTCATCCATCAACTCTTTGTACACTTGAGGATTCTCTGGCCTTCAGAAGAAGACAGATAAAATCAGAAGAAGACTTAAGCTGATCATGTGACAAATTGAAATACACATATCATATTTTTTTCTATATATTCTCATGTTTTCAAAATGTGATTTTGTTATATTTACCATCTGTAATATTCATTCATTTAAGAAAACAAATTATTCCGCTATTTATTATGAAATTTTTAAAAATGTACCTACAAAAAATCGGAATATATATCATGAATTTATTAAATGCAAAATATTAATGTTTTACAAATATTATTCAACAAAAATTCTGTTCAGTTATGTTTCCGTTATTCTACCATTTGACTAACTTTGTTCAATCAAAATGTTTCCGCTATTCTATCATTTGACTAATCCATTATTTATCTATAATTAACAAAATCACATTAAAAAATAAAAATCAAACTATTACCACTGGTTTGGCCCTTCCAAGACCTTTCCAATTTCCCCATACTTTCCTTGCGTAAACTCTTTGTAACACTGTCCATAAGATAATAGAAGAAAAACAAGCCATATTAATTAATAGAATAACTATTTGGATAAAATCGCTCAAGCCATGCATTGGCTAAGATGTTGGTCACACTTACATCAATGGCTTCATGCAAATCTTGTTTCCCACTCGTAAAGTTTATTCCAATTCTCTGATATCCTCTGTGAAATTCAACGCCCACAAAAATATTAGTATAACTTCTGCTTATCGTCTATTATTGACGGCCTGAACCACGTTGATGGTCTGTCTATATCTACTTAAATTGTACTGATAAAAGTATTTGAGAATAATTCAATAAAACATTTTATTTAATAAATTAAAAACTATAACAAGAATTTAAGTTTATAAATTATATTAAAAAGTGTTGTTAGGAAATTGTAAATACAACATCAATACTCTATTTATAATCAAATATAAGCTTTTAAAAATTACTGTTTTTTGTATTAATGTCTTGATCGGTGTGCCAGTGAGAGTAGAAACTTTTTTATTTGTTTTGTATGGAAGACAATTTTCTACTTTTTCCATAGAAAAGAGAAAATATATTTTTTATTTATTTTCTTCTTGATTGGTTCAAATCAAGAAAACTATGGAATATTTTTTTTTTTCTTCTATAACATACAACCAGTCACATACACCCATAGTAAAATAAATAAAAGTATTAAAAGGATTTTTTATATAATTTAATAGCATTTCAAGTAATTTTCTTAAGAAGTTGAAGGTTTGCTTTTGTCAATGTACTTATCAGTTAATATTATGATATCTTTAATTTTGAAACAAATTTTAAGTTATGTTTGGTTTTAGATATTTAAAAATAAAATCATACTATTATCCAAAGAGGACATGTTGTGTGTTTGGTTTTCTTTTTTTTATCTTCTGCATTTTACACGAGCTTTAACATCACATTGTTATATGAAAAAGGTGAACATTCTTTGATTCGAGTGCCGATAAATTTTCATTTTGAAAAGTAATTTTTTTTACGTAATGCTACTACTATACAAGATCTATCTTTAATAAAGTATATATTGTTTCTTTCGTTATGAACAAAATAGTACCGATATATCTAACTAAACATGATACATTTTGGATAATATTTTAAGATCTGTGTAACAAACCTGTATCCAGCTGCTGGAGTAATCTTAATCTTAAGTTTCTCCTCATATGGAAGCTCGAAGAACTGATGCGTTACCTCTTTCACCTTCCTTACAAGACTCTCCGAAATTCCATGACCAATCTGCACTCCACCACACTCACCGATCCAAATCAGACCAGAACGTACATTTTTTTATAAATAAGGTATAAACTCAAATTTTTGTTACCACGTAGAAGAATCCGACGTCCCGACAAGCCCGGTCTAGTTTTCCGACAGTCTCCGCCACGCCGGCATCCTCCATCATGTCGGAATCATCGCATTTGACTAGTAAAGGACTGATGTCTGCAACAACGTAACAATATTGTCTCATTTTTAGTTTCATTACCAGAATATGAAATGAAAGCTTTGATGATGAGAGTGATGTTTGCTTGAAAATAATAAACTTAGGGGTTTTGGCCTTACCGATGATCGGTAAAAATGATTTGAAGTCTGTAGCCATCTCAGGTTCTTAGACAATGACGGCAACTTTCCGCTTTGCTCTAATAAAACTATGTATATACATCCAATACGCAACGAGGCAGCCGCTTGCAGACTTCCACCAACCAGAATGGATTTCCGTCACCGGATCTCCACCGCCCACCACTTCCTCTAAGTCCACGGGTGTTCTTTGACTCAGGATCTCATCTTTTCCGGCGAGTTTTTGTTTCGATTTCCCTCTCTCTCTCTCTGTGGCGTTTGAATTGAATCGATGATATCCATGAAGTTTGTGAGGACTGAACTTCTAATCCGCCGTTTCAATCCGCCGGAGCTGTCTGAGCGAGTGACGACCCTTTCTCTTCACCGGAGAAACCCGGTTCTTGTGCCGCCTACCCCAACCCTTCCGCCGGAGCCACCGGACCCGCCGGATCCTCCAGATCTACGGGATGGTTTCCTCCTGCTCTCTTCGGTCTTTCAATCTTCCTCTCACCCTCTACCTTCGTCATCTGCCACTCTCGGTTCTTCTCTTCCAGATCTGCCTTGCTCCCTCCTCCTCAATCCATCACCCACGCTTACCACCTTCCAAAGCTTCGATTTGCCGGAGCTTCAAGTCCTACTCCTCGCCGGAGAAGGGACAGCGGGACTTCTTGTTCCCGTTTGTGATTCAATTCGTAAATTGATCCGGCGTTGTATTAATTTGGGCTTCGCCCACAAAATTGCCGGCTCGAGCTATGTCATTCAGTTTCTCGTATCAAGCATGCTCGAGTATGGCTCAGTGGTTCAGTGGTTGGCCTCACCGGCAACCATCTCTCAAAGCTTCGATATGTCGAAGCCTCGTGTCCTACTCCTCGCCGGTACAGGGACAGCGGGACATCTTGTTTTCGTCTATGACTTCATTCCGAATTTAGTCCGGCGTTGTACTCTCTTGGGCTCAGTCCAGATCTGTTCCGTATCGAGCTTCGGCCATAAGGTAAATGAATCCTATTTGCTCAGATACGTGTTAACTCTGGTTACCCTATGGAAAAGAATTTCTTCACCATCTTACTTGAGTAGGAAGAGAATTATATTCCCGTCTTCCCTCTTGCTGAGAGGTGAAATGTACTCGATTGCAAAGTCGAGAATCTTCTCCTCCGTTTTGGAGCGAGTTATGCTAAGCTCTCTTTTGGCTATAGCCTTACGAGCATTTTCTGACCATGTGATGGTCTTGGGTTTAAAGAAAACTTATGTCAAGTCTACCTCTCTCCAAATCTCAACATTTCAAAATCTCGTGGACTGGGAATTGTTTGTTGTCACCAAGGTGTTTGGCTCCGATTTGTCTACAGTTTCGGGCAAGTATTTCAGTTCCATGAACATGATTTCGGGATCTTACAATCCGGCCTCCCTCTCTATCCCAAAGGAAGAATCAACCCCGAGTTGCATTTCCAAATTTATCATTTTGCTATGTCTTTGTTGCTTTAATTTTATTATGGTTTATGTTTTGCTGGGAACAACATGTTTGTGTTGGATTCATTGCTTTGTAATGTATAAGCACGTTTAAGAGTAATAGAATCAATTGTTGAACAAAAAAAAAAAAATACATCCAATACGCAATGGTTATATATACTGTATATATGATCTTAAATGGTTATATACTTATATTATTATTTTTTCAATACCCATAAATTGTCTCTTAAGGATCTATAGAGGCCAAAATAGCCTGCCCCAGTGGGACTGGATAATCCTTGATGATAGAGTGATGAGTTTATATAGGAAGAGAATACTAAAGCTAATAGTTTAGGAATTGGAAGAAGTAATATTTACTCTCATCAAGATTACAATACCCGTTACATATATGTTTACATAGGAAGAGAATACTAAAGCTAATTAACCTAGTTTCCATATATACAAATCTATTAATTATTAACAAATATATTTACGGATCTTCAAGATATACTCCTTCTATACTTGATCCGTTTTACTCCATCACATTATCTGTGTACACACATCTGTGACAATGTATTATTGATAAACTCCAAAACGAATCAATTAATTAATATCACAACATGTCTTTAACCAAAGAGAAAAAAAGAATCAGATACCACGTGTTTAATTTAAACATTTTGTTAAAATTAGTTTGTACTCCCTCTCCCTCTGTTTTAATTTAATTGTCGTTTTAGGTGTTTTCACACAGATTAAAAAAACAACCACTTTATCTGTTTTACCCTTTAATTAATACAATATTTTGTTTGATATGAGTAATTAATAAGCTAAAAAAGTAGGGATAAAAGTGGAAAATATATCATAAATTTGCATTTAAAACTGAAAACGACAATTATTTTAAAACAAGAAAATAAGTGTAGAACGACAATTAAATCAAAACGGAGGGAGTATATCTTACCGAATACTTGATTTGCTTCGTACAACTTAAAAAATATCAATATACTGACAACAGATATTAGTAAAATCTAGAAGAAAAAAAAGCAAAATTCTATTAAAACAAACTGTAATATTCACTAATCTATCTTAATTTGTAACTTTTAGTAGTATGAAATGTTTTGTATATACTATTTTTAGGTTTGAGAAAGCGGATTAGACAGTCGTGTAGACGCGTTTAGACCCTAATCTGCTTAGATTTCATATTAATCCGTCAAATTAAGCGGAAGACATCATTTGAGGTTTAGGCTGCTATTAGATGGCACTACAAAAATAAGTTTATATAGCTACGTTTTTTTGTTGCAAAAAAATTTTGTAGCTAAATTTTGTTACATGTAGCGAGAAGTTGTTACAATAAAAATCAAATGTTAAATTGTAGTAAATTTGTAACTTTTTTATAAAAAATTGCTACTGTTAACGAGAAAATTTTAGTAGTAGCAAATCTGTTTCAAAACATCACAAAAAATTTGTTGCAAATTTAGTTACAATTATGTTTGTAACGTTTTGTAGATAATTAACTACTGTTTGCGTTAAAGTTTTTATTGTGGCAAAACTGTTTAAAAATGACAAAATATTTTGTAACAAAGTTAGTTACAAAATTTGGTTCTAATTAGGCGGACTTAGGCTGCTATTAGTTAGGCGGACTTAGGCTGCTATTAGATGAATAAACCTTGAGCAACTATTATATACCACCTTAGTGTAATTATTATATTCTACCTTATTTCCATGCATAGAATATGCGCGTGTCTACGGTATAGAGTGTAAAGTTTAATAGTACGTAACGTAGCCTTGAATACGGTTTTTACTCAAGAACGAATGGCCTAACTGAACCAAAACTGTAGTCCACTATAGTAGTGGCTCGAGTCTCAGACCAATTTGGTTCAGTTTCAAGTCTAGTGTTGTTTGTTGGATGATGGATGTTTTCAGGCAGCTTTACGCGTTGGGAGATTACTATTGGACAGTGAAGAACATTCGTCCTTTTGACAAATAATAATATGTAATCTTAACATTTAGACCAAAAAAAAATAATAAAATAATATGTAATATGTTTTGTGATACTGAAACAAAGGTGACACTTGCAATTTTCTTTCCAATCTTCTTATTGTAGTCTCGTTTTTAATTTTGTATAAAGAGGGATTCCATTAAACGAGATTCAATTTCTCCATCCTACATTTCCCAGACAATGTCCAGAAACGAATCTATTAGAAAGTGAAAAGCGATTTTACTATTGCAAACACATAATCATGCATTCTCCTGATCTATCATTTTGTTCCGTTACATGGATTTTTTGTAACCAAACTTCCCCTAACTTGCATTCTACGTGACATCTTTGGAGTATATAAATCAAATTATATTTGTAACTTTTTATTATTATTAGAACTCGAAATCAGATAAAACAACTGCGATCCAAAAGTCCAACAGATCAAATTAATTGTGTTCCTCTAAATTTGCAAAGGTCTTATGGAGTTTGTTAACCAGATACTCTCCATAGACAACTCTTGGGGAAACTTGAGATCTTTCATTTACTGGGTACTTCTCTTTGAAAATATCCAATGGCCCCATCTCTGCGTCGAAGTTACCCTGTTCAAACAAAGATTCAGAATCCGAATGACAAAACACACAAACACAGTTACAAGTTTATTTACCTCGTAGAATAATGCGACACATACACGGTATCGAGGAGAGTTATTGATCACTCTATGAATTCTGGATTCATATACTCCGTTTGAAAGTATCTGTACGTATATATGATTCCCAAAATTATGTTTTCAAGAATTGTCGAAACGAAAAAAAAAGAAGACTATTAGAGAAAGAAGAAACAAAAACCTTTAACATGTCACCGATGTTGCAGATTAATGATCCAGGGATTGGAACAGCTGATATCCACTCACCAGCCAAGTTTCTCACCTTTGTAAAGAGTAAAAAGAGTTTATAAAAAAACACATAACATTTCTTCACAGACACAAAATTAGATATTATAATACCTGAATAGCAGTTTTATCATCATCTTGATTTATTACCGTCAATAAGCCTGCAAAGTCACCGTTTTTCACTCTTTTGAGAAGAAATATAAAAACTATGAAAATATATTCATCTTATACACTAGAGTTCAAGCATTCTTCTTACCATAGTCAGTGTGAGCTCCACTAAAATTTTGCAAGTGAAAAAAAGAGGAGTTTGAGTTATTAAAAAAGATGTAAAAGTCGTCGTAGTAAAAAACAAGAGTAAGAAAGATTACCATCCGATATCATTTTCTTGGTTTACTACACCTGGATAACCAAGAATGCGCATTACCCAAAAAGGGTCTCCAGCTATTTTCCCCTCAAACTCATAAGGTGATCCACCAAGAGCTAAGGAGATTCCCCTCAAGATGTTTCTAGAAAGATCTTGAAACCATGAAATGAAATTACAGAACTAAGAATTAATCTCTGAGTTGAAAGTAAAAACACATTAAAAGAAACAGAAAGGGAGTACAACACTCACCTGCGCAGAGCTTAATATACTCATCCATCAACTCTTTGTACCCTTGAGGACTCTCTGGCCTTCAAAGAACACACCGCACACAAAAAATATAACCGAGAGTCAGAGACAACAATAGTCAGCAGAATACTATATATAGCGATCCATGGCATATCATTTGTCTATATAATTTCACGTTTTAAAAATGTTATTTCACTATTTTTACCATTTTCTAATATTCATCAAAAAAAACATATTCTGTTATTAAAATGCTTCCGTTATCCTATCATTTGACTAACTCTGTTCAATTAATTAAAAATGTTTCCGCTATTCTATCATTTTACTAATCCATTATTTTATATGTATCTATAATTAACAAAATTCAAACTCTTACCATTGGTTTGGCCCTTCGAAGATCTTTCCAGTTTCCCCATACTCTCCTTGTGTAAATTCTCTGTAACACTGTCCATAAGAGAGGAAAAACAAACCCATATTAGTAGACTAACGAGTTGAATAAAATCGCTCGAGCCATTGGCTAGGAGTCTAGGACGTTGGACACACACACTTTGACACTTACGTCAATGGCTTCATGCAAATCTTGTTTCCCATTCGTAAGGTTCAGTCCCATTCTCTGGTATCCTCTGTGAAACTCAACACCCATTATGGTTCAAGAAAAATGTTTTTGTGTTTAATTCGAATAGCATTTCAAGTAATTCTGTAAGAAGTTTAAGGTTTTTTTTTAACCAAGGTACTTATCAATTAATATTATCTTTAATTTTACAACGAGTTTTAAGTTATATTTGGTTTTAGATATTTAAAAATAAAATATGTTGTGTGTTTACGTAAATATGTTGTGTGTGTTCGATTGTTTTTTGTTTCTTCTCCGTTTTACACGAGCTGGACATCACATTTTTTTATAAAAGGTGAACATTCGGTTTGATTCAATAGAAAAGTAACTTTTTTTACGTAATGCTACTACACTTTAATAGTATACAAGATCTATCTTTAATAAAGTATATATTGTTTCTTTCGTTATGAACAAAATAGTACCGATATATCTAACTAAACATGATACATTTTGGATCATATTATTCAGATCTAGGTAACAAACCTGTATCCAGCAGCTGGAGTAATCTTAATCTTAAGTTTCTCCTCATATGGAAGCTCGAAGAACTGATGCGCTACCTCTTTCACTTTATTTACAAGACTCTCCGATATTCCATGACCAATCTGCACCACCACACTCACACGGTCACACCGATCCAAATCAGACCAGAACAATTTTTTTATAAAACCACAAAAAAAATAAGGTAAACTCAAATTTTTGTTACCACGTAGAAGAATCCGACGTCCCTGCAAGCCCGGTCTAGTTTTCCGACAACCTCCGCCACGCCGGCATCCTCCATCATGTCGGAATCATCGCATTTGACTAGTAAAGGACTGATGTCTGCAACAACNTTTTAAACTGTCAAATTTGAAACTGAACTCTTAGCTTTTGAATGCTTGGTCTGGCTTGTGCAGATTGTTTGCCACTTTAGATCCTACACTCAAGAGTGCCATCCTTCCTTCTGGGTAAGTTGATTGATACACGTCAAGGATCATGTAAATAACTTCACGGTACACATGAACTACTATTGAATCGTATGAGTTGGTTTTATTCAGAAGGAAAGTGCTTCTTAGTGACACGGTTGGATTCATATCGGATCTGCCTATACAGGTAATGGACACCTACTCTAATTCCATCTTTCATTTCTAAGTATTTTTTTCACTTGCTTCCCATTTATTGGCTCGCGGCTTCTTGTAGTTGGTGGAAGCATTTCAATCGACTCTGGAAGAAGTTGTAGAAGCTGATCTACTTCTTGTAAGGACTATAAATTGAAAAAAATCTAGGCTTGTGTTACATTTAGAAGTGGAGAACTGTAGAAATCTTGGCCTTTTGTTCTTTGCAGCATGTAGTTGATTCATCGGCTCCAAATATCGAGGAGCATCGTTCAACTGTGTTTCATGTCCTTAATCAAATTGGAGTACCAGAAGAGAAGCTTAAAAATATGATTGAAGTCTGGAATAAAGTAAGATTTTTCGATAAAGCATATCTCAAGGAGAAGAAGCAACGGCCTTTTTTCACACTGGGATTTTTTTGTTAGATTGATTATGAAGAAGAAGAAGAGGAAGTGGAAGACATGCATTATCTAGATGATGGTAAAGGAGAAGAAGAAGCTGAGTTAAGCGACGGTTCGATAGCTGAAGAAACTTTCGATGCATCTGAAGCAGCAGTTGATGAAGACCAAATCGAAAACCAAGAAGATGACTCTGATGGGTGGCTACTGTCGGAAGATGAAAATGTCAGTGACTCTGAGCTCTGGAAGGCTCCGGAAGGTGATAAACTAGATGCTGCACAGAAGAATGGACCAGATGTCAGAGTTTCTGCATTGACCGGTGTTGGTCTGAAGGAACTGATGTATCTTATCGATGAAAGATTGAAAGGTGAAGATGAGAAGCTCAAGTCTCAGACAATAGTTGAAAGGAGCGAGCTTCAAAGCCGTAAATGGAGACCACCACGTAAAGATGATGAAGAGTTAGCCGTTGAACAATAGTTTTGTTTTGTATGTCAAATTGTCAATTGCTTCTGTTGAATTTATCTGTTGAGAGGAGGACGACTCTGTTTTTTTTTTCTTTTCAATAATACCACAGAACTACAGAAGTGAATGTCGTTTACTTGTGGGGAAAACGACAAGAAGTCTGTAATTATTTTACCAAATGGGCTTAACACGGCATCGTTTTCGTCACAGCGCGTCATAGCCATACGCGCTTTAACGACGCGAGTATATATAAATATATGTAGATAGCGATATTGCAGTGATAATAAACACTTGCGAAGCTTCTCCTTTAGTAAAATTCAAGTGAGGTGTATAGAAGCTGTTAAAGGCGCATTTTCTCGGATCTGAGATCTTAGATCCCACAGACACCATTGTTTTATTCCGTAACATTGATCCAAGGTAGATTTCCTCTCTTCTTCTCGATTTCTCCATGATTCTAATCCTCTCTTACGCTTTTTGGGTCTCGTTCGTCTCGCGTGAATTCCTCCTTTTTCCTGCGAGTTATTGTTCCATGGATCTATCGGTATTCTGATTTGTTTCTGTTGATGAAATTCATTGTTATTGGTGTTGTTTGGCTAAGACGTTGCTAAAATTGGAGAACGAACGCAGCTAATCCGTGGTGGAATCTGTGATTGATTTTTAAGGTTATGTGTTTGTTTCATGGATCTGTTTCTACGTTGATGGTTGTGTCGGATCCCTGAATTGGAGAATCAGCTAAATTTTATTCGATTTATGTGTTTGGTTGCTTATGATGTTGAAATCATGGAGATTGAGAGTTGTTCTTTGTGTTCTATGGATGTTCAGTCTAAAAAGGACATGGATAAATCTAAGTTTAGTGTTTTTGTTTTTGGGTTTGTAGGTGTAATAGCTTGAGCTTTCTGGGATCTTAGTAATGGCGAGAAGGCAAGTAGGTTCAACACGACGTGTAGGGGATGGTGGGAGCTTCCCATTTGCAGGAGCGTTGCACTCAAAGTCTCGATCTTCTCCACTATTATCTATTTGCCTTGTTCTTGTGGTATGATTTGTGTGTTTCATTGCTGTTCTCAAATGGATTTGCTTCATTGTTAATCTAAAAAACTAATTGTTGTTCATATTTCTCCATTTCAGGGGGCTTGCCTACTCATTGGTTATGCATACAGTGGTCCAGGTACATATATATTATCATCTTAGCGTACAGTGGGTCTTTTGTGTTAGGTACAGCTCTAGTAGCGAATTTTCTCATCGCCTTCACTTTTTTGTTTCGAATACAGGTATCTTTAAAAGTGTCAAAGAAGTCAGCAAAGTTACAGGTAATCTTTGTTCTCGTTTTTCAATACATGTGCTTAAGATATTCTAAATGCCTTCATCTGCATTGAACCATCTTATTAGCTTTTTTAAGCTGTGCAACGGCCTGACACTCGGATTTTGTTATGAATTCTCAGGTGACTATTCTTGCACAGCAGAAGTGCAAAGAGCCATTCCTGTTCTTAAGAAGGCTTATGGAGATGGGATGCGCAAAGTCTTGCATGTGGGCCCTGAGACATGCTCAGTGGTTTCCAGTCTGTTGAAAGAAGAAGAGACTGAAGCATGGGGTGTCGAACCCTATGACATTGAGGATGCAGATTCTCACTGCAAGTCTCTCGTGAGCAAAGGCCTTGTACGTGTGGCCGATATCAAGTTCCCTCTGCCCTACCGGGCAAAATCCTTCTCTCTTGTGATCGTGTCAGATGCTCTGGATTATCTCTCACCCAAGTACCTGAACAAGACCTTGCCTGAACTCGCAAGGGTGGCTTCAGATGGTGTGGTTCTTTTTGCAGGTATCTTGCCTAAAACTTGAGATTAGCAGATATTTCATTCGAGTTTTGGTTTCTAACTCTTGAACTTTAACTCTTCTAGGTCTCCCTGGTCAGCAGAGAGCTAAAGTTGCTGAATTGTCTAAATTTGGTCGTCCCGTAAGTTTACTTATACCCTATTCTTAACAACCATTCCCCGTTAGTTCATAAGTGGCATTTGCATAGTTTATGTACCTAGCCGTTAGCATCTCTTCATGATTCAAACTCAGTTGACTCTTAAAAGTTGCATTTAATGCATGCTTTTATCAATCTTTCACAAAGTTCTGCAAAGCAGAGATCACGAGTACAAAACCTAATATCGGCACTCTGTTTTTTTATTGGCAGGCTAAAATGCGTAGCGCATCGTGGTGGAACCGCTTTTTCGTCCAGACAAACTTAGAAGAAAACGAAGCACCAAGCAAGAAGTTTGAACAGGCCGTTTCCAAAGGATTATACAAACCAGCCTGCCAAGTGTTCCATCTCAAGCCATTACATTAACCAGCCACCGTCACCAAGCCTACTGTTCCACACTAAAAAAAAGCATATTCACACGTAGAGCCGCTCGCAAAAGACAAAAAAGAGAAAAAAAATAGCGTAATCGATATTTCTCCTTGTATTTTGTAACAGGTCAGTTTTTGTCCTTACAATGTTGTATCCGTCAACACAATTTTTCCTATTCAATTAAATCCAATCATTATCACCAATATTCCCCACATGAACACTTGCCATCTTTGAAGCAATGGAACCTAAGGTTATCCCTTACAGTGATCTCTCTACATGCAACAGCAGACATGAACTTGATCGCGTTGTGACAATCCCCACATATCCTCATATTCTTCTTCACGACTATTTCCTCTCCATCTCTCGTCGTCATCAACCCGAAAGCCACCGCTAGCTTCTCGCTGTGGCGTCCTAGCCGCGTCTCTTCTTCTCCTTCGCCAGCCTCGTCCTCCTTCACCATTGCACATCTCTTATCCATCACATATCCAAGTCTCTTCATCTTCCTCATCATCTCCTCTAGGTACTCATTCACTTCCCGTATCATCGGGTGAGACCAATCTTCCGCCACGAATACATGCTCCTTCCTCTTCACTTCGATCCAGCTACATCCCGGTTTCTTCCTTATCCTTTTCCCCCTCATCGATTTCCTCACCGCGGCCATCTCTTCCCATTTGCCCGCATCCGAATACATGTTTGCTAGCATCACATACGGCGTGGCAGCTAATGGTTTCATCACCATAAGCTCATTAGCTGCTCTCTCAGCAAGAGCCATGTTTTTGTGCTTTCTACAAGCACCGAGCAACGCAGCCCAAGCAACAGCTCCCGGCTTAAACGGCATTGCATCTATGAATCTCTCCGCCTCTTCTAGCCTCCCTGCTCGTCCCAGAAGATCAATCATACAAGAACAGTGCTCAGCTTCTGGTTCGATCTTGAACGTCTCCTTCATGGTGTTGAAGTACTTCTGACCCTCGGCGACTCTACCAGAGTGTACACAAGCAGAAAGAACGGCTACAAAGGTTATATTGTTAGGCGCAATACCAGAGTCCAGCATCCGTTGGTATAAAGGCAAAGCCTCTGTTACATTCCCGTGCTGCGCATAACCTTTGATCATACAGTTGTAAGATACAACATTAAGTTCCGGCATACGATCAAACACCCTTCTTGCGTCTTGCAGGTTTCCGTTTTCATAATACATCGAAACCAACGAGTTGTTCACAGAGATTCTATTCGAAGGGATGTGAGATTTGATCGCCAGCCCATGAATCTGCTTGCCCTGAGAAGGAGAGGAGAGATTCGAGCAAGCGCTTGTGACACAGACAAAACTGCAATCATCAGGTCTATGTCCAATACGTTGCATCTGTCTAAAACTCTTGACAGCTTCTTCAGAGAGTTCCTCGTTCAATGAATACCCGGAAATCATCGTTTTCCAGATAACCAAATCCGGCGACAGGATCTCTTGAAACACCTTCTCGGAATCAGACATACCGTTACGACCTCCACATTTTGAGTAGAAATCGATCAAACCACTTCCCACGTGTGTTTTCTGGTGAAATCCAGCCTTGATCAGCTTACCGTGGAACTGACGGCCACCGATCAGATTTTCCAAGCTCGTGAGTGCATTCAAAACTCTTGACAATGTTTACATATCGATCTTGAATCCTTTCAAGATCATTTCTTTGTACAAAGCTAAGGCCTTTGCTCCTTCCTTGTGCTGCCCGTAAGCCACAATCATCGAATTCCATGAAACCTCATCTCTTAATTCATCCATCCCATAGAACACCGACACGGCCTCTTTCAAAAGCCCTCCTTTACTGTAATACGTGACGAAAGCGTTATTCACAGACGAGTAAGAATCAAACCCTCCCGAGACAGCGAAACAGTGAAGCTGCTTTATCAAATCGACGCTGTCACAGCAAGCTGCTATCAACCCTGATATCGTAAACCCATCTACCTCAAATCCCAATTCTCTCATCCTCTTAAACAAGATCATCGCGGGAACAGTTTCTCTGGCATCAGCGTATCCCGAGATGAGGGTATTGTAAGAAACGGTGTCTGGTTGCGGAATTTCGTCGAACAGCTGTCGTGCGATATGGATTTTCGAGTCTTTCGCGTAGGCTTTGACGATTACGTTGTAAGAGAAGACATTGGGTTCTTCGGTGCAGTCGAAGGCGGCTCGTGCGTATGAAAGGCGACCACACTTGGAGTAGAGATTCACGAAGTGGTTTGAGAGGTAAGTGGAAGAAGCGACGAGGGATTTCACGTAGCGCGCGTGAAGAGATTTCCCTGTGAAGAGATCTCTCTCCGC
>JAHZTW010000035.1:1156976-1167074 GCA_020283515.1 Alliaria petiolata | reverse complement strand
GAATGGCAAGCAAAAGGGTTTCAGGTCACCACTTCCGTTTGCGATGTTTCTTCTCGTGACCAACGAGAGAAACTCATGGAAACCGTTTCCTCTGCCTTCCAAGGAAAACTTAACATCCTCGTAAGTATACATATATAAGCTCCTCCTCCTCGAGCTTGGATTGAAAAAAGCAAATCATGTTTTAATTATGTATTTGGTTTGGGTCTATGTATAATATAGGTAAACAATGCGGGAACGTGTATAACAAAGCCGACCACAGAGTATACAGCAGAAGACTTCTCGTTTCTGATGGCTACGAATATCGAGTCAGCTTTTCATCTCTCACAGCTCGCGCACCCTTTGTTGAAAGCCTCTGGCTCAGGGAGCATTGTGCTCATGTCCTCTGCTGCTGGAGTTGTGCATATGAGTGGCGGATCCATCTATGGAGCAACCAAAGGTACCCTATATGTACACTCTTAAAACAACGTTCGCTTTCATTTTGATGCTTACGTAAGTGTTAAGTACAAACGCATTTCAGGAGCCATGAATCAGCTGGCTAGGAACTTAGCTTGCGAATGGGCAAGCGACAACATAAGGGCTAACTCTGTTTGTCCTTGGATCATCACAACTCCTTTAACTAACAATGTAAGGCCAAAATAAAAAAGTTCCCCCTAGTGCTATGAAAAAGAAATGTATTGTATGATTACTTCTCAATTTTTAACTTACGTCAAAATCATTTTAGTATCTCAATGATGAAGTGTTTAAAAAAGAAGCGGAGCGTAGGACATCAGTAGGACGTATTGGAGAAGCAAATGATGTGTCTTCGCTTGTGGCATTTCTCTGTCTTCCTGCAGCTTCTTATATTACAGGTCAAACCATCTGCGTCGATGGAGGTGCCACTGTCAACGGTTTCTCCTTCAGGCCTCTGCCTTAGAACAGATATGTTTGGATTCATTATCCACTTTGGACAATAACCTAATGGTGTGGTTTGGTGTCTCAACAAGTGATGTAGTGTCTGGTTTGGTTTAGTAAAATCATAGGACTCGACGCAAATACTATTTTGCTTCTGCAGATTTATTATAAGAATGCATTATGAGTAAGGAATGGTCTTGCATTTTTCTAGAGATATGGTCCAAATCCTAACTAAGCAAAGATCAACATAAGTTCTCAAATTCTAGGCATGTCATAGTTTCGGATCAAGAATCCATATCTGCCATTTTTTGAAACAATTTTCACAATCTTCTTTACTGCCACATTTGGGATATACAATTCCTTAAGCATACTACTAATCTGTACTTAGTCATACATTTATTTATTTGTATTGTTTCCAACTACTACAACGGTATAACCTAGCTAAAGATCTTGTGACCTGAATTTGGGATGTTACTGAAAGCTAAAAGAAAACTTTGGAGAAGATGATGATGAAATTTTCAATTTCTTTCTCAAAACTTAATTTTTTTTTGGCATAATTTGGAGAATAGACATGAATGAAAGTTGGATGTTACCGCCAGAATCAGTATTGGTGTCAAAAGGTAGGTCCCTACTTAACTTGCGTGTCAATCAAACTCTGCAGATGTCACTCTCAGAGGCTGCCCAATGTTTATCAAATTTTTGTTGGTTTCTTATGGATGTTTAATATCTCCTCCACACAAAGAGAGGTTGTAGCTAGTGTCATGTGCTCTACCTTCATCTAATATAATCTGTGAGATTTATTGTTAAGGATAAGTCAAATAGTTAATGATGGATAGCAACAGATGGAGTCTTCAAGGTATGACTGCTCTTGTGACCGGTGGAGCCCGAGGAATCGGGTTCGTCTTCTCTTTCACACATTGTTCTGATTCTATTTAACATATTGACTGATCACGATTTCAAGGAGTTTACGCTTCTTGAATGTCTAGGTTTGCAATAGTAGAAGAGTTAGCTAGTTTTGGAGCTAGAGTCCATGTGTGCGACATATCTGAAACACTGCTCAATCAAAGTTTAAGTGAATGGGAAAAGAAAGGGTTTCAAGTGAGTGGTTCAATCTGTGATGTATCCTCTCGTCCCGAGAGAGAAACACTCATGCAGAACGTCTCCTCTCTATTTGATGGCAAGCTGAACATTCTTGTATGTAAATTTTAGTTTCAAGAAAGTAAACATCTTAATTGTAGATAACTTGTAGAGCTTACATATGAACAGTATTGCTTCTTCTTTTTTTAACTCTTTATATATATATTATAGGTTAACAACGCTGGTGCGATTCTCACAAAGCCAACAACAGAATACGTTGCTGATGATTTCTCGTTCCTTATCTCAACAAATTTGGAGTCTGCTTTTCATCTTAGCCAGCTTTCACATCCTTTTTTAAAGGCTTCTGGATCTGGAAACATCGTCTTCGTCTCCTCTATGGCAGGGATTGTATCAATTGACTGTGGATCCATCTATGGTTTAACCAAAGGTACATATACTGTCCTAAGAGCATTTCCATTGGTCCTTGATGGAGATGCTCTAAGTATTACTAGACGCACTTCACAACAAGTCTTGATTTTTATATATTTTTTTCAATAGCTAGCAAGACTGGATATATATATGTGTGTGTGTTCTCATCATGTATATATAAATAAGTCGTCATCATGTGTGTGTATGTACAGGAGCTTTGAATCAACTAGCAAGAAATTTGGCATGTGAATGGGCAAGAGACGGCATAAGATCCAACGCGGTTGCTCCTAATTTTATCAGCACTGCTCTGGCTCAAGCTGTAATAAAAATGAAAAGACAGCTTTAACATTTTTTTTTGTGAATTTATGCACAACCTCAATTCCTCTAATCATATCTCAAATTTGTTTCTTAAAGTATCTCGATGACGTTGGTTTCAAGGAAGGTTTGTTCAGTAGAACTCCACTTCGGCGTGTTGGAGAACCGAGGGAAGTGGCTTCACTTGTGGGTTTCTTGTGTTTACCTGCAGCATCTTATATAACAGGTCAAACAATTTGTGTTGATGGAGGTCTCACTATTAATGGCTTCTCCTATCAGCCAAAGGCTTGAAGCAAGGGAACTCCTCTTTTACAACATTTCAGTTTCGAGTAATAATGAAAACTGTTGTCCAAGGTGACTCTAATCAGAAGCACAACTGTAAAAGGGCTAGCTCTCTGAAGGGCACATAGCAATGGTGTTAGGAATGGGTTTTGGGACTTATAAATACAAGGTGTTAGGGTTGTAAATTATTATCACACGAGTTAATAGAAAAACTTAAAAAGGTATTTCGCCTCAAATGTTTCGTTTCTTTGTTTTTTCGTTCTTATTTCACAACAAAAATCTATAAAGCCATTGGTGCGGTTCTAGATATCAGCTTGCATGCTTAACCCAAGATGAACTATTCCATATTTCCATGTATGAAAACTTCAAGTTTAGGAATAACTTGGTGCTATTTTGGTTGCCATAAATATATATTCCTTTATCTCTAAATGACATTAAGAGTCAAATCAAAATACTAACATAGACAGGGTGATTGTTAAAGTTATTGTTTGCTTCCTCATCAAATAGTATATATATAAGCTCGAATATATGAAAAGGATTTCAACATCACTCCACTCAAGTACAGTTGTCAAAGAAATGAGTGACTAATCTCACAATATCAAGGATCATATGTGGCATGCATTGGTCAAATTGAAAAGATAAATGGAAATGAGAGAGTTTTGGTCCAAGATTTTGATTATAAAAGTCTTTTTTCTTGCCTTGGGATATTTTAGTCATGTTCTCTCTTACAACTGCATAACGTTTTCCACCACAAATACTGACAATCAATAATAATTCACACTTATCTTGAAAGCAAGAAGCCTTTCTACAGTAACTACCAATAGTTCACAACATCGACGTCCTATGGCCTTTAGTTCAAACTCAACTACCAATCTATGACCTTTAAAGCTAAGTAATGACTTTTTAACCCTTTGTTCTTGCTCTTTGAGTTTGGTACTAAATGAAACCAATAAACCAGTAGCTAGAGCAATTCTGGTCTTTCTTGATAGAAAAGAATATGTCGGGTTCTATTGAAGAGAATAAATAAGTACGTGGGTGTCAATAAGAAATTCGGAAAAGTAATACATAATTGTGTCAGCAATCTTTGTATATATAATAAGATTTGTGACATCTCTGGTCATTGGTAGTCAGTCATATGCAAGTAGAATGGATAAAAGATGGAGTCTTCAAGGTATGACTGCTTTTGTGACCGGTGGAGCCAGTGGAATCGGGTACGTCTCTTTCTCTTTTAGCCATTGTTTCTGTTTGAATGATCCAAGATTTCAAGAAATTTATGTTTCTTGAATGTTAAGGTATGCCATAGTAGAAGAGTTAGCTAGTTTTGGAGCTAGAATCCATGTATGTGACATATCCGAAGCTTTCCTCAACCAAAGTTTAAGTGAATGGGAAAAAGAAAGGGTTTCAAGTGAGTGGCTCAGTCTGTGATGTAACCTCACGTCCCGCTAGAGAAACTTTGATACAAAAAGTCTCCTCGCTGTTCGATGGGAAACTCAACATTCTTGTAAGTAAAATAAATGAATCTTGATATAGTAACAACTAAGCATATTTGAAAACATCCCTTCTTTCTTGCTCAACATAGGTGAACAATGTGGGAGTACTTCGCAGAAAGCCAACGATTGAATATGTGGCAGACGATTTCGCTTTCCACATCTCAACAAACTTGGAATCTGCTTTCCATTTTTGCCAGCTTTCACATCCTCTCTTAAAAGCTTCGGGATATGGAAGCATCGTCTTCATGTCCTCTGTTGCAGGGATTGTATCAGTTGATTGTGGATCCATTTATTGTCTAACGAAAGGTAACCAAAGTTACTACTAGGTTCAGTTCATTGCGAGACTCAACAAAACATAGGAGGAATTTTACATATATATATGTTTTGTTGATTTCTTTTGTAGGAGCTCTGAATCAGCTAGCTAAAAATTTGGCATGTGAATGGGCAAAAGACGGCATAAGATCCAACGCTGTTGCTCCTAAAGTTATCAGGACTCCTCTGTTTCAATCTGTAATAAGAAAGAAAAAAAGACAACTTTCTACATATTTTTCATTTTTGTGAATTTAAAAACCTCAATTTCTCTAATCATTTATCAATTTTTGTTTCTTAAAGTATCTTGATGACGTGGGTTACAAGGAGTGATTGTTCAACAGAACTCCACTGGGTCGCGCCGGAGAGCCGAGTGACGTTGCATCGCTAGTGGTGTTCTTGTGTCTACCTGCAGCTTCTTATATCACTGGTCAAACCATTTGTGTTGATGGAGGTTTCACTATTAATGGCTTCTCCTATCAATCACATGCTTGAATCAGACTTTGCTCTGTTTTCTGTTTCCTGATTATTTGTTTTTTTTTTTCCTAAGTTTATGAGGTCTTCAATGTTTACCAATGGCTCAAAAAAACATATCCTACTATTTTTTATAAGTAATCTTAATTGGTCCCTGGCAGTGGTAGAGAGTTCGCTTTCTTAAAACGACATTTAGACAATTGACACAAAAAAATGCCAAACTAATGTCGAGTGGTTGCTCTTTTGCTGAGTTGACCATTGTAAATATCATTATCCAAAATATTATTAGCATTGATATGCTTTAACTCAAGTCTAACGTGGAAGTTGTTTGACGTTTATTTTTCATGTTTGCATGTTCTAGTAGGGGTTAAATTCTGTATTTGGGATTGGGGTGCGCATTCGTGTTACTGGATGGATTGGATATTTCGAGTTTGGGATATTTTGGAACTAATGTTTTTGGTATCGATCGGGTATTATTAATTTCGGATCGGATTCAGTTCGGATCTCTCCGGATTCGGTTCAGTTCGGATATAATTTTTCGGATCTGGTTTTTTCGAGTTTGGTTCGGATTTGAATACTTTTATTCGAAAGTAATTGAAAGTAACCAAATATAATCAAAAATACTTGAAAGTAACCAAAAATCTAAATATGAAAATTCAAAAATAATCAAAATAATATTGATTCTAAAGCAAACTAAACATTCAAAATTCAAAACAAAAATAAACAATCAAGTTTTTACTTCAAATTGTCACCAAATAATAGAAATACAAAGAACGTAAAACAAAAGCACTAAGAAGGATTTAAAAAATCGGATATTTCGGATATTTTTTTCGGATATCGGACCGGTCGGAGTATTACCCGGTACCCGAAAATCAATGACATTTATACCCGATTGGAATATTGTGAGATCCGAACCGGTTGTGATCAGATATTTTCGGGTCGGATCCGGATCGAATTTTCGGATACGGATAAAATGCCCACCCATAATTTGGGACTTGACATTTCCAGAAAATGACATTGATACTTTAAGGACATGCATAGATCATATGTGTGACCAATTAATATCAAGAGATCATATGTGCCATCATTCAAAGTTTCAAACTATCGTTTTATAATTCATTTGGTTATTACTTATTATCTCTAGTTATTTGAACTCTATCAACAGAAAAGAGAAATGGCGTTCCTTAGGGCCGTAGTTGTAGAAATCATACGTAATGAATAGGACACTGACAACCAGTCAACCACTGGAAAGCATGAAACAAACGAATGATATTTTAAAGCCATACATTAAGATAATACACCAAATATGTTTCTGATAACAAAGAAGTAAGCCTTGACAACTCAAGATCCATCATGACTTACATCACCATTTGTCACACCAAAATTATGAAAGGAACATTTGCCTTTCTGCCCCATTCGGTAAAATCATTAAAAAAAAAAACCTCTTTACCTTTTGTACCAACTTCGGAGTTTCCAAAGCATGAAAATGTTACAAATACGGATGGAAAGTAATAATTTCCAAAAATATAAGTTTGAAGATAAGTTGTGTAACATCCTGATTTGAGGAATATGAATGTATATGTAGAGAGGTTTAAAATTGATTTGATTACATATGTCACCAAAGTGTACTTATTTTTTCGGTCACTTGTCTTAAAAGAACATCAAAGTTACGCGTGTTTGAGTTGGAATAGTACTAGGATATATGATCTATCGGGAAGTGATTTCCGATATTGAGTGATGATAAACCACGTACGGGAAAAGATCACGTAGTAATTGCAAAGTCGGTATTTCATGACTTTTGAGCCTTCCGATTAATGCACCGACCGTCAGACAGAAATGAGGTCTACGGACTTGTACCGAAGAAAGACGAAGCCTATCGATGTGTAAGACTTTTGGAAGACAGTGGAAAGTTGTGTAATCTAAGCACGTGGAATGTTTTACCAAAATTTGTCACACAATTCTTACGTCTAGTTGAACAAGTGTCACGTGAGTGAATTTATTGAAAAAGACAAATGAGTAAGTTTTGGTCGAAGATTTTCATTATAGATGTCATTTTTGCTTGGGAGCGACCACTAACTTGGATATTTTAGTCATGTTCTCTGCATAACATTTCCACCACACATACAAATATACTCATTACTTCGAATTTATATGATCCATATTCACTGAATATATATACATTGACATCTCTGGTCATTGCTAGTTACATGCAAAAAAATGGATAAAAGATGGAGTCTTGAAGGCATGACTGCTCTTGTGACCGGTGGAGCCAGAGGAATCGGGTTCGTCTTTCTCTTTTACCCATTTGTTCTGCTTCCATTTAACATTTTGAATGGTTAAAAGTTTAAAATATTTTCATATATGGAATGGTTAGGTATGCCATAGTAGAAGAGTTAGCTGGTTTTGGAGCGAGAATCCATGTATGTGACATCTCTGAAACTCTGCTCAATCAAAGTTTAAGTGAATGGGAAAAGAAAGGGTTTCAAGTAAGTGGCTCAGTCTGTGATGTAACCTCTCGACCCGGAAGAGAAAAAGTGATGCAAACTGTCTCCTCGCTTTTCGATGGCAAACTCAACATTTTCGTAAGTAAATGACACTCAATATAGAAACAGCTATAAGCTAAGCATATTTTGTTTAAAGAAAACTTTTAGAGAGGAATCTTTTCTTGTGTTCAACAACATAGGTGAACAACGTCGGTGTAATTCGCGGAAAGCCAACAACAGAATATGTGGCAGACGATTTCTCTTTCCACATTTCAGCAAACTTGGAAGCTGCTTACCATTTTTGCCAGCTTTCACATTCTCTGATGAAAGCTTCTGGATATGGAAGCATCGTCTTCATGTCCTCTGTCACGGGGATTGTATCAGTCACCGGTGGATCCATTTATAGTTTAACGAAAGGTATAACCAAAGTACTACTATAGGCAAATTTTTTTGTTTTGTTTGTTTGTGTGTGTGTTGATGATTCCTAATAAAAGTCTTTTACAGGAGCTCTGAATCAGCTAGCAAGAAATTTGGCATGTGAATGGGCAAAAGACGGCATAAGAGCAAACGCTGTTGCACCTAATATCATCAAGACTCCTCTGTCTCAACCTGTAATAGAAGTCAACTATTTACATTTATATNAATGTTAGATGAGAAAAATACCTATTTGCAAAGAGATTTGGTTTAGGATTTTGTGAACAATTGAACCTGATATTAATTCTTGTATGAATTGTTTGAATTCGCAAAGAGATTTGGTTTTCTGGAATTTAGGCATAGATAATCTTCGCAGCGAGAGTTGGTTGATTTTACATTAGTGATTCGAGTTCAAGAACAGTGCTTAATAATTCCTAACATTCGCGTAGACCTAAAATTTGGATCACCTGAGAATTTCCCTAAACCTAGCGTTTCGTCTCCTGAATCTAAATCGTTTGATTGCTTTCTGTTTTTTAAATTCCATTATTATTTCTTAGGTTAATTCGAAATTAGAAAATTGATGTGTGACTATCCCTTCTCTGTAGATTCGATCCCTAAGTACTACAACTGATCTCTTAATTTGAGAGAGTTGCTTTAGGGTAAATTTGACCCATATCAGAGACCCCTCTGCACAATTTTAAAAATTATGGGATTAAGCATGGAGGTAACTTCTTACCATGGGTAACTTTTTAGCTATAAATACTCCATTTCCTCTAATTCTTCATTCTCACTCCTAAACTCCTTTTGGAAACCTTAGAGAGAGTGTGTGTAGAATAGAGAGAGAGCTTAGCTTTGGAAGCCGCTTGGTAGTGTAAGCTAGTTCCGTGTCCAGTTCGAGGTGAGTCCCAGTAGAGGTGGACTATCGCGGTTGCTGTTTGTAACGCAGTGTAGATCTCAGATCTGCATTGTAGTGCAACACTAGCCACGATAGAATAGATTATATGATTGTGTGTATGTGTGTGGCTAACGTGTGTTGCAGGGAAACTCGGATCTGTGTAGATCCGAGGGTATACTAACGTTTTAGTGCAGGTTTGGCCTCAGATCTGTTAGATATGTGTGCTGTGAAACCCGTTGGGTGAGGTAACGGTTTGATGCATGTCCGTGGGACATGTTATCATCCTTACCGAGTGGTGTGAAGGGTATAAGGACTGCCGGATCTCTGATCCACTTGCATGTTCCTTAACCGTATGAGCGAGTGTACGATTTATGGTCAAACACGTTGCATGGCTGGAAGGTCATGTATGCGGTGTTGTAATGAACGTGCATGAGCGAGGTTCAAGCGTGAGGCTTGTAACCGAAAACGAGAGTTGGGACTAGAGAAGTTCTGGCTTTGCCGTCACTCTAGGGCGCTAACTTCTCGGAGGTTGTGTGGAGGTGTGGTGGCGTTTGATCAAGTGTGGATCATTGCGGTGTGAGGTATAATGTGTGTGACTCCATTATACTGCGGAGTCATGTTGAATGGTGTGATGCCCTTCATGACTTAGTGACGGTGTGGTCGGAGTTCCCCGTTCCCCATGGTTAGCGAACGACTGCTAGATGGGAAGACTCGGAGAGACGGGATTGCAGCCCAGGGCCGAGTGCTATCCGACGGGATAGCGGGAATCCAGCATTGAGGCGTGGATGGTCCCGCCCGGGATGTCAACTCACTTGGCGGCTCTCGGATGGAAACCCCGCCGAGATGTGAACTGATATATCATGGTTTTTACCCATTTTTAGACCATGATATAAGTGTTTTTATAGAGTCTTTTGGCTATTTTCGAGTCTATATTGAGTCTTTACAGGTTCAGGTACAATTGGAGATAAATTGGAGATTTGAATACATTTTGGAGCTTAGTGGAATGAAGTCGGATTGAAGAAACACGATGAGTGTCGAT
>JAHZTW010000035.1:852483-1151891 GCA_020283515.1 Alliaria petiolata | reverse complement strand
GTAAAAACCATGATATATCAACTCCCCCAGACTTAGCCTTTGCTTGCCCTCAAGCAAAACAGAAACTTAGACTGAAGTAGAAGTTTGAAAACAGGAACTTCCGAGTACTTCTTCAAAACGCCACATTGATTAACACTTCTTGAATCCACATGATATTAGAGCCAACCTTAGGAAATGTTCAATGTACTTACCACAAGCTTAGAAATCTCCCAGTTCAAATCCAGACCCTTTCCTTGGTATAAATTTTGAATTCTAACATTGGTAATGCCATAGAACTTTTCTGATTCTTTTCCCTTCCTTAGTACCAAAACAAGATATTCTCATACAGCTCCCCTATTTTCTCTTCCCTTAGTCAACTTCTGCCCATTTTCAGGGTGTTCTAAGATCTTTTCATTGACTCTTCTTATTCTTTTTGTGATCTCTGGAATAGTGCTACTCTCTACTTGTGTTCCTTGTGAGGAGACGTGTTCAAGAGCATCACTAATATTGTTCCTTGTGAGGAGACAGACTCATGACAAAGGCACTATTCCAGACTTCGACTCTTTTTCTTTCTTTTTGATATTCTCATATTTTCTATATATTTATCATACATTTATAATAAGTTTTCATCCATAATTCATTTATAACTAAGCATAATCATAGTATTTAATCATTTATAGGATTTAGAACATTTGCATTTTCTTTTGTATATATGCATCATTTCAGGTTATTCTATGGATTTGCCGACAATGTGGAAGCTGAAAACATAAGATGATGAGCTAGGAACAAGTAGAGAAGAGTAAGAAGCAAACTGATGTCATCTGACTTGCTGTACTGAGATATTGCAACCGATTCAAGTCCATGCCACCTAAAGCGACTTAAAGATCAGACCCTACAAAGACTTTCCATTCCGATCCAGCCTCCGCAATCTTCACAAAACTCATAGCAAATTGAGTTACCTTTCGTTCAGAGGTTGTTTCATTCCATTATGGTCAGTGGTTCAGACGACACGGCTATTTAAGTGACAACATGTCCGTCTGGAAGTTTGTCGACCAATTTCGTTAAACTTAAAGATCAGCTCGTATGAAGGGTTTAAATTGCGATTTAGCCTTGATGTTCTTCATGAAAGTTTTGGGAAATTGAGTTAGCTTTAATTTGGTGGTGATTTCAAGGCAAACGGTGCAGTAGTGCAAAAGATATAGATCGATCAATCCATGTACCCGAACCAAAAGATACCACTTGCAAGTTGCTCCAAAAAAGTGTTTATGCTTTAGTAAAAGTGGGATTAGAGAGGTCCCTTGTCCCTTGCCCCATGTCTCTTGCCCCTTGACCCCTCTTTTAAGGCCAAGATCCATGTTTAAAACTCTATATAAGGAGTGTGTGTGTGCTTGTAATAATCATTCAGTTTTCATTCAAGTTTTTAATCAAGTCTTATATTCTCTCTTTCAAAGTCTTCTTAGTGTTCTAGTAAGCTTTCCTTTGTTCTTGAAGTGTTTTTGAGTTCTATAGTTCTTACTATTTAGTTTCTTAAAAACTCTTATTTTTATTATAATTATCAAGTGTTTAAATTATTGTAATGTCAAATCTTTTTTCTTAATACTAATCGTTTTCTTTGTAAAAATCTTTTGTGTTTTTATAGCAAGTATTTAAATATTTCTAATTCCAAGTTTTTCTTCTTAACCCCATAGTTCATGTTCCTTAACTCTAAACTTATGTTTAAAAGAGGTAAGAACATGATTTGTGAGTAAACCGCCAAAGGTCTGAGGTTGGGATGATTAAGGAGGTTGGAAACTAAATTCTTGGTTTGTTTTTATTTTGTACTCATTTTAAATCTCTTCTTGGATTTGGCGGTTTTAAGGTTTAGAGATTCTCCTTGGAGATCTCTTTAATCTAGGGATTTCCTTATCCTAACAAGACATAGGAAATCCCTTAAAACCAAATCCAAGAGACTAGCTCATCCTTTCCCACACATCAAGGATGCTTAGGGAGCTAGTTAAACCATTTCTTTTAAGATCCATGCTTAATGTTCTTCACCTTTTCTTTCCACCACACATCATGGGTTAGGAGGAAAGGGTGAAGAAAGGAATTATAGGATTGGCTGCCGTAAGCCCCCTGTACTATATGTGCTCTGCTCAATTCCACCCAAATTACAGACCTCTGCCTATTTCTCCCAAACAATTTGTTTTCTGCATATTCCCCCAAATTCAATTAAAAATTAAAATTGCGATCAATTCATTTAATCGCGTTTTAGACAGATTGCGTTTTGGGGGGAAATATGCAGAAAAAATTTGTTTGGGAGGGAATATGCACAAGTGTAGTATAGGGGAGAACAAGCATAATTTATTAAGTTGAGGGGGCTAACCGCAGTCGATCCATTTTTCAAAATATTTAACCCATTAGCCTATTTATATCCACATCATATATTGATGAGTAAAATAAAACGTATATTGGTATAATAAATAGTAGCAATACGATAACACAATTTATTTAAAATAAAAACAAAATTAACATCGGTAGAATATTTCAAATATATAAAATATATCATCATATTGTTACAAGTATTTTAAATCAAAATACTCGGACCAATAGGATGATAAACTTATATTAATTAGTCATGTGATTTAAAGAAACAAGTCATGTAAATTCAAGTATATCCCGACAAAGAGTTCCTTTTATTAGCAGAACTTTCAACTCTCTATCTAAACACTCATTATATATTGACTCATATGTTAATCTAAGCGCCAAGATGTACATATGACAATTAAGTCTAAAGTCTATAACTCATATGTGTTAGAAGTTATTAATGGTCTCGTTTAACAACACATTCGTTTATTTCAATGATTCATAATTGTGAACTCTAAACCATTAAGAATTGGACCAAATCAGATTAGAGCTTATCATATAGCCCAAATTGGGTCCAAAAAGTTAGTTAGGGGGTATGAGCAATGACGAATGCTGCAAAAGCATATAACTTTCAGATCTCAAATCAAATATTTGTGAAAATATGATGATATATTTATATATGCGAAATACTCTACCGATGTTAGTTTTGTTTTTTTTTTAAATAAATTGTGTTGCCCTATTGCTACCATTTTGTATACCAATATACTGTTTGTTTTACTATACCAATATATGTTGTGGATATAAATAGGCTAATATGTTAGATATATTGAAAAAACTAAAAAATTGGGTTGACTGCGCTTCCGCCCCCTCCCCCCCAACTTATCAAGCTATGCTTATTCCCCCCTATACTACACTTGTGCATATTCCCTCCCAAACAAATTTTTTATGCATATTTTCCCCCAAATCGCAATCTGTCTAAAACGCGATTTAATGAATTGATCGCGATTTTAATTTTTAATTGAATTTGGGGGAATATGCAGAAAATAAATTGTTTGGGGAGAAATAGGCAGAAGTCTGTAATTTGGGTGGAATTGAGCAGAGCACGTATAGTACAGGGGGCTGACGGCAGCCATCCCGGAATTATACCACACATCATGGATAATTCTAATTTGGTTTCTTAAGGTTTAGAGAATTAACTAAAAAGAGTAAAAATATGTTTTTAAAAACCCCAAGTTCGAACTTTCAACCTCCTTAAGAATGATTCCCAACCTTAAATCTGTTTTTAGTATTTTAAAAACCAAAAACCATTTTCCTCTAGTTTGTGTTTATTTATCTTTATTTAAATTTCTTATTAAATAGTTTATTTATGCATTATAATTTCATAAATTTGTAGAATTGTGTTCTTGCTCTTTTTAATATTTTAGAAATTGCTTAGAGCCTTATTTTACTATGTGGAGTTGAGTTGGTAGTCGTTTTATTTTTATAAATAGTTTTTAAATTATTTAGCTGCTCACCATCAAATCTTTTTTATAAATCCGGTTTTACCTTTTAAATTTATTAAATTATTAGATCGGTTGTTATATCGTTTAATTGTCATCTTGTAGTTGTATAACACTTCTATAGGGATT
This sequence comes from Alliaria petiolata, assembly GCA_020283515.1. Lineage (NCBI taxonomy): Eukaryota > Viridiplantae > Streptophyta > Magnoliopsida > Brassicales > Brassicaceae > Alliaria > Alliaria petiolata. The sequence goes on along the minus strand of JAHZTW010000035.1, from coordinate 1,147,941 downwards.
TTAAAATTGTTTTCATTTCTATCTAGCAATCGTAAGTATTTTATTTTGATTTGTTCCCCAAATTAACCGAATTTTGCTTAACTTTATAAATCTCTTGTAATCTTAGTACCTTTCACCCCAAGGTTGGTTTGACACCTAAAGTACTACAACTGCAAAAAGACCTTTAGGTTTTGATTATCAAACTGGTTAAAATACTGTTTATCACTTTTCTTTTCTCTTAAGGGAAGATCAATGAGAGACTGCAATTGCCTATCTGTTCGGACTGAAAGAGGAATCAAGTTCTGCGCATACCTAGTTCTTTGTAAAGGGATATGAACTCGCCCTGTTAGACTGATTCCACTTGCAGCTTTCTACTTAGTAAGTCCTGCAATCAACTCTTATAGCAATGATTCTTCAAGTGTCAACTTCCTGTGGTTAGTTCCTAGAAAAACTGAAAGTTCCAACTGATTTTGACTCAATAAAACAATTTTTGAAAACTTTTGACTCAAGACTCTCAAAACAAAACGCAAAGTCAGTAATCACCTCCCCCAGACTTAAACAACACTGTCCCCAGTGTTATCAGGCCCGAAGTTAGCTAAAAGAAAGATTAGAAACAACATAAAAGACCAAATAGAAGACTTACCTTCGTCTGCGCATGGTGTCGATCGACACCTTATAGTGTCGATCGACATTGGTCAAGGTCGAGTCCAATGTCTCCTTTTTCAACTGACTGAAACTAGACTTAAGTAAAACCAAAACAAAAATAAAAATAAAAATAAAAACGTACCTAACAGTGGGTTGCCTCCCACTCAGCGCTCGTTTTCAGTCATTAGCTTGACTGTGTCGGGGTTCAGACGTCTGGTGGATCAGAGGGTGGCATCGAATGCTTCCCAGACGAATGCCTTCTCATCCATGGTGGTGTATAGGCAGTAGATGCATGAGATTGACCAAGGAAATGAGGAACAGCAGCAGGGTGGGCCTTGAGTTCGGGTGGGACACTTCGTTTTCCTGCAGCATAATCAAAACAAATACCAATCCCTCTACGAGAATCTCGTGGCTTGGATAAGTGCGCAACATTCTTTGAACCTTTAAAGTTTTTATTGACAAGATCAGGAGGTTTGGAATTCATTCCAGGGAATGCGTACCTTTGCTTCCTTCGAGGTTTATGGCATGTAGGATGTGGAAGCATCTGTTTGACCACTTGTGATGGAATTGCAGCATTGGAAGTGACTTCTGGTGTGATCCGCGAAGGGTGTCGATCGACACAGGTGGTGTCGATCGATACCAACTTTGTAGCTCGAATCTCTGCACTTTTGTTGCAGTTCTGCTCCGCAATCTTTGTCTCCATGATGAAAACGTCTTCCTCCATCAACTTAGCACTGATTAAACTTTCACTTTCGCTCAATGTCTTGAAGGTATGATTGTTTCCACTCCAATCTTCAAACTCCACATTTTTCTTAGAATTCTCAGCCAATGCCTCTTGAATAACCAGTTTGTCCTCTTGATTTTCAGTATCAAGCTCCTTGACATACCCAGCAGTAATGGCATCCGAATTTTCCATGATTGGACCTTCATCTATGGACATCTCCACTGAAAAAGCTTGACCGTCAATGGTGGATGGTCCTATTAACTTGTCCATGTCAAAATTCATGACAACATCACCCAAGTCAAGCTCTATTTTCCCTTTCCTCACATCAATAATGGCACCAGCTGAAGCCAAAAATGATCTTCCCAAAATAAGAGGATCTGCAGGTTCTTCATCATACTTCAAAACCACAAAATCTGTAGGAATCATGCAGCCTTCAATCTTCAGGGGAACATCTTCTAGAACACCTTATGGGATTCTCTTTGATCGATCAGCTATGACCAGGGAGATCCTGGTTGGCTTAAAATCAGTCATCCCAAGTCGAACCGCAACTGAGTATGGTATCAAGTTGATACTTGAACCTAGATAGCAGAGAGAGCGAGGAAACCTTCCTGTTGAGATTGAGCAATCTAGCACAAAGTTCCCTGAATCTGGTAACTTCTCTGGACTCCTCCTCTGAATCACAGCACTGACTTGTTCAGAAACCCACACCTTCTTCTTTTTCCTTGGAACTATGTTCAAGAGAATTGCATTCATGTCTTTGGTAAGTAATGCTCCTTCTTCAGGACTCACACCGTTTGCAACCATTCTCTTGACATATCTTCTTAATGCAGGTGAAAGTTGGACTGCATCAACTAGGGGTAGCTCAACCATCAGCTTACTCATCATCTCCTTGCATCTGGCTTCTTCTCTCTCCTGTTTAGATCTTCTGGGAGGCAGGGGGTAGGGTATCTTAGGCTTGTACACTTTTTCCTCTTGAGATGGTAAAGCTTCATCTCGATCCAGCGATGTCTGTGTAGGGTGTCGATCGACACCAGCCTTGTGTCGATCGACACACGGGCTCGAGCTCTTGATTTCGCGATGTTCTTCGGGTGTCGATCGACACTCTTCTGTGTCGATCGACACTGGATCTGCAGGGGTGTCCGAAGCTTTTTTTACAATCTCCTCCAACTCTACATGATCTTCAGCACTTAGATTCTCCTTCTCCTCTGGTTCCATCTTGCTTTTGCTCCTTGTCGTGATGGCATTCACATGGCGTCTGGGATTTGTATCAGTCTTCCCAGGAAGAAATCCTTCTTGCCTATGAACAGCTTCTGCGGTTTGAGCAACTTGAACATCCAATTTCTTGACATGGTTGTTCAGAGATTCGAATTTCCCATTCAAGTCTTGGTACATGGCGTCCATCTTTCCAGTCACATCTTGATATAATGTGTCAATCTTCCCATTAAAGGCCACTGTCATCTTTTGTTGCCCTTCTAGAAGCTGTTCTATCATAGATTCCATCTTATTGTCTTGTGCAGGAGGCTTCTGGTAAGAAGAAGAACCATAGCTTCTCTGGAAGTTGTTGTTCTGAAAAGGCTTCTGGTAAGAAGAACCATAGCCTTGCTGATTGTTGAACCTTTGACTTTGAAATCCAGCACCATTGATGTAGTTAACCTCTTCTTGTTCTGGCTCAAAAGTCTCCACTTCTGCAGCAAACTGAACTTGCCTTTTTCCCACCAAAAGACTGTGTACGTTGTCCAGCTTCCTGTTGACTTCAGCGATATGGGCTCCTCCATTCACTCCAGCGTGTTGTCTTCTTTCGAAGTCTGCGTTCTTGGTGCTGTTACTAGAAGCCAAATTCTCTATAAGCTCTATCGCACCTTCTGGAAATCTTGTGTTGAAGTTGCCATTGCTCGCAGCATCTAGGGCCATCTGGTACCTCCAATCAATTCCGCGGTAGAATATACCGATAAGCTGCGGCTCGCTGAATCCATGATGTGGGCAGTCCCTCTGGTAAGATCTGAACCTCACCCAAGAAGCCTTGAAAGCTTCAGTGGGTCCTTGAGAGAATGTAGTGATCTTCATCCTCAGCTCCTCGGATCTCGCGTCATCAAAGAAATTGCATAGGAATGCATTCTTTGTATCTTCCCATGTAGTCAAGGATCCTGGTGGCAACTGCTTCAGCCAGTATGATGCATCTCCAGCAAGCGAGTAAGGGAAAAGCTTGCAGAAGAGATAATCATATGTAACTCCATTAGCCTTGATGCTTGAGGCTAAGTCCTCGAATCTCTCAACGTGGTCCATAGGGTGCTCATTAGGAAGACCATGGAAGGGATGCTGAGCCACTAAAGTGTAGTAAGCAGGCTTCAGCTCGAAGTCATTCCTCTGAAATGCAGGAGGACGGATCGCAGCTCTATTAGCATAGAACTGGTCTGGGCGGTTGTACTCGCCAAGTGTTCTTCCACGTCCAGCTTCTGCACCGGCGATTTGTATCGCCGGTTCGACTATGACGGCGCCAGCCTCATCAAGTCTATGTCCTTGGGCGTTCCTTCTGTTGCCCTGTAGGTCGACAAAGTCGCCAGCCTCGTTGCGCATTAGGATCAGTGGTTCTGCCATCTCAGTCTGCGTCTGGTGTCGATCGATACAAGCGGTGTCGGTCGACACTAAGGTATGGTGTCGATCGATGCTCTCTGTGTCGATCGACGCTCGAGCAGATGCTCGGTTTGTGCGTTCGAGATGACCGAGCTCCTGGTTCAATGGGACTAGTTCCTCTTCCTTGTTGCTTCTGGTACTGGGCATGCACCTGAAACCAAAGATGAGAAACTAAATCAGTAACAAAAACAAAAATAAAAACCTAGACAAAATCCTAATACTAGAAATCTGTAGGCAACTAATCTCCTTCCCCGGCAACGGCGCCAAAATTTGATATGGGTCAAATTTACCCTAAGCAACTCTCTCAAATTAAGAGATCAGTTGTAGTACTTAGGGATCGAATCCACAGAGAAGGGATAGTCACACAGCAGTTTTCTAAATTCGAATTAAGCTAAGAAAAAAGATGGAATTAAAAGACAGAAAGCAATTAAAAACGATGTAAATTCAGGAGACGAAACGCTAGGTTCAGGGAAATTCTCAGGTGATCTAAATTGCAGGTCTAGACAGGATGTTAGGAATTATTAAGCACTGTTCTTGAACTCGAAACACTAATGTAAAATCAACCAACTCTCGCTGCGAAGATTATCTATGCCTAAATTCCAGAAAACCAAATCTCTTTGCGAATTCAAACAATTCAGACAAGCATTAATATCAGGTTCAATTGTTCACAAAATCCTAAACCAAATCTCTTTGCGAATAGGTATTTTGCTCATCTAACATTAGTTCAGGCAATCAATAACACTCTCGTGTCTACCAATTAACCTAAGATCAGATTCTAGGACGCGAAGCTAGAATAAGCATTAAACACAAATCCAGATGAAGAACTCTAATGATTTTATCCTAACAATTTAATTCAACCTAACAATTCATAATCACCTTTGAAAAACCCTAAACCTAACAAGCAAACTACTCAGACAAGATCAATGAAACATAAATCATTATTTGAGTAGAAAGCATGAAAGAAATCAATAGAATAAATAAAGGGAGTTCCAAATTTGCTCTAAAGGAGACAAATTCTTCTCTCCAAAAACTCTCTATAAATCTCTCTCTAAATAATTGTAAAATAAAGTGTAGCCTAAACAATGGCTGAAAAACTATATTTATAAGGGAGCATTTTCGTCCAGGGGCAATCTTGTAATTCTTCAAAGCTTGGGCAATTATTGATGTTAGAAAAGGGAAAATAGAGCTTGATTTGGGTGATGTTGTCATGAATTTTGACATGGACAAGTTATGGGGACCTTCCACCATCAATGGTCAATCTTTTTCAGTAGAGATTTCCATGGATCAAGCCCCAAACAGGGAGCATTCATACGACATTACAACTGGGTATCAAAAGGAGCTGGATTCTAAAGAGCAAATGAAAACACTGGCTGTTCAAGAGGCATTGGCTGAGAATTGTGAGCAAGATGTGGAGATTGAAGACTGGGGTGGAAATGATCATCTCTTCAAGACTATGAGCAGAGAAGATGTTGTAATCAATGCTAAGTTGATGGAGGACGACGTTTTCATCATGGAAACAAAGATTGCGGAGCTGAATTGCAGCAAAAGTGCAGAGATTCGAGCTGCAGAGTTGGTGTCGATCGACACCCTACGCGAAGCACTCCAAAAGTGGTTTCCAATGCTGCAAATCCATCATGTACTGTCAAACAGATGCATCCACATCCCACATGCCATAAACCTCGAAGGAAGCCAAGGTACGCACTCCCTGTAATCAATTCCAAACCCCCGAATCTTCTCAATAAGAATACCAAAGGTTCAAAAGCTATTTCACACTTATGCAAGTCACGAGATTCTCGTAGAAGGCTTGGTGTTTCTTTTGATGATTCTGCAGGAAAACAAAGTGTCCCACCCGAAATCAAGTCCCACCCTGCTGCTGTTCCTCATTTCCTTGGTCAATATCATGGACATAATGCCTATACACCACCATGGATGAGAAGACATTCATCTGGGAAGCATTCGATGCCACCCTCTGATCCTCCAGACGTCTGAACCCTCGACACAGTCAAGCTAATGACTGAAAACGAGCGCTGAGTGGGAGGCAACCCACTGTTAGGTACGTTTTTCTTTTTATTTTCGTTTTAGTTTTACTAAGTCCTAGTTTCAGTTAGTTGAAAAAAGGCGACATTGGACTCGACTCAGGCCAGTGTCGATCGACACCCTATAATGTCGATCGACACCACGCGCAGACGAAGGTAAGTCTTCTATCTGGTCTTTTAAGTTGTTTCTAATCTTTCTTTTAGCCAATTTCGGGCTTGATAACACTGGGGACAGTGTTGTTTAAGTCTGGGGAGGTGATTATTGACTTTGTGTTTTGTTTTGAGAGTCAAAAATTTTGTTTTATTTAGTCAAAATCAGTTGAAACTTTCAGTTTTTCTATGAACTAACTGCATGAAGTTGACACTTGAAAGAACCATTGCTATAAGAGTTGATTGCAGGTCTTACTAAGTAGAAAGCTGCAAGTGGAATCAGTCTAACAAGGCGAGTTCAGATCCCCTTATAAGAACTAGGTTTGCGCAGAACTTGATTCCTCTTTCAGTCTGAACAGATAAGCAATTGCAGTCTCTCCTTGATCTTCCCTTGAGAATAAAAAAGAAAGAAAAAGAGTCTAAGTCTGGGAATAGCGCAAAGAACCTCATGAGCCTGTCTCCTCACAAGGAACAATATTAGTGAGTACTCTTGAACCCGTCTCCTCACAAGGAACACAAGTAGAGAGTAGCATTATTTCCCAAGATTTCAAAAGAAAAGAAGAGTCAATGAAAAGATCTTAGAACACCCTGAAAATGGGCATCAGTTGACTAAGGGAAGAGAAAATAGGAGAGCTGTCTGAAGAATGTCTTGTTCAGGAACTAAGGAAGGGCAAAAAATCTGTAAAGTTATGTGGCAATACCACTGTTAGAGTTCGAAATTTCACCAAGGAAAGGATCTGGATTCAAACTGGGAGATTGCTAAGCTTGTGGTAAGTATGCTGAAATATTACCTAAGGCTGGCTCTATAACATGTGGATTCAAGAAGTGTTAGTCAATGTGACGTTCTGAAGAGGTGCTCGAAAGTTTCTGTTTTCAAACTTCTACTTCATTCTAAGTTTCTGTTTTGCTTGAGGGCAAGCAAAAACTAAGTCTGGGGGAGTTGATATATCATGGTTTTTACCCATTTTTAGACCATGATATAAGTGTTTTTATAGAGTCTTTTGGCTATTTTCGAGTCTATATAGAGTCTTTACAGGTTCAGGTACAATTGGAGATAAATTGGAGATTTGGATACATTTTGGAGCTTAGTGGAATGAAGTTGGATACACCAGGATTTCCAATTTCCAGAAACGTGAAGTTTCCAGTTTTTGAAGAAAAGGAAATCTCCAAGACTTTTCCTAATCTTTCAAGGAATTGAAGATGCGAACCTAGGCCTATAAATATAGTTTTTCAGCCATTGTTTAGGCATAATCTCATACTTTAAGAATCATACAAGTTTAGGTTTTTGGAGAGAAGAATTTGACTCCTTTATAGCAGATTTGGAACTCCTTTATTTTTTTCTATTGATTTCTTTTATGCTTTCTATTCAAATAATGATTTATGTTTCATTAATCATGTCTGAGTAGTTTTCTTGTAAGGTTTAGGATTTTTCAAAGGTGATTGATAAATTGTTAGGTCGAATTAAATTGTTAGGATAAAATCATTAGAGTTCTTCATCTGTATTTGTGTTTAATGTTGATTTTAGCTTCATGACCTAGAATCTGATCTTAGGTTAATTAATAGATGCGAGAGTATTATTGATTGCCTGAACTAGTGTTAGATGAGCAAAATACCTTTTCGCAAAGAGATTTGGTTTAGGATTTTGTGAACAATCGAACCTGAACTTTAATGCTTGTCTGAATTGATAGGATTTCCAAAGAGATTTGTAATTCTAGGGTTTAGACATAGATAATCTTCGCAGCGAGAGTTGGTTGATTTTACATTAGTGTTTCGAGTTCAAGAACGGATCTTCATAATTTCTAACATTCTGTCTAGACCTGCAATTTAGATCACCTGAGAATTTTCCTGAACCTAGCGCCTTAGAGCAGCTCCAATGCAAGGTTCTTAAACAAGATACTTACCATTAAAATAAATAAAAATAAATTGAAAATAGGAGAGAGAATGAACAAAGGTTCTAAAAACTCTTGTTTTAGAACCGATTCTAAGCTCTCACTTACACATGTCACTTAACTAACATTTTCATAGTTTTTAAAAAATTGAAATATAATTATATGATTAAAATATTAATATTTTTATTTTTTTAGAGATTCACAAGGTTTCTAAGCGATGGAGGTGGTCTTAGTCTCCTGATTTTAAGAAACCTAATTCGTGATTGCTCGTTTACTTCCTGCTTTGTTTTACTTTCATTCGATTTGACCTAGCATAATCTGAACTTAGAAACCTTAGTGTAGCATCTACTTCCCTTGGGATTTCGATACCCCTTATACTACAATTCCATTTGCTGTGCACTTGCAGTAGTTTTATTAGGGTAAAACCTGAGCCCTATCATGAACCAACCGAGGAGCTCCCGGGATATGATGTTCTGGCTTGGATTTTCTTTGTGATAGTCAAGTGCAGGGTGTTCATAGTAGTGATGTTCCGGCTTGGCTTGTCTTTGTGATAGTCAAGTGCAGGGTGATCGCGGAGGGGAACTGGCCGACCCACTTAGAGATCTCAGTGTCCACGCGTGTGTGTGCGTCGGAAGGACGCGGGTTTGGTGCTGAAGTGGTAGCACCGTTGCATATAGTTTAGCGTTTGCATATAGATCTAGGATTACATGCTTCGGCTATTTATTTTATGTTGCTTCAGCTATTGCATGATTGTTTGCTTGCTTGTTGTTTGGGGATTTTTTTGGGGTTTTTCTTGGGGTTTTCTTTCTTTTAGTGGGTCCTGGACTCAGTGAGTAATCTTAGATTACTCATCCCTCTTTTTCTCCTCTCTCGCAGGAAGCCTTAGTAAGCCGTTGGGATTAGACGGTGCTGTGGACGTTAGGACCACCAGAGTAGTTTCGGGTGCTTTTGTAAAATGTAGTAAGTTTGTTAGTACAAGGATTTTTTTATAGTATTTGAAACCTCGGATGGATCCGCTATGTAATATAAATAAACGCTTTGTAATAAGTATGTTTGATGAAATAAAAGCGGATTTTTTATCTATAAAACTCTTGTGTCTTCCACTGGTAGAATGACTTAGTCCGAGTCCTCACAACTCTCGGTTGGAGTACGGGTTGGCAAGCCTTAGGCTTCAGTCGGGAGGGTCGAGCTAACTTGCCGGGACAGACTTAAGATTAGACGTGATCTAAGACGGCCTGACTTATCGAGTGAAACTCGGCATTTTGTAGCATCTTCAAACGGGACTCCGAATCGGGGGTGTTACACACGCCGAGATCGGGAGTTGGAGATCGTGAAGATGAAGTGGCCGTCTCTATTTGTGCAAGTGGGCTCTCTATTGGGCCATGTGAATTTAACCCAATATTAGGGAATCAGTTTTCTTCTTCTATTCGGCCGGTTGAGATTGGAGCCCATAACTCACCTTCATCTTTATTAGTAGTTGTCGACAACTCTGTAACATGAAACGGAAATTGCTCTTCGGAGAAAATGACATCGCGGGAGACAAAAAACTCTTCGTTTCCCAAATCATACAATCGCCATCCCTTTTTCCCGTATGGGTATCCAACAAACACGCATTTTGCGACATCGTGACGCAAATTTATCACCTCTGTGTGCTTGATTATGTGCATAACACAAGCTCCCAAAAACACGCAAATGCGCATAATCCGGCACTTTGTGATATAGCTTTTCGTATGGCGTCATGCCGTGAAGGACATGACTCGACGTTCGATTAATCAAGTACCCTGCCGTGAGAATACACTCGCCCCTAAACTCGATCGGTAAGTTCGCTTGAAACCGCAAAGCTCATGCGACATTCAAAATATGCCGATGTTTTCGTTCGGCTCTTCCGTTTTGTTGCGGCGTTCCCACACAAGAGGTTTCGTGTAGAATCCCATGATGTTGAAAGTATGATGTCAAACTTGTGAACTCTGTCCCGTTATCGCTGCAGAAGGTTTTTACTTTTCTGTGAAACTGTCTCTCAACCATAGAGAAGAAGTTTTGAAGTGTCGTTGGTGCTTCAGTTTTATCAGTGAGAAGATGAATCCATACACATCGAGAGAAATCATCAACAGTTGTTAAAAAGTAACGTGCTCCAGAATGCGAAGTCGTCCGATAAGGACCCCATAAATCAGAGTGCACTAACTGGAAAACTTCAGTCGTTTTATTGATACTAATCGGAAATGGAGTACGAGTTTGCTTTGCGCGGAGACAAACATCACACGCTTTATTTGAAACATCAGAAACAGAAACCGAAACATTTGCAAGGGATCCAACAACTTGAGCAGAGGCATGTCCCATTCTTCGATGCCACAACTCGTAAGATTTATCATCTCGAGTCCTCACCGATGCGACAAACTCCGTTCCGGATTTTCTTTTACCCGCTCCAATCACCATCCTCGAAACGCGTTCCTGAACCACAAGGAACTGGTCAGCACATTGAACCACACAGTTATTCTCATCCATTAACTGGCCTACAACTATCAAATCCGTGTGAAACTCTTCAACAAAAAACACTGATTTCAGTTTCAGGTGAGAACCCAACGCTACTGTCCCTTCAATTACCGAAACTGTTTCTGTACCATCAGCTAGTATGATCAGAACTGGATCCATATTTCTAAAATCCGTTAAGAGAGATAAATTCCCCGTGATATGATGAGAAGCTCCTGTATCCATTATCCAAGAGGAAGCAGAAGACTTACCCGAGAGTTTTTTTGAGCTTGTGCTTGCTCCACCATTCAACAGGTTCATCACTGTGCGCCATTGTGCATTATTGAGACCATTAACACCATCACGATCTCTGTCAGTGATGATGTAATTCGCTTGTTCCGGCTGCTGGTGCGGAGGGACTTGAACAGCGTTAGCGTAAGTGATGTTACGCCCACGGCCGATTGGTGCAGCTCCATGAGGTCCTCCACGTCCTCGGCCTTGTGTGATTCTGCTGCGCGGACGATCACCCCACCATTCTGGATACCCAATGACCGCAAAGCACGAATCAGAAGGATGGCCTGCACGTTGACAATGCCTACAGAGAGTAGACACGTCGGGAGCATCACTGCGAGGAGGATTCACACGAGGTCTGGTCTGAACCGCGTGAGCAGTCACCTCGGGGATCTCTTCAGTACTGCGAACAGTGGTTTTGAGATCTTCCTCGTGACGCACCACGTTGTACACTTCCTCCAATGGCTGAAGTGTTGTGTGAGACACCAAAGTTGATCGTACGGTGAGAAAATTTTCATCAAGTCCAAACAGGAATTCGTGAACTCTCTCAGCTTCACGATCCTGCTCTTGCACTGTCGCCAAAATCGCACTCGCATTTGACACACTTACAGACGCGCAACGGACGGTAGTGAGCCATGTTGTCTTAAATCCGATTCAGCTTGCCAAAATAGGCCTCAATTGCAAGTCCACGTTGCTTGCAACACGCAAGCTCCGCCTTAAGTTGTTGAATACGCGGCCCATTAGTGACGGAGAACCGCTTCTTCAAGGTATCCCACAAGTCTTTTGCCACATCACGATGTGAGATGCTTGAACGGAGCGACGGATCGATCGTCATCTTGATCCATGAGACAAGTAAGGTCTGGATCGTCCACCAATCTTCCAAATCAGGAGATCCGTCCATTGGTTTCTCAATGGAACCATCAAGAAACCCAAATTTCTTGCGAGAGCAGAGGGCTGTCTTCATCCCGCAAGCCCATTCTTCGTAGTTCGATCCTTTGAGCAAAGGATGAGATATCACGGCCCCTGAATTATCAGCAGCAGTGAGATCGTACGGTGAGATCGTTCGTCGTGTCTCCATGACGGTGGAGTTCGGGGTCATCGTTTGGCCGTTCGTCTCAGACATGATGTGAGAGTTTCGAAAAAGAGAAAAAAAAAATAGAGATGATAGAAGAAAGATCGGGAAAAAAAAATCGAGATTTTAATGTTCGTGCTCTGATACCATGTAGAATAGCACAAATCGATAATAGGAAGAAGTTTCTGTGTATTATTCACAAAAGAGAATACAAGGTTATAAAGCTCCATGAGCAAATCTACCTTCCTAAACCAATACACGGAGAATCAATTTACAGTATTACTAAGAGATCGTATCATCAATGCTTAATATTTGATATGATACGATCTATCCTTTTATCTAGAGTTCAGCTTGCATGCTTAACCCAAGATGAACTATTCCATATTTCCATGTATGAAAACTTCAAGTTTAGGAATAAGTTGGTGCTATTGTTTGCCATAAATATATTCCTTTATCTCTAAATGACATTAAGAGTCAAATCAAAATACTAACATAGACAGGGTGATTGTCAAAGTTATTGTTTGCTTCCTCATCAAATAGTATATATATAAGCTCGAATCTATGAAAAGGATTTCAACATCGTCTCCACTCAATTAGAGTTGTCAAAGAAATGAGTGACTAATGTCACAATATCAAGGATCATATTGAAAAGACAAATAACTGAAATGAGAGAGTTTTGGTCCAAGATTTTGATTATAAAAGTCTTTTTTTTTCTTGCCTTGGGCCGCTAACTTATACTCCCTCTGTTTCACAAAAAGTGTCATTCTGACATTTTTCACACAAATTAAGAAAAACTTATAAATCTCTTTTATGCCCTTTATCAATACATTAAATCAGTTTCTATCTCTAATTAATATGTTAAAATAGTAGGGATAAAACTGAGATTTAATTTAAAAAATTGCATTAAAAACATAAAGTGACACTTTTTGTGAAACAAAAATCAAGAGTCAAAATGACACTCTTTGTGAAACGGAGGGAGTATATTTTAGTCATGTTCTCTCTTACAACTGCATAACGTTTTCCACCACAAATACTGACAATCAATAATAATTCACACTTATCTTGAAAGCAAGAAGCCTTTCTACAGTACTACCAATAGTTCACAACATCGACGTCCGATGGCCTTTAGTTCAAACTCAACTACCAATCTATGACCTTTAAAGCTAAGTAATGACTTTTTAACACTTTGTTCTTGCTCTTTGAGTTTGGTACTAAATGAAACCAATAAACCAGTAGCTAGAGCAATTCTGGTCTTTCTTGATTGAAAAGAATCTGTCGGGTTCTATTGAAGAGAATAAATAAGTATGTGGGTGTCAATAAGAAATTCGGAAAAGTAATAAATTATTGTGTCTGCAATCTTTCTATATATAATAAGATTTGTGACATCTCTGGTCTCTGGTCATTGGTAGTCAGTCATATGCAAGTAGAATGGATAAAAGATGGAGTCTTCAAGGTATGACTGCTTTTGTGACCGGTGGAGCCAGTGGAATCGGGTACGTCTCTTTCTCTTTTAGCCATTGTTTCTGTTTGAATGATCCAAGATTTCAAGAAATTTATGTTTCTTGAATGTTAAGGTATGCCATAGTAGAAGAGTTAGCTAGTTTTGGAGCTAGAATCCATGTATGTGACATATCCGAAGCTTTCCTCAACCAAAGTTTAAGTGAATGGAAAAAGAAAGGGTTTCAAGTGAGTGGCTCAGTCTGTGATATAACTTCACGTCCCGCTAGAGAAACTTTGATACAAAAAGTCTCCTCGCTGTTCGATGGCAAACTCAACATTCTTGTAAGTAAAATAAATGATTCTTGATATAGTAACAACTAAGCATATTTGAAAACATCCCTTCTTTCTTGCTCAACATAGGTGAACAATGTGGGAGTACTTCGCGGAAAGCCAACGATTGAATATGTGGCAGACGATTTCGCTTTCCACATCTCAACAAACTTGGAATCTGCTTTCCATTTTTGCCAGCTTTCACATCCTCTCTTAAAAGCTTCAGGATATGGAAGCATCGTCTTCATGTCCTCTGTTGCCGGGATTGTATCAGTTGATTGTGGATCCATCTATTGTCTAACGAAAGGTTACCAAAGTTACTACTAGATGCAGTTCATTTCAACACTGACTAATCAACAAGAAGTTGTTGTTTTTCTTTTTCATATGTATATGTTTTGTTGATTTCTTTTGTAGGAGCTCTGAATCAGCTAGCTAAAAATTTGGCATGTGAATGGGCAAAAGACGGCATAAGATCCAACGCTGTTACTCCTAATGTTATCAGGACTCCTCTGTCTCAATATGTAATAAGAAGAAGAAAAAAAAGACAACTATTTACTTATTTTTCAATTTTGTGAACTTAAAAACCTCAGTTTCTCTAATCATTTATCAATTTTTGTTTCTTAAAGTATCTTGATGACGTGGGTTACAAGGAGGGATTGTTCAACAGAACACCACTTGGTCGTGCCGGAGAGCCGAGTGACGTTGCATCACTAGTGGTGTTCTTGTGTCTACCTGCAGCTTCTTATATCACTGGTCAAACCATTTGTGTTGATGGAGGTTTCACTATTAATGGCTTCTCCTATCAACCACATGCTTGAATCAGACATTGCTCTGTTTTCTGTTTCCTGATTATTTGTTTTTTTTTTTCCTAAGTTTATGAGGTCTTCAATGTTTACCAATGGCTCAAAAAACATATCCTACTATTTTTGACAAGTAATCTTGATTGGTCCCTGGTACTGGTAGAGAGTTCGCTTTCTTAAAACGACATTTTAGACAATTGACACAAAAAATGCCAAACTAATGTCAAGTGGTTGCTCTTTTGCTGAATTGACACCATTGTAAATATCATTATCCAAATGATTATTAGCATTAATATGCTTTAACTCAAGTCTAACGTGGAAGTTATTTGACGTTTATTTTTCATGTTTGCATGTTCTAGTAGGGGTTAAATTCTGTATTTGGGACTTGAAATTTCCAGAAAATGACATTGATACTTTAGGGACATACATTATAGATCATATGTGTGACCAATTAATATCAAGAGAGATCATATGTGCCATCATTCAAAGTTTCAAACTATCGTTTTATAATTCATTTGGTTATTAATTATTATCTCTCTAGTTATTTGAATTCCAAAATCATGAACTCTATCAACAGAAGAGAGAAATGGCGTTCCTTAGGGCCGTAGTTGTAGAAATCATACATAATGAATAGGACAGACAACCACTAGAAAGCATGAAACAAACGAATGAGATTTAAAAGTCATACATTAAGATAACAGCACCAAAGATGTTTTTTTTTTTTTTGAACGGACCCAAAGATGTTTCTGATAACAAAGATGTAAGCCTTGACAACTCAAGATCCAACATGACTTACATCCCCATTTGTCACATCAAAATTATGAAAGGAACATTTGCCTTTCTGCTCCACTCGATAAAATCATGGTAAAATTAGAAATAAATGATGTTTTTGTATCCTCTTATCCATCTGCACCTTCTTAAATCATTATCGGTGAATTAAACTTTATATTAATAGAAATCCAACTCTACCCTCCAAATTATTAATTAATTTTTATATAATTATTCCACTGAACAAAAAAATTCAAAATTAATTCTTTCTTCATTTCACACATAACCGTATCACAACCTTTTTCCTTAAATATCCAACCAAATTTCTCACTTGTTCGATCATTTGTGATAAAAACTCGTGGATATTCTAAGTTAATAACCAAATCGCTAGGTAGATAAGTGAATTCCATATCAACCATATTTTTTTCAATTTCATAGTCTTTTGAAACCATTATCTTTAGTTCTTCAAGAGTAGTAGTCGATTCCAAAGTAAATAATCTAGCACGTTTTTCTTGATCAACAATAAACTCCCACTCGTTGTTGCCAAAGAATCTCCAAACACCGCAGGTCACATAAATTTTAGCATATTTATCTATGATAAACGAAATTTTTTTTTAATCAATTCTCTCAAATAGGGTTTGCACATATCAATTTGTGGTAAAACAAAAAACAAATTCAATAAACTCACAAGATTTATGTGAAATTTATCCAATACTTTTGTTTTATACCTTTGATTTTTGCAGAGATCTGAAAGAATCATAAACAGAAAGTATAGTTAAGAAGACGACATTGAGAAAGATGAAGAAAATTGTGTTTCTCATAATTCCAAAACCCACAGATTACATGTTCTAAACTTTGCAGAACACGTATATTATGCAGAATGTATATTCTACGGAATTGCAGAACACGTACATTATGCAGAATGTATATTTTACGGAATCGGAGAATACGTACATTATGTAGAATGTATATTCTACAAAATCGCAGAACATAAAGAAAGCGCAGAAGACACGTTCAAAAACTTGCAGATCATAGAGAATCCGCAGAAGACACATTCTGAATTTCGCAGAACATATCGAAATGTTTTTTTGTAAATATTTTTTTGTTACGTTTTTGGAATAATAGAAATTTTCTGTTTCCTTAAATAAATGTTTTTTCCATAAAAACAAAATTTTAAAATAAATGAAAAATTAAATTATATGATTTTGTGGTAGTTTAGGCACAATTTGACATTGAAAAATAAAGGTATAGATGGAAAAGATGATACAAAAAAATCCTTTATTTCTAATTTTCCCTAAAATCATTAATAAAAAAAAACTCTTTACCCTTTGTACCAACTTCGGAGTTTCCAAAGCATGAAAATGTTCCAAACACATATGGAAAGTAATAATTTCCAAAAATATAAGTTTGAAGAGAAGTTGTTTAACATCCCGGTTTGAGGAATATTGAGGAATATGAATGTATATGTGCACAAGTTTAAAAGAATTGATTTGACTATCTATGTCATTAAAGTGCATTTATTTTTTCGGTCACTAGTTTTAAGAGAACTTCAAAGTTAAACGTGTTTGAGTTGGAGTAGTACTAGGATAGATAATGTATTGTAAGTGTTTTTCGGTATCGTGTGAGTGATGACAAACCACGGAAAAAGATCATGTGGTGATCGTAGAGTCAGTAGTCTTCCGATTAACGCACCGACCGTCGGACAGAAATGAGGTCTATGGACCTAGAAAAGACGTGGGAACCCACTAAGTCAGGGCGTTACAAGGAAAAGACGTGGGAACCCACAAAGTCAGGGCGTTACAAGGAAAAGACGTGGGAACCCACCAAGTCAGGGCGTTACAAGTTGTGCCGAAGAAAGAAGAAGCCTATCGATGTGCAGTGTAAGATTTTTGGAAGACAGTGGAACGTTGTGTATTCTAAGCACGTGGGATGTTTTACCAAAATTTGTCACACAATTCTTACGTCTAGTTGAAGAAGTTTCACGTGAGTGAATTTATTGAAAAAGACAAATGAGTAAGTTTTGGTCGAAGATTTTGACTATAGATGTCATTTTTGCTTGGGACCACTAACTTGAAAATTTTAGTCATGTTCTCTGCATAACATTTCCACCACACATACAAATATACTCATTACTTCGAATTTATATGACCCATATTCACTGAATATTTATACATTGGCATCTCTGGTCATTGCTAGTTACATGCGAAAAAATGGATAAAAGATGGAGTCTTCAAGGTATGACTGCTCTTGTGACCGGTGGAGCCAGAGGAATCGGGTTCGTCTTTCTCTTTTACCCATTTGTTCTGCTTCTATTTAACATTTTGAATGGTTAAAAGTTTAAAATATTTTGATACATGGAATGGTTAGGTATGCCATCGTAGAAGAGTTAGCTGGTTTTGGAGCAAGAATCCATGTATGTGACATCTCTGAAACACTGCTCAATCAAAGTTTAAGCGAATGGGAAAAGAAAGGGTTTCAAGTGAGTGGCTCAGTCTGTGATGTAACCTCTCGACCCGCTAGAGAAACTTTGATGCAAACTGTCTCCTCGCTTTTCGCTGGCAAACTCAACATTTTCGTAAGTAAATGAAACTCAATATAGAAACAGCTATAAGCTAAGCATATTTTGTCTAAAGAAAACTTTTAGAGAAAAATCTTGTTTTGCGTTCAACATAGGTGAACAACGTCGGTGTAATTCGCAGAAAGCCAACAACAGAATATGAGGCAGACGATTTCTCTTTCCACATCTCAACAAATTTGGAAGCTGCTTACCATTTATGCCAGCTTTCACATCCTCTGATGAAAGCTTCTGGACATGGAAGCATCGTCTTCATGTCATCTGTCGCGGGGATTGTATCATTAGCTGGTGGATCCATTTATAGTTTAACGAAAGGTATAACCAAAGTACTACTAGAGGCAAGTTTTTTTTTTTTTTGTTGTTGTTGTTGATTCCTAATAAAAGTCTTTTACAGGAGCTCTGAATCAGCTAGCAAGAAATTTGGCATGTGAATGGGCAAAAGACGGCATAAGAGCCAATGCTGTTGCGCCTAATATCATCAAGACTCCTCTGTCTCAACCTGTAATAGAAGTCAACTATTTACATTTATATATATATTTTTTGTGTGTGTGTGAATGTAACAACATCAACTCCTCTAATGATCTCTCAATTTTGTTTTTCAAAGTCTCTTGATGACGTGAGTTTCAAGGAAGGATTGTTCGGTAGAACTCCACTTGGTCGCGCTGGAGAGCCAAATGAAGTTGCATCACTAGTGGTGTTCTTGTGTCTACCCGCAACTTCTTACATCACAGGTCAAACCATTTGTGTTGATGGAGGTCTCACTGTTAACGGTTTCTCATATCAACCACAGGCTTGAGACTGGCCTTGTCGCGATTTGTCTCTTCTTTAAAAACTCTCAAATAATGTTTACATAAAACGTCATTTAATAGCTTGTTAAATTTTTTTTTAACAAATTCTATAAAATATTAGTCGACAAAAACAAAAAATAAGTCAACATCGTAAAAAATCAACCAACTAAAATATAAGTTGTTTGTTGTAAAAAAAATCGAACAAAATAAAATAAAAAATCGACCGTTATAAAATTAATTCTATAGTTTAAACAAAAATAAAATATACAAGTTGGAAAATGCAAAAATCAATTCAATAATTATATTAAGTCAACAATATAAAAAATCAACCAACCAAAATATCAATCTTTTGTATTTTAAATAAGTTAACAGTTATAATAAGTCGACTTAGTAAAAAAATAAACAAACCAAAATTAAAGTCGACTGTTCTAAAATAAATCGACCAAAATAATAAAAATTCGACTGTAATAAAATATAAATCGATAGTTCAAAAAAAAATCAATCTAATAAAAAAACCAACAAAAATAATATAAGTCTATAATGAGAAAATAAGTAGATAAAATAAAATATACAAGTCAATAATACAAAAATTAAGTTAACAATTATAACAAGTTAACTTTATAAAAATCAACCAACAAAAATATAAATCGTTTGTTTTAAAATAAGTCAACAATTATAATATATCGACTTTGTAAGAAAATCAACCAAATTTGAAAAAAATAAAATTTTTATTAAAATAAAATTTATGATTTAAAATCAAATAATTTAAATTAATTACGAATTTTAGTTTTATAATTTTAAAATATTTATTTAAATATTATTAGTTAAATAATAAGTAGTGGCATTTTAATATTTTTACCTTTAAAATGATGTATTTTTCAAATAGTAAAAAATAACTGTATTTTCAAATATTTTTTAAAAATTAGTGTATTTATCAAAATTCCCCAAAATATTACTGATCAAACCATTTGTGTTGATGGAGATTTCACTATTAATGGCTTCTCCTATCAACCGCATGCTTGAGTCAGTCTTGGCTCTGTTTTCTGTTTTCTGATTATTACTTTTTTGTTTCTAAGTTTATGAGGTCTTCAATGTTTACCAATGCCTCAAAAATATTTCCTACTATTTTGGATAAGTAATCTTGATTGGTCCCTGGTAGTGGTAGAGAGTTCCCTTTCTTAAAACGACATTTAAACAATTGACACAAAAAATGCCAAACTAATGTCAAGTGGTTGCTCTTTTACTGAATTGACAAAGTATTGTAAATATCAATATCCAAATTATTTATTAGCATTGATATGCTTTCACTCAACTCTCATTTAGGATCAGCGTTGAAAAGAAATGAGTGACCAATTTATATCAAGAGATCTCATATGTGCCGTCATTCAAAGTTTCCAACTATTGGTTTATAATTCATTTAGGTGATAAATGTTTGTATGGTTTTTGGATTTTGGGTTTTGTTTTAGATTTTGTTTTTTGGTTTTTGGATTTTGGTTTTCTTAATTTTGGTGTAGATTTTGGTTTTTATAAAAACTTGAATGGTGATTTATGTAGTTTTTGGTTTTTGTCTACATTTTTTTTTGCATATTTGACTTAGAAAATAAAGAGATATATGAATAAAAAAAATCTAGGGAGAAAAACTCCAAAAAAGTAGTTTTTGGTTTTTGCTTACAAATTGGAAGTTATTTAAAAAACTAGTTTCCCTAAATTTTAGGAAAACTATTTATCAAAAAAACTTGATTGGTAAATAAAGTGGTTTTTGAAAAACAAAAACCAAAAACTCTTACAAAAACTACAAACATTCATGACCTTAGTGTTGTAAACTAATACTCTCTATACATAAAAAGTATGCTTTCTAGGAGAGAAGCATAAAGAGTTTAAGAGAAAATAAAATTTCTAGAGAGAGAGTAGAGAGAGAAAGAGGAGAGCTTTTCATTTTTTCAAAACTTATATTTTTACAAAGAGTAAGGACATCTATTTATAGAAGTTTATTACTTAATAGAGAAGTAAACTTCGTAGCTAAGTAATACTTCATAGCGAAGTAAACTTAATGATGAAGAAAGGATAATCATAAAGTATTTTATAACACTCCCCCTTGCTTATCCATCATCATAGATGTGTTGTGTACTGCCTCGTTAAAAACCTTATCATGGAAAAACCCGACGGGACAAAACCATGACAAGGGAAAAAGAGTGCAGTAATGCTTCTTCTTGAGTATCCATCACTATGAAGTTGCACGCTGCCTCGTTAAAAACCTTTCCATAGAAAAACCCAGTGGGACAAAAACCATGGCAAAGGAAAAGAGTACATCAACAGCAAACTCCCCCTGGAAATGATGGATCTCATCTTCTCTTCACAAATCGCGTAGATACCGCATTCCAATACTCTGAACATGCTTCTTGAATGTTGTAGTAGGAAACGCCTTTGTGAAGAGATCAGCTGCGTTGTCACTTGAACGAACATATTAAATATCCACTTCTTTATTCTTCTCGAGCTCCTGAGTATAAGAGAAAAATCTTGGAGGGATATGCTTCGTTCTATCGCTCTTGATATAACCTTCTTTCATTTGAGCGACACAAGCAGCATTGTCTTCAAACACCTTTGTTGGTTCTTTATCCGTGATTATTCCGCTTGCTTCTTGTATATGATGAGCTATGGATCTCAGCCATACACATTCTCTGCATGCTTCATGAAGCGCAATAATCTCCGCATAATTTGAAGAAGTGGCGACCAAAGTTTGCTTCTGTGATCGCCAAGAGATCGCAGTTTCACCAAATGTGAAAACATATCCAGTTTGCGATCGAGCTTTATGCAGATCAGATAGATATCCTGCATCTGCAAAACCAACTAGACCAACCTCGGGGTTTCTAGAATAATATAATCCAAAATTAATCGAACCTTGAAGATAACGGAATATATGCTTTATTCCATTCCAATGCCTGCGCGTCGGTGATGAACTATACCTTGCAAGTAAGTTAGTAGCAAAAGCTATATCTGGTCTAGTACAATTTGCAAGATATAAAAGTCCACCTATAGCGCTCATATAAGGCACTTCAGGACCTAATATTTCTTCATTACCTTCACAAGGCCGAAATGGATCCTTGTCAACATCGAGTGGTCTATTGACCATTGGAGTACTCAAAGGAGTCGCTTTATCCATACTAAAGCGTTTCAACACCCTTCTGGTGTAATTTGATTGATGCACAAATATTCCATCTTGGAAATGCTCTATCTGGAGCCCAAGACAAAACTTTGTCTTTCCAAGATCTTTCATCTCGAACTCATCTTTCATGTGAGTTCTTGCATCATCAATCTCCTTTTGAGTTCCAATCATGTTCAGGTCATCAACATACACAGCAATGATCACAAATCCTGATGCGGATTTCTTTATAAACACACATGGGCATATCGCATTGTTGACGTAACCTTTACTCAACAAGTACTCACTTAAGCGATTATACCACATGCGTCCGGATTGCTTTAATCCGTAAAGTGATCGCTGTAGTTTGACCGAACATAGCTCTTTAGATGCTTTAGGCATCTTTGACCCTTCAGGGATCTTAAATCCTTCAGGGATTTTCATGTATATGTCACTATCAAGTGAACCATATAGATATGCAGTCACAACATCCATCAGGTACATCTCTAAATTCTTAGAGGCCGTTAGGCTTATTAAGTACCTGAATGTGATTGCATCCATGACCGGGGAATATGTTTCTTCATAATCAATTCCCGGTCTTTGAGAAAAACCTTGCGCCACAAGGCGAGCTTTATACCTTGTGACCTCATTTTTCTCATTTCTCTTTCTTACAAAGACCCATTTGTATCCGACCGGCATTACATCTTCAGGTGTAACAGCTATCGGTCCGAATACGTTCCGTTTAGTAAGGGAGAATATTTCATTCCTCATGGCCACTTGCCATTTATCCCAGTCAGGCCTTCTCTGGCACTCTGACACGGAACTTGGATCTAGATCATCATTTTCATGATCGATCTCATTGGACACAGAAAAAGAGAACATTCCATCATCATCTTCTATTTCACTTCTAGCCCATAATTTTCCACTTTGGGCGAAGGAGATGGAAATCTCATATTTTTCTGTTCCAGATTCGTCTTCAGGACGAATCTCTTTACCAGGTTCTTCTGGAACCGGTTCATATATGTCTTCCGGACATATATCTTTACTTGGTTCTTCAGGAACCTTTTCACAAATGTCTTCAGGACATTTGACACAAATGTCTTCCGGACATTTGGCTTTATGTGGTTCTTCCGGAACCTTTACTTCCAACTTCTTTCTTTGTCGGGGATTTCTATCTTTTGATCCCATAGGCCTCCCGCGCTTCAGCTGAACCCTCGGTTCATTTGCTCTACTTACATCAATATGTTCTTCAGGAACATTTACCCTTGATGGAGCATTAGCTGCGGGGATATGAGACTTCGTCACCCTCCTCGTATCTGTGAATGCATCAGGTAACTGGTTTGCCAAACTTTGCATATGTATAATTTTCTGAACTTCCACCTCGCGTTGATTAGTAGGAGGATCAAGATAAGCCAAAGAGTGTATACACCAGGTGATATCATTTGGTGATTCTCTCAATCCTCCCCCTAACGCAGGGAATTCACTTTCATCAAAGTGGCAATCGGCAAACCGTGCCGTAAACATATCACCAGTTACCGGTTCAAGATACCTAATTATACTTGGTGACGAATACCCGACATAAATTCCCAATCTTCTCTGTGGTCCCATTTTTGTTCTTTGGGGTGGCGCTATAGGGACATAGACCGCACACCCAAACACACGAAGATGGGAAACATCTGGCTTATGGCCAAACGCTAACTGTATGGGGGAATATTCATTATATGCACTTGGCCTAACCTGGACCAATGCCCCAGCATGCAATATAGCATGTCCCCATACAGTGATTGGAAGCTTTGTTCTCAAGATTAACGGTCTTGCAATCAACTGCAACCGTTTAATCAAAGACTCAGCCATGCCATTTTGTGTATGTACGTGCGGAACCGGATGCTCAACATCGATTCCCAAAGACATACAATAGTCATTAAAGGCCGCTGAAGTGAACTCACCAGCGTTATCAAGCCTGACTTTCTTTATGGCACAATCAGGGAAATGCGCTCTCAACCTGATTATTTGGGCAATGAATCTTGCGAAAGCCATATTTCTTGTGGTCAAAAGACACACATGTGACCATCTGCTAGATGCGTCAATCAATACCATGAAATATCTAAATGGCCCGCACAGTGGGTGAATCGGCCCACATATATCACCATGTATTCTCTCTAGAAATACAGGGGATTCATTCCCAACTTTGGCTGGCGAGGGCCTACTTATGAGTTTTCCTTGAGAACATGCCTTACATGAAAACTCCCCCGATTGAAAAATCTTCTGGTTTTTCAATGGGTGGCCACTCGAATTTTGCACAATCCTTCTCATCATGACTGAACCAGGGTGGCCCAACCTTTCATGCCACACCTTAAAAGTGCTGGTAAACTTCAGGTTTACCGCAACATGTGATTCAGCCATGGTTATCTTTGTGCAATATAATCCGGAGGACATCATTGGTAATTCTTCCAACTGATGTTTCCTCTCCGTTGTAATGCAAAGATATTCAATGCCATTCTTATTAATAGTCTCAATATGATATCCATTTCTCCGGATATCTCGGAAACTTAATAAGTTCCGCTTAGACTCGGGGGAGTATAATGCATCTTGCACTACAAACTCTGTACCCCTTGGCATTGAAAAACTCGCTCTTCCAGAGCCTAATATAATCTTTGCAAAACCAGTTATAGTACTCACGCTTCCGGCGGAGACTTTCATTTTGAGACAGGAGAAATACTTTTTATCCCTAAGGATTGTATGTGTCGTAGCACTGTCTGCTAGACATGTATCTCCATCCTGAATCTCAAATTGTGACATCTTCTAGGCCACAATACTTATAAGAGATGCAATAATTAACCAAAAAATTAACTTATAAAAAGAAGGTTAATATACATCAAAAGCCTTTTGATAAACAAAACTTTATCATATACTTTTGTTTACCATATATACTAAAAACCAGATCAAGTTATGTTATTCAGATCTTTTGTGATTCGGCATAGAGATCGGCGAAGTGTTTTGGCGTACGACACGTGCGTACCCAATAACTTTTCATGCCACATCTATAGCAAGCGATTTCACCTTGCCTTTTTACGTCCCAACCATCATCATTTTTCCTCTTTCGTCCATCACACTTACTTTAAGTGGATAACTCAACATTCTCTCCTAGGAATGGAGTTAACCCAGTTGGACGAGACTGATGGTTCATCATCACGAGTTAAATATGCTATTAAGCTACCAGGAGGATTAACATCAACTCCGAGCTTTGGGGGAATTCTCTCGCCTGGAGATTCAACCACTCATTTCCAAAGATCTTCAGGATCTTTACTCGTGATGGATTCATCTTATAAACCATCATAGATATGGTGGCGTAAAAAGATCATGGCTTTCGCCTTATCTTATATAGTGTCGTTTCCGACATATCAATAGTGCTCAAGAGATCATTTCTCTTTAGATGCAACCTTGCATCTTCCGCCCAAGACATAATTATTTTCACACAAATCAAGGGCGGAGATCTCGAGCTTTGCCGAATTTAAATATTATTACTGAATAACAAAAACTTAACCCATTTAAATTTATAAAAATTTGAGCATAATAACGGCATAATAAAAGACATTAATTTAAAGCAATATGAGGAGGCAGAGCCTACCATTCAATTGCTTGCGGAGGATTTTTTAAAACTACCACTCCAAAATAAATAAATAAACAAGAATGGGGGTTTTAACCTCCCACTGCATAAATAAATTAAATGCATGAACATAAATTAAATAAGGAGGAGGTGTTATCCTTCCACTCCATAAACATGATCTGAGGAGACATAGTCTACCATGTGATCATTTTTCGATCGTGATGGCAGTGCCTATCAAAACGATCGGCTCGGAGAAGGCAGAGCCTATCATCCCGGCATAACAAATAAACGGGGAAGGCAGAGCCTATCTACCTGTAAATAATAAAATTTAAAATAAATTTAAATTGAACACAAATAAATCATACCTTCTTGGTATACAGACAGATATGGTATACAGACGGATCGAGAGACGATCGTGCTGATAACGTGTTGTAAACTAATACTCTCTATACATAGAAAGTATGCTTTCTAGGAGAGAAGCATAAAGAGTTTAAGAGAAAATAAAATTTCTAGAGAGAGAGTAGAGAGAGAAAGAGGAGAGTTTTTCATTTTTTCAAAACTTATATTTTTACAAAGAATAAGGACATCTATTTATAGAAGTTCATTACTTAATAAAGAAGTAAACTTCATAGCTAAGTATACTTCATAGCTAAGTAATACTTCATAGCGAAGTAAACTTAATGATGAAGAAAGGATAATCATAAAGTATTTTATAACATTTAGTTATTACTTTTTTTTTTGACCAAAGGTTTATTTAGTTATTACTTAATATCTCTAGTTATTTTGAATTCCAAAGTCATGAACTCTATCAACAGAAAGCATGAAACAAACGAATGAGATTTTAAAGTCATGCATTAAGATAAGCACCAAAAATGTTTCTGATAACAGAGAGTAAGCGTTTCAAAAAAATAAAATAACAGAGTAAGCCTATCGATGTGTAACACTTTTGGAAGATAGTAGAAAATTGTGTTATCTAAGCACGTGGAATGTCTTACCAAATTTTGTTCACAATTCTCACGTCTAGTCTAAGTTGTCTCCTGTGAAAAAGACAAATGAGAAGTTTCGGTTCAAGTTTTTGACTATAGATGGAGTCTTCAAAGTATGACTGCTCTTGTGACCGGTGGAGCCAGAGGAATCGGGTTCGTCTTTCTCTTTTACCCAATGTTCTGCTTCTATTTAACATCTTGAATGATCAAGATTACAAGGAGTTTGTGTTTTGAATGTTAAGGTATGCTATAGTGGAAGAGTTAGCTAGTTTTGGAGCTAGAGTCCATGTATGCGACATATCTGATGTAAGACCAATAATTTAGAAATACGGAATGTTTGATTTAATCACAAAATAAAAAGGATAATCAAAATCGAATAAAACGAGTTAAGAAAAATCGTAAATAATAAATCGGTAAAAACTGAGACACTGGAACGGAGTCGAGATCGCAATCTCTTTCCTTAACTCAAAGAATCACCCGTAGTGTGACAGGTATAGTCACGATTCATGAGTCCCAAGATACAACCGTTCAACTCCGAATCGCATCACTCGATCGCGGGTCTAACGAACCTGTATCTCAACAAATGCTCTCGAAATAAAGAAATTACCTAATGCAGTAGTGGATTGAAGGAACTTGTATTTAGCCTTTGCTTTGATCGGATGATCTGTGTTTTTTGGATGATTTAAAAAGAGAGGCTAGCCCATCATATATATAGTATGAGAGGGGACTTGAAAACATTGCAAATTTCCAATGTGTGATACTTTAACTTTCACAAAAAGTTATAGCTAATGAAAACTTTCCATTTGTTTAGGCTCCTTCCACAAGTAATTATACCTAATGAAAACTTTCCATTTGTTTAAGTCTCTTCCACATGGAATTATAACTAATGGAAACTTTCCATTTGTTTGGACCTCAACCAATCTCTTATTCACACAAAACACAAAATAATAAAGCCTAATTGTCTTTATAAAAATTTTTGTTCCAACAATCCCCCACATAAATAGAATGAAATCTAAACAAATGAAGACTTTACAGACTCGATAAACTAGATAAGACTTAACTTAAACTAGATGCTGACTTGACTAGACTAGACAGACTTTTCGAGAGTATTACGAAGACTAACTGTATCTGAGATAGTAGCTTCTCAGCTTTGAACCACTCATTGTTGATATCTGTCGGAATTACTCAGCCAGGTGGTGAACTTGATGTCTTGAACCGCCCGGTTTTTTATGTAAAACTAAACAACATATATAACCCAGCTTCGTCTTCTTGTTGAGTTAAGTTCTCTATTGTGTTCATTTTGGCCTTGAACATTGCCTGGTTTATCGTGAGTGAACTTGGAGAGTATAGCCTGAACTTCATCCTCCTAGAAACGGCCCCATTTCACACTCACTAGGTGATTGCCATGTACCTGTCACATATACAGATTCCACTGTTATTCTATAGACTATGGTCTTATATCATTAAAAGCCTTGATGCTTAACCCTTAATTTCTTACAAAAAGCATTGTTTTCATCTTTGGAACTGAGCAACTTACAATGCTTGTTTTCAGACTCTGCTTGATTTAGTTGTCCCTTTTGAACCTAGATCTTGGGATCTCCAGTCACATAGGTTGGATATCCATCATGGCATTATCTGTATCCATAGGCTTTAAACCCATTTCTTTTGATGGTTTAAGAACTTGATCTCGCGGCAAGCTTTTGGTAAACAGATCCGCTAAGTTTTCAGCCGATTTGATGTAGTCTATTGTCAATACACCACTTGAGATCAGTTGTCTAATGGTATTATGTCGTCGTCGAATGTGGAGAGACATGCCATTGTAAATATTATTTAGTGCCCGGGATATAGCCGACGGGCTGTCACAGTGTACCCATAAAGGTGGCACTGGTTTCTCCCACATCGGAATATCTTCTAGAAAATTCCGGAGCCACTCAGCTTCTTCTGCTGCTTTATCTAAAGCTATGAACTCTGATTCCATGGTCGATTTGACCAACAGAATTTGTTTGGAAGATTTTCAAGACACATCTGCACCGCCTAGCGTAAAGACGTATCCACTTGTGGATTTAAAGTTTTTGGAATCGAAAATCCAGTTTATGTCAGTGTAACCTTCCAAAATTTCAGGTTCTTTACCATAGTGCAACTCATAACTTTTAGTATGACATACATAGTCCAATACTCTCGTTATGGCTTTCCAGTGTATATGTCATGGATTATTCGTATAGCGAATTAGTGCGTTGACAGCATGCGCTAAATCGGGTCTAGTACAATTCGTTAAGTACATCAGACTTCTGATTACTCGTGCATAATCCACTTGTAACACTTATTCACTTGTATTTTCTGTCAAGTGAATACTAGTGTTTACTGGAGTTTTTGCTGTTCCTTTTGAGTAGGTATTGAACCACTCAAGTATCTTTTCAGCATAATGAGTTTGAAACATGATCATTCATTCAGAATTTCTAGTGATCTTAATCCCTAGAATAACATCCGTTAGTCCCAAGTCTTTCATATCAACCTTGCTACATAGCATGGTTTTAAGTTTGACCGATCACGTCTTTATTGCCACCAATAATGAACATGTCATCAACGTACAAACAGAGCAAAACGTATCCATGAGGACTACTTTTGATGTATATGCACTTATCACATTCATTAATGCTAAAATCATTTGACATCATTACATTGTCAAATTTTTCATGCCATTGTTTTGGAGTTTATTTAAGTCCATACAACGACTTCACAAGTCGACAGACTTTGTGTTCTTATCCTGTGATAACAAACCCTTTGGGTTGTTTCATTTAGATCTCCTCTTCTAAATCACCATTTAGAAATGCAGTTTTAACATCCATTTGATGGATCTCTAGGTCTCTCAATGCTGCGATGCTAACTAGCGATTGGGTTGAAGTTATTCTCGTTACTGAAGAATAATTGTCAAAGAAGTCTAATCCTTCCTTTTGACGAAATCCTTGCACTACAAGTCTTACCTTTTACTTGTCGATTGAACCATCAATCTTCATTTTCGTTTTGAAGATCCATCTACACCCGAGAGGTTTGTTACCTTGTGGTAAATCAACCAATTCATATGTATTATGTTGCATAATCGAATCGATTTCAGTATTAGCAGCCTCCTTCCAAGAAGGTGCATCAGGTGTAGACATTGCTTTTGAAAATGTTTGTGGCTCATTCTCTGCCAAAAAAGCCGTTATGAACTCAGAACCAAACGATTTCTCCTTGTGAGCTCGTTTGCTTCATCTTGATTCATCTTCACCCGCTTCTGCATCATCAAACGATGTGCAAGAAGTACTCGCCTCATTTTCAGAGGTGATTGCCTCACTTTCTTCACGAGTTCGTTTTGGATTTTGTTTATCCTTACACTGGAAACATGTGCTCAAAGAAAGATGCATTCCATGATTCCATGTATTAACATGGATATCTGGTATGTCTGATTTATGAACCAGACACCGAAAAGCATCACTATTGTGTGCATAACCGATGAAAATACAATCCAAGGTTTTAGGCCCAATTGTGACCTTTTTACGAGGTGACACTGCGATCTTTGCCAGGCACCCCCACACTTTCAGGTATTTGTACGAAGGTATATTACCTTTCCAAAGTTCGTATGACGTTTTGCCAGTAACTTTGTATGGAATTTTGCTGAGGATATGATTTGTGGAAAGCAACGCTTCCCCCCCCCCACATGTGATGGGGTAATCCAGATTCCTGCAACATTACATTCATCATTTGTTAAAGAGTTCAGTTTTTTAGTTCGGCAACTCCATTAGATTCATGTGAATAGGGAGCGGTCGTTTGATGGATAATTCCATATTCTTTACAGAATGCATTGAAGGGTCTATCATATTCGCCTCCTCTATCACTTCTAACTATCTTGATAGCTCTATCGAGTTGGTTTTCAACCTCGAGTATATACTCCTTGAATTTTTCCAAGGTTTCATTTTTGCTTCTTAGCAAATAGACATAGCAATATTTTGTACTATCAACTATGAAAGTCACAAAATATTTTTACCGCCTCGAGTTTGAACAAATTTTAAATCACACAAATCTCTGTGAATTAAACCGAGAGGTTCCGTTGTTCTTTCGACCCGAGAGGATGGGGTTTTTCGTGAGTTTTGCTTGTAAGAATACTTCACATTCTTGAGACTTATCTCATGTCCTGAAGTCATTTTGAGATTTACTTCGCCACGACCTTCAATCTTGGACGAGCCGATGTTACTCATTAACAGTCGTTCTTCACTCTTGCATTTTTTTGATAAGTGTTAAACATGTTCTTATCAATGCATATGTGAGTTATGGCACCTGTGTCGTACCACCATTCCCTTGGGTTGTCCTCAACCGTGTTCACTTTTGTGACCACATCACACATATCATTCATATTGGCTTGAGACTTTCTTTTGTCTTTGCCGTTGTGAATCTTGCTACGACTTGCGTCAGCTTTTTGATCCACCTTGCCATGCTTGTGACAAATTCCCAAGAAGTTCATTGCACCATTGCGCTTCATAAAGCTAGTAGGCTTTTAGAGAAAATTTTCTTTTTCCCTTGTTCTTGTGAACAACAACATTATCAATGTGCTCATTCAGAACACCACTTGCTATGCGGATTCGAAACTCGATCTGCAGCCTGACTATCAAGTTTTCAAGAGAAATTGCATTCCGCTTGTGTTTGAGAAGGTTATGGAAGTCCGCCCAACTTGGCGGAAGCTTCTCAATGAAGCAGCAAACCTGATAGGTTTCACAATGCCTCATGCCTTCAGCGTGAATCTCATGAAGGAGATTCTGCACTTATGCGAGTTGTTCCATCAATGGCCTCGAATCCACCATCTGATACTTTTGGAATTTTGCCACAGTGAATTTCCGGGATCCATTCGATACTTCTTGTCAAGGGAATCCCACAGCTCCTTCGAACTTTTTAAATCTCCAAACAAGTTGTACAACGGTTTGGAGAGACAATTCAGGATGTAGCCTTTGCATAAGTAGTCACTGTGCTCCCAGGCTTGAACCGTCACAAGGATCATTGGATCGGTGTTGCCTTCGGGAGATGAGGTTTCATATAGCTGGTGTACTTATGCAGGTTCAGAGTTGTCAGATAGAAGAACATCTTCTTTTTCACATCTTAAACTCAACCGCAGTCTCATCGATTGATGCCACAAAAAATTAATTTGGTATGAACCAACATTAAAATTTTAAGATCAGCATACAGCGACTTCATCTTCGAATCTCCGCAGAGTATTCGTCAAAGCGTTCGCAAACGCGTGATTAAGCGTTTGTTTTATCAAACCCTAATTCAAATCGGCGATTACTTACTGATTGTAATGCCTATCGTTTTATTGATCGCAACCAATAAGACGAGAGTAATAAAACCGATTAAAAATCCGAATAAATCGTTTTGAAATCGATTGATGAAAAACCTTTATTTACTCGTGATTAAAATCCGTTAAATGTTCATATAACAGAACGGATTTCTTTGAGTTAAGACTGTAAGACCAATAATTTAGAAATACGGAATCTTTGATTTAATCACAAAATAAAAAGGATAATCAAAACCGAATAAAACGAGTTAAGAAAAATCGTAAATAATAAATCGGTAAAAACCGAGACACTGGAACGGAGTCGAGATCGCAATCTCTTTCCTTAACTCAAAGAATCACACGTAGTGTGACAGGTATAGTCACGATTCATGAGTCCCAGGATACAACCATTCAACCACGAATCGCATCACTCGATCGCGGGTCTAACGAACTTGTATCTCAACAAATAATCTCGAAATAAAGAAACTACCTAATGCAGTAGTGGATTGAAATTTAGCCTTTGCTTTGATCTGATGATCTGTGTTTTTTGGATGATTTGAAAAGAGAGGCTAACCCATCATATATATAGTATGAGAAGAGACTTGAAAATATTCCAAGTTTCCAATGTGTGATACTTTAACTTTCACAAAAAGTTATAACTAATGGAAACTTTCCATTTGTTTAGGCTTCTTCCACAAGTAATTATACCTAATAGAAACTTTTCATTTGTTTAAGCCTCTTCCACAAGGAATTATAACTAATGGAAACTTTCTATTTGTTTGAGCCTCAACCCATTTCTTATTTACACAAAACACAAAATAATAAAACCCAACTGTCTTTATAAATTTTTTTGTTCCAACATAAACACTGCTCAATCAAAGTTTAAGCGAATGGGAAAAGAAAGGGTTTCAAGTGAGCGGCTCAATCTGTGATGTAACCTCTCGTCCCGCTAGAGAATCTTTGATGCAAAAAGTCTCCTCGCTGTTTGATGGTAAACTCAACATCTTCGTTCGTAAATGAAACTCAATATAGAAACAACTAAGCACATATGTTTAAAGATAACTTTTAGAGAGAAATCTTCGTTTTGTGTTCAACGTAACATAGGTGAACAATGTCGGTGTAATTCGCGGAAAGCCAACAACAGAATATGTGGCAGACGATTTCTCTTTTCACATCTCAACAAACTTGGAAGGTGCTTACCATTTTTGCCTGCTTTTACATCCTCTGATGAAAGCTCCTGGATATGGAAGCATCGTCTTCATGTCCTCTGTCGCGGGGATTGTATCAGTTGATTGTGGATCCATTTATAGTTTAACGAAAGGTACAACCAAAGTTACTACTAGAGGTAAGTTTTTGTTTTGTTGATTCCTAATAAAAGTCTTTTACAGGAGCTCTGAATCAGCTAGCAATTTGGCATGTGAATGGGCAAAAGACGGAATAAGAGCCAATGCTCTTGCACCTAGTGCTGTCAAGAGTCTCAAGACTCCTCTGTCTCAACCTGTAACAGAAAAAAGACAAAATTTTACATTTATATATTTTGTTTTCGTGTGAACATCAACTCCTCTAATGATCTCTCAATTTTGTTTTTCAAAGTATCTTGACGACGTGAGTTTCAAGGAAGGATTGTTCGGTAGAACTCCACTTGGTCGCGCTGGAGAGCCGAATGAAGTTGCATCACTTGTGGTCTTCTTGTGTCTGCCCGCAGCTTCTTATATTACTGGTCAAACCATTTGTGTTGATGGAGGTCTCACTGTTAACGGTTTCTCATATCAACCACAGGCTTGAGAATGGCCTTGTCGCGATTTGTCTCTACGTCTTAAACTCTCAAATATTGTTTTCTCTCTAATAAAAATTCTCACGATATGAGTTTATGCAAGAAAACATAAACGAGATCACATTTCCAGCAAATCTCTCGGAGAGACTCACATGCATCACAATGTTTCTCCTTCATCCTCTGTTTTGTACTAACATAGAAAAAGACAAAAATTGTGATTATGAAGTCTTTGAAATCTTTTTTGATTATGAAGTCTGTCTGAATAACAAGATATAGAAATTTCCCATATAGAAAATAGTATTCCATAACTAAATATAGTATATATTTTAATAAAATCATGTGTTATTAAATCACTAATTTCCAAATTCGGGTATTAATTATTTAATCATATTTTCTTTTTAAAAAAATTAGTTGAGCTTGGTATTGTTCACCATTCCGTCTCCTAGTTTAAGTTGTCTCTTGTGAGTGAAGTTACTGAAAAAGACAAATGAGAGTATTATTTTGGTCTAAGACTTTTGCTATGAAAGTTACTTTTGCGTGAGACCACTAACTTAGATATTTTAGTCATGTTCCCTCTTACGACAGTATAATTAACATTTCCACCACACATACAAACATAATTCATTAATTAATTCGTATTTATCTGATCCACATTCATCGTATATATACAATCTGTGGCATTTCTGGTCATTGCTACTCAAAGGCAAACAAAAAATGGATAAAAGATGGAGTCTTCAAGGTATGACTGCTCTTGTGACCGGTGGAACCAGCGGAATCGGGTTCGTCTTTCTTCTCTGTTAGATCTATATCTATCACCTCATTTAGTCATTGTTCTGCTTCGATTTAACATCTTGTATTGTCAAAACTTTAAGGAATATTAGTTATTGGAATGTCTAGGTATGCCATAGTAGAAGAGTTAGCTAGTTTTGGAGCTAGAATCCATGTATGCGACATCTCCGAAGCTTTGCTCAATCAAAGTTTAAGTGAATGGGAAAAGAAAGGGTTTCAAGTAAGTGGCTCACCCTGTGATGTAACTTCTCGTTCCGAGAGAGAGAAAGTTATCCAAACAATCTCCTCGCTGTTCGATGGCAAACTCAACATTCGCATGTTTGTTTATAGAATTAATGAACTTGATATAGTAACAACTAAGCATGTTTGTTTATAGAATTTTTTGTTTAATATAGGTAAATAACGTGGGAGTACTTCGCGGAAAGCCAACAACAGAATATGTGGCAGAAGATTTCGCTTTCCACATCTCAGCAAACTTGGAAGCTGCTTACCATTTTTGACAGCTTTCACATCCTCTCCTAAAGGCTTCAGGCTATGGAAGCATCGTCTTCATGTCCTCTGTTGCAGGGGTTGTATCATTTGAATGTGGATCTATTTATAGTCTAACCAAAGGTAACCACAGTTACTACTACATGCAGTTCATTGCAAGACTAACTAATTAATCAACAAGAAGTTTTTTTCGTTTTCTTTTATTTTATATTTTTGTTGATTTCTTTTTATAGGAGCTCTGAATCAGCTAGCTAGAAATTTGGCATGTGAATGGGCAAAAGACGGCATAAGATCCAACGCTGTTGCACCTAATGCTGTCAAGACTCGTCAGTCTCAACCTGTAATAAATAAAAATTACAAAAAAAACTTCTACATTTTTGTGTGTGTGTGTGAATTTTACAACATTAATTCCTCTAATCATCTCTCAATTTTTATGTTTCTTGAAGTATCTTGAGGACGTTAGTTTCAAGGAAAGATTGTTTGGTAGAACTCCCCTTGGTCGCGCTGGAGAGCCCAACGAGGTTGCATCACTAGTGGCTTTTCTGTGTTTGCCTGCAGCTTCTTATATTACTGGTCAGACCATTTGTGTTGATGGAGATCTCACTGTCAATGGTTTCTCTTATCAGCCACAAGTTTGAGCCGAGACATATTCTAATGCATTAAACCGCAAATTGTACCATAGTCTTAATTTTGAGTCTTTGATCTAGTTTAAATCTACCATGCACTTTGGCATCCATTTTCTTCCTTTTATTTGTCATTTTCGTGATTTTGGTTTGATCGTTGAAGTTTTTTCGGAAGATATCCCATTGGTGGTACCCATTAAGTACATGTATCATTTTTTAAATTATATATTGGCCATTTTACTAACTATCTAAAATCTATGCATCATAGAATAAATTTGGTTTTTATAATTATAAAGATAAAATAAACGCACACTATTTCTAAAATAATATGAAACTAAACTTACAATTATGAATGATATGTATAATTATGATATATTTCATTTACTATTAAATATTTTGTTTAATAAAATCAAATAAGTACAGTTTGTTACTTTGTTTAAGTTTGTGAATTGTGTGATCTCTAAACACAATAAACAAAACAAAAACGTCTGCAAGTGCTGTGCTCCCATGTAGTTGGGCCTAAACCTTACTATTTTGATTCGGGCCTATCGACAACGTGACAAAAGACTTTCCTACACGCCTAGTTCAATATGTGTGGTCAAGAGACGCAAGACTGTCTAGTGATATACTGTCGGTCATTATCATTATGATTATTTTAGGCTGAGAGGTTCAGATCTCCAGGGAAAGATATCATAATCAGAAATGGCTAAGACAGGGGAAAGCTTGAGAGACAAACCTAGATGGAATCTTGGAGGAAGGACCGCTCTTGTAACCGGTGGCTCCAAAGGCCTAGGGTCAGTCCCAATTCTACTATCTTATCTAAATAAATCTTGGTTTCTTGTCATTTTTTTTCTCTTTTTGATAAAGAAGTTGTGTCTTTTTTTTGGTTGAAACAAGGATTTCAAGGAGCTGTTTCTTTTTTTTTGTGCTAAATTTACTTTAACTATTTGTTTTTTTAACGTTCGGCTAAGATTTTCCACCGAGCACAGAAAGTCATTATTATAATGTTGGATTTTGTATAAGATTTTCCATTGAGCACAAGAAATATAAAAATGTGGAATTTTGTGTATAATTTCGCACTGAACAAAAAAAAATAATCATCATCATAAAGTGAAATTTGGTATAAGATTTTCCATTGAATGTGATTTAAAAAAAAAAAAATTATTTGAACAGATCATAATGTGGAATTTTGTGTAAGATTTTCCATCAAACAAAAAAAGTCATCATAATTCGGAAACTTGAGATGAGGGGATCATAAGTTTAAAACAGTCACGTATAATTATCATTTCTCATGGTCAAACCTCAGTGAGGTTACCTCGCAACTAGTCGTCTTGGACAATTATATTCTCTATAAGAAGAGTTGTGATCTTCATCAAAGAAACTGATAAACTAGAAATGGCTAAGACAGTGGAGATTTTGAGACACAAATCCTAATGGAGCCTTGGAGGCATGACCGCTCTTGTCACCGCTGGCTCCAATGCCCTAGGGCCGGCCCCAATCGATCTGTGATTGAAATGAGAGGTCAGATTCAGTATTGAAATCTGACCTCTCATTTCAATCACAGATCGATTATATGAATCTTTTTGATATGGTTTCGATGATTAATCATCACAACCCCTGAAAAGAGAAAAGCTTAATGATATATAAACCGAAAATTGAATGTGTGCTCTGAATAGTGAAGCTGTAGTGGAGGAGCTAGCTATGTTGGGAGCAAGAGTCCACACATGCGCCAGAGATGAAACTCAGCTTCAAGAAAGTTTACTTGAATGGCAAGCAAAAGGGTTTCAGGTTACAACTTCTGTTTGCGACGTTTCTTCTCGTGACCAACGAGAGAGACTCATGGAAACCGTTTCCTCTGTATTCCAAGGAAAACTCAACATCCTTGTAAGTTTATGTATAACCTTCTCCTCTCTTGGAGCTTGGGATAAAAAAGAACCAAATCATCTTGTGTTTGGTTTGTATATAGGTAAACAATGTAGGATGGGGTAAAATAACGCCAACCACAGATTGTACAGAAGAAGAATTCTCGTTTACGATGGCTACAAATCTCGAGTCAGCTTTCCATCTCTCACAGCTCGCGCACCCTTTGTTGAAAACCTCTGGTTCAGGGAGCATTGTGTTCATGTCTTCCGTTGCAGGGGTTGTGAATTTGAGGGTTTCATCTATCTATGGAGCAACCAAAGGTATACATATATGTTTATATGCATTCTCAAAAAATTAATGTTCCTTTGTTTCTTTTTTACTTATATAAATGTTCGAATTCCAGGAGCCTTGAATCAGTTGGCGAGAAATTTGGCGTGCGAGTGGGCGAGTGATAATATAAGGGCTAATTCAGTTTGTCCATGGTACATCACAACTCCTACAACTAGAAGTGTAAGAAATATAGAAAACAAGAAATCTCATTAATACCGTGAAGAAAACTGATAAACTACTATTTAGTAATGATTTTTTTTGTTTGTTTAATTATGTGGAAATGTTTCAGTTTCTTAGTGATAAAGATGTAAGAGAAAAGGTGGAGAGTGTGACACCAATGGGGCGTGTTGGAGAGGCAAATGAAGTGTCGTCGCTTGTGGCATTTCTCTGTCTTCCTGCAGCTTCTTATATATCAGGTCAAACTATTTGCGTTGATGGAGGTTTCACTGTTAATGGCTTCTCCTACAAGGCTCTACCTTAAATACATATATGCCCTATGTACGTATGCTTGAGTTTTTATGCTATTAATTGTTCAACTGCCAAATTGTTGGATTATATTGCTAATATCTTAATCTATACGCAAAGCTGATCCTTACAATTATAAATCCATAAACCCATATATAATACTTTTGTGGCACTCTACTTATTAAAAGAAAATTGAAAAACTCTAGTTTTCGTGCAAGAGGAATGCGTAATTTATGTCATGTTCAATCGAGAGATAGGTTTAAACCTAATAAGTGGTATGAGAGCTCAAGGTTTAAATGAGAGTATATAATCGATCGAGTTCAAAGGTGTGGACCTGATTTAAGGAAGATTTTAAATCCAGAATTTTGACGACAAAGGCTTTTTAGTCTTTGTAATAGGAAGGTACTTGCTTAAAAAAGGCGTTTGAGCCACTATAGCACTGATAGGATTCTACTAATTTTAGAGCTAATTGTAACACCTGAGTATTTCGGGATGGTTTCCTTTTCCCAGTCGTATTGTCCCGGATTTTTCGTCTTATTCTCAATCTCGTTCAAATAATTATCCATTCGGAATCAATTATTTTACTCAAATAGGTATGAAAAAGATACAAAAAGAGAACTGATATGAGATACGATACCAAATTACCCTTTTAAGAATAATTTTTTTAAAAATAATATATAATATAAAAAATTTCAAAATTTTCCGAATTTTCTCGAAATTACCAGAAATATATGTCCCGAAGTTGATCATTACCCAAATTATTAAGAGTTTTGGAAGAGATTTTAGATAAGAGAATTTTCCGAATCCTTGGGCATTTCGGGATTCGAAACGGAATTTAAAGGTTTATTCTTTTTTAGGATATCAGAAATATACTGATTTTTTTCTCTGTGTGTGTGGGTTTATTCCTTTTTAGGATAAACAAAAACAACTATCAGAGAACATCCCAATTTTTTTGTCACGTTTTATTTATTGTTGCTGCTTAAATTCTCCACTCTCAACCACACTTTAAAAGGTTGAGAGTTATTTCAGATCTATCACTACTTGTCACATTAAAGTCAGCAACAACCAAAACTAAATTACATTTTTTTAATCAAATTGATCTATACACAGATCCAAGTAATGAAGGAAGATTACCTACCACTCGAAAGAATTCTCTTACCAAAAAAGATCTGAAATGAGAATCCCTGCTCTAACAGTTTCCAGGTTACAACTTCTGTTTGCGACGTTTCTTCTCGTGACCAACGAGAGAAACTCATGGAAACCGTTTCCAAGGAAAACTCAACATCCTCGTAAGTATACATATATCAGCTTCTTCTCCTCGATCTTGAAATCTACAAAAACAAAATAATGTTGTGTTTTTTCATATTGTGTGTTTGTTTTGGTCTATAACATAAATAGGTAAACAATGCGGGAGCGAATATATTAAAGCCGACCAAAGACTATACAGCAGAAGAATTCTCGTTTCTGATGGCTACAAAACTTGAATCAGCTTTCCATCTCTCGCAGCTCGCGCATCCTTTGTTGAAAGCCTCCGGTTCAGGGAGCATTGTGCTCATGTCCTCTGCTGCTGGAGTTGTGCATATGAGCGTTGGATCCATCTATGGAGCAACCAAAGGTACCCTTTAATATATCTATCCTTTAACAAAAAAAAATCCCTTGCGTTTTGATGTTTACGCAAGTGTATATAAACTCATTTTAGGAGCCATGAATCAGCTAGCTAGGAACTTGGCTTGCGAATGGGCGAGCAACAACATAAGGGCTAACTCTGTTTGTCCTTGGTTCATCACAACTCCATTAACTAACGATGTAAGGCCAAAATAAAAACTTCTCCTTAGTACTATGGAAAAAAAAAGGATTACGTATTCTGATTTAAACTTGTGTGAAAATGTCTTGATAGTGTCTCAATGATGAAGTGTTTAAAAAAGAAGCGGTACGTATGACATCAGTAGGACGTATTGGAGAGGCAAATGAAGTCTCACCGCTTGTGGCATTCCTCTGTCTACCTGCAGCTTCATATATAACAGGTCAAACCATCTGTGTTGACGGAGGTGCCACTGTCAACGGTTTCTCCTTCAAGCCTCTGCCTTAAAACACATTATATGCAATGTATTTGTATCTTATTTTAAACATATCTAAACCCACGGATTATATAAATTGGGTAAGAAAAGTTTCAAAGAATATGGATGTATTTGTATCTTATTGTTACTCGCCATCTAACAATTGGAATAAGTACGTTCGTCGAGTGTTTTCCATCACATTTTTCTTCAAAATGTTTTATTGGAACATTTTTCTTCAAAATGTTTTATTGGATATTGTTGCCAACATTTTTTCAACAACCATCTGATTGTATTTATCACTTACCGTTACATACTGATGAATCAATTCATTTTACATTTATATTGGTGGTAAAGGCAATTAGTCTACCATCTTGTTTTATTCAAAATGGTATAGTTTGTAGCTACATGTGAAAATAAACGATATGTTGGTCCTGAAATTCATGTAAAGGGTTCTGAAACAGTGAAATCTGTCATATAAGTGGCCAGTGGGGTTCCAAAAAATAATTTATCGGTGTCATAATATATATTAAATTATCAAAAATAAAATCAAAAAGACTAAAAATATGCATAATGTAAAAGGGTTTTGAACAGTGAAATCTATCTTAGGGCATGTGCATTGGAGACTTTAAAAGTGGGTGTCAAAAAATTATTTTTTTTATTAAATTTAAATAAGCTTAATGTTTTAAGACACTTTAGTTATGGAGAGATGTCTAAAGCTCAAAAATAAATCCTATATTAGACACTTTTTATCAGTTTTTGATCTTTAGTCTTAAGATTTATTATTTTAATAATGTTATTAGAACTCTTAAAGTCTCTAATACACATGCCCTTAGGTCGGGTGTCAGCCAAGTAAACTTTAATCAAATTATCCAAAGTAATCTATTTACAATTTAACTAGGTTCAAGTGACAGCTTTTGCTCTCCCGTAGGTCCACCTATGTAGGTGGGCCAAATCATTGGTTGAGCCCCATTATTTACATCGCATAATATGATCTATTATTAAGAAATATTTGTTAAAAATAGTTTATGATTATCCATTCTCCATCGTTGATAAGATCGAGTGGATAGGATCAACTAGTGGATAAGATCAACAAGTAGATAAGGTGAACTTGTGGATAAGATCAACGAATGGATAAGGTCTATCCAAACTTTTCAAACTTCTATAAATAGTTGTCCTTCCTCTTTGTAAAAACATAAGTTTTGAAGAAGTTCTCTCTCTACTCTCTCTCTACTCTCTCTCTAGAATTTTCTCTTAAACTCTTTATGCTTCTCTCCTAGAAAGCAGAGTTTCTATGTAGAGAGAGCATTAGTTTACAACACGTTATCAGCACGAACGTCTCTCGAACTGTCTGT
Source organism: Alliaria petiolata (assembly GCA_020283515.1). NCBI lineage: Eukaryota > Viridiplantae > Streptophyta > Magnoliopsida > Brassicales > Brassicaceae > Alliaria > Alliaria petiolata. The sequence goes on along the minus strand of JAHZTW010000035.1, from coordinate 1,106,584 downwards.
ATACCAGATCTGTCTGTATACCAAGAAGGTAAGATTTATTTGCGTTCAATTCAAATTTATTCAAGTTTATTATATACGGAAAGATAGGCTCTGCCTTCTCCGTTTATTTGTTATGCCGGGATGATAGGCTCTGCCTTCTCCGAGCCGATCGTTTTGATAGGCGCTGCCTTCACGATCGAAAAAATGATCACATGGTAGACTATGTCTCCTCAGATCATGTTTATGGAGTGGAAGGATAACACCTCCTCCTTATTTAATTTATGTCCATGCATTTAATTTATTTATGCAGTGGGAGGTTAAAACCCCAATTCTTGTTTATTTATTTTGGAGTGGTAGTTTTAAAAAACTCATACGCAAGCAATTGAATGGTAGGCTCTGCCTCCTCATATTGCTTTAAATTATTGTCTTTTATTATGCCGTTATTATGCTCAAATTTTTATAAAATTAAATTGGTTAAGTTTTTGTTGTTCAGTAATAATATTAAAATTCGGCAAAGCTCGAGTTCTCCGCCCTTGATTTGTGTGGAAATAATTATATGTATTGGGCGGAAGATGCAAGGTTGCATCTAAAGAGAAATGATCTCTTGAGCACTATTGATATGTCGAAAACGACACTATATAAGATAAAGCGAAAGCCATGATCTTTTTACGCCACCATATCTATGATGGTTTATAAGATGAATCCATCACGAGTAAAGATCCTGAAGATCTTTGGAAATGAGAGGTTGAATCTCCAGGCGAGAGAATTCCCCCAAAGCTCGGAGTTGATGTAAACCCTCATGGTAGCCTAACAATATATTTGACTCATGATGATGAACCATCAGTCTCGTCCAACTGGGTTAACTCCATTCCTAGGAGAGAATGTTGAGTTATCCACTTAAAGTAAGTATGATGGACGATAGAGGAAAAATGATGATGGTTGGGACGTAAAAAGGCAAGGTGAAATCGCTTGCTTTAGATGTGGCATGAAAAGTGATAACAGGATTTTAGCAATCAATTACTCAATCCTACTACACATGTCATTGTAGTATTTGAGGATCAATCCATATGAGTTTGTTGTGACAAAAGGAATTCATAAAACTTCTTAATCTAAGCAAGTCTAGTGAAGGTTTTGGTATGTGATTAGTGACATTAAACAAGGTGAATGACAAACTATCTTTAAGATAAAACAAAAAACAGAGTTTCTAAAAGGTTTTTGTAAACTAAGGAAAGATGAATCCAAGGTTATGGCAATGATTTTCAGGTGTTTAAAAGTGTAATCAATGATGTCAATCTACTCATAAAAATGCTAATCCCCAAGCTTAGAACCTCAAGAATAGATTAAACCATTTTCATGGACTTAATCCTTTTATCACATTTATAATCAAGAACAAACTTTCATTTGTGATCAAAAATGCAACAAGCATAAAGATTCAGTTCTAATCTGCTAATAAACACCTTAGACAATCACTTTCATGAGCTAAGTATGAAAATCTCTTGCTTAAATAAACCAGAAATTTTACTAATCTTTTGGATGAGAAAATTTCCTAAAAATCTAATTCAACATGATCAAGGTTGAAATTTAGCATTAAGAACATCAAACAAGAGGGGATATGGAAGAATTAACTTATAGACATCAAGATTAACACTCTAAACACCCTAGATCTAACCAACCTTGGATTCTAAAGAACTACTCACAACTCATGATCAAACCAATAAAAACTTGTAAAAACTTGATAATAAGCATTAGAAAGAGTAAAGGGAAGAGATTAGAGAAGAAGAACTCTTGAATTGAAGTTTTTGATCCAAAGGTCTTGCAAATAAAATCACCAAATACAGAGAGAGTTTCTGGAAAAGTTTAGAAATAAAAAGTCAACTAGATAATGATGATCAACAGTGTATTTTCGTCTTAAGTAAACAAAACTGCGGGTTCCATATCGGTGTGATTACACCGGTACAAAAGGCAGATATGCGTATCGGTGTGATCACACCGATACAAAAGGCAGATATGCGTATCGGTGTGATCACACCGATACAGCACACCGATACTGCTTTCTTCATGTCCTTTGCGAGTTTTGCTGCATGTTTTCCTTCTGTTCTTCCCCTTCTTGGCTTTCTTGCTCATTCATCAACCTCCCAATAGCCTCTTCAAGCTCTAGAATACCTGAGAAACACTTCAAATGCAACATATATACAATATCCTAAGCTAAGACTCACTAAACTCTAAAATGAATGAAATCTAGCCTAAAACTATCTAATGAATGCATGTATGGATGCAAAACTATACTATATGAGTGTTAAAAACATGCTAAAATGAGAGACTATCAACTCCCCCAAACTTGCATTTTGCTTGCCCTCAAGCAAACAATTATGACAAATGAGAGAGAGGTGTGAAAATGGGAGCTCAAATCCAAAAATGCTAATTAATGAAATCAAGTCATTGTCCAAGTTAACAATTCTGGGATGCAAATCGAGTTCGTTATACTTCAAAAAATTTAGCCACACTTATCGCAAACACGAAATCGATCAAGTCTAGCCTAGCCAAGCATTCATATCATTCATTCCTTTAACATTCATTTTATTCTTAACCATGGATCATGCTTTGAAATGCCAAGAGAACTCATTTGGTTAAGGGATAAGGTCTTGAGATAAAAATGATCTCAAAGCAATGGTTTGTTTTAGGTTCAAGAGGGAGCTCTCAATGAAAAGAATCAGCCTATGGAAAAATGCTAAGAGTAAAAACCAATAGATGCATACAAGGATGACTTTCATCTACCCAAATGTCTAAAGATTTCTATCCTAGACTATACCCAAAGATCAACCACTTAAGCTACCCTTTTCCAAAGGTTTTTGTTGCCTTTAAAACTTACATATTGATTCACCTTCCTTGTTGAACTTGGGAGTTTGGCTTCTTTTTAATGGCTCTCTTGTTGTATGTGATGTCTCTTTGTGTCACCTCTTTGGATGCTTGCTGGCCGGATTTTATTCTTGTTGTATGGCCTTCTTTGTTGTTGAGAACACCTTTTTCTTCTTTTATTTAAAGCTTTCTTTGTTGCCACCATCTCATCATTTGTCTCCTCATTTCATCTCCTTGTAACACACTCTTTGCCTCTTTTTCTTCTCCAAATGATATCAACTTTTAAAAAGAAGAATTTCTTCCTAGTCTACCCATCAAACATCCTAGCCTATTACTAGCTTAAAATGCAAGCTAGTGTCTACATGAAAGCTTCTCCTTGTCGGCCTAAACTCAACACTTTTTGCCTAGGTGATTCAAAAATTTTGAAAATAGGCCTCACAATCACACACAAGATTTAGGCTTGAAAGAAGGTTCGGTTATGGGCGTGGTAACTATTTGGGATAGCAAGAGAATGGTAAAAATAGAGAAAATATCCCAAATATGTATATGGTATCCATGAGTTCGACTTGGCAAAACAATGTATGATAATTAGCGTTAGTTTTAGTGGTTCTAATAGATAAGAATGAAATCAATTCACAGCAAGTTTTAACTAAAAATGAATGCCAAGACATGAATTCCAAATGTGGTGCGGTCTTAACACGAAACTTACTCGAATGCATCAGATAATTGTGAACGTGGGCAATGAGTTCATATCAAAAATTAACATTTTTCAAGGAAATTTCATCATTGCTCCATATGCAATATGAATGCAATCTTATATGAAATGCAACTAGACACAATCCTAAAATGCAAATGCAATGTTTAAATGCTATATATATATATATATATATATATTTTAGCCATTTTTTTAACACACAAAATTAACATATTTTTTTATGAGTGCATGAAACACAAATGCATGAATCACAAATATGCAACACAAAATGTCAAATCTCTCAACCTCTCCCCCAAACTTAAATTACACAGTCTCTTGTTTAATAAAGTTCAAGAGAGACCGCAATCAATATGACTAAAAAAATAAGAGTAAACCAAAAAAACTAAATGATAAATTCAATGAAGTGGGAAATGTTACTTTTAGGTCTGTGAAGACGAGGATGATGATCCGAGAGATGTGGATGGGTTGGTGGAGGATGTTTGTGCAGGTGAGTGGCTTGGCTTCCTCTTCCTCTGTTGCTCCTCATGTGTAGAGGCTGATGAACCCTAATTGTCAATTTTTCGAAATTCATCCATGAAAATTATGTTATAGCACTCAAAATCCTCTTATCTATCATTATCTATAAAAGCTCAATCCACAATCACTCAATTCGAACACCCTATAGCATTTCACAAAAATTTCCACCATTGAAGCATAAATAAAAAGCTTGGGAGATGAGAGTCATACCTTGTTGTTGAGTGATTTATGACGAAATTGATTAATGAATCTGAATGAGCTCAAGATTTCGGTGTAATAGCACTTTGAATCACGAAATTTGCTTGAGTTTTGAGAGAGTTATGAAAGAAATGGAGAAGATGCAGCACGGGTTCGCATAAATACTTACCATTTGTTTTAGATCATATCGGTTTGACCTTACCGATATTGCATACCGATACGTATATCGGTGTGGTTACACCGATACGTTACACCGATATGCATCAACAATCTTTTCGGCGAACTTTTGGCACTTAAGCCTTGTGCTTCTTGACACGAATTTGTTGATCATAAACACTCAAAAACACATTATGAACATATAAACAAGAATATATACAATGATAAACATGGAATTGCCTCCCAAGTGCGCTTGTTTAAAGTCTCTTAGCTTGACTTTTCAAACCCCTTAGGCATTGGTGAGATAATGAAGAGGGACTGAAGTTCCTTCTCCTTTCTTGATGAACATGGTGTTTGCTCCAGTGTGTAACAACTTTTTCTTCTTTTTAGACCTCGTTCTTGCCCTCTTTGGTGTCTCAACTATAGGTTCCACCATCTTTTTTCCATCAAACATAGCAAGTAGGCACTCACCATCAAATCCTAATCCACCATACTCATTTTGGTCAAAAGTATCATCTTCTTTCAGCATCACACAAGTGAATCCCATCAGCTGACCCTTTGTATATGGTGGTTCTTCATCAGTTTTCATAGTAGCACATGTGATTGTGCCACAAAAACCCAAGGTAGAAGGCTTCATAGGATAGAAAAACTTATCATTCACACTCTTTAGAATCATCCTCTTGTTGGTGAAATCAAGGCTTGCACCAACTGTGTTAAGAAAGGGAGTTCCTAAAAGAAGAGGTAGCTTGGCTGCTTGAACCATGTCCATGACTATGAAGTCAGTTGGGACTAGACACTCACCAACCTTCAATGGATAATCTTCAAGAAGGCCTAGTGGTTGTCTTGAAGAAGCATCAACAAAGGTGATAGGTGATGGATATTTCTTCATGTTTGTAATCCCAAGCCTCTTAAAAATTTCAAAGGACATCACATTGACACTTGATTCAGAATCACACAAAGCTTCATCAATCTTCAAATCCCCAATAGAGCAAGAAATCAAAAAATTTCCGGGATTACCAAGCTTTGGAATAGTCTTAGGTTCATCTCTTGTTGTGCTTGGTGGATGAAAGCTTTCTATCAGCTCTTCTACCTTCTCTCTATTAGCAAGCAAGTATTTGATGAATCTTATGTGACCTTTGACTTGAGACAAGTTCTCTACATTGGGCAAAGGTGCACCAGCTTTCTCCATGCTTCCTCTAAAGCTTGAGAGCACTTTCTTTTGTGCCTTAGTCAAAATTCGCCCAGGATATGGTAGTGGTGGTTTATAAATAGGAAGATCAATGTAAGAAGCTTCTCCTTTGTGGGGCAAGGTTGCCTCCATATCACTCTTCTTAGCCACTTCTCTTACATCCTCAATAACTCTCGCTTTCGTAGAAGTCATGGGCTCGTCAAACACTCTTTTACCCATATCTTTAGCAACAAACATGTAGTCTTTTTCAATGATCACCTCCCCATCTTGAGCCTCAATGTCCTCATTGATTGTAGATGCAATCTCGTTGGTGGGTGACACTGCATCATGTGGACCTTCTAGTAATTTCTCAAACTCTCTCACAACAAGCTCATACTCATCCTCATTAATAGAGTAGATAGCATTGCAGTACTCCTTTGGGTTAGTCTCTGAATTTCCTGGGAGAGTACCTTGCTGCCTTGATGTTGATGCATTGCCCTTGTTTTCCATTTGCTGAAACTTGGAATTGAGGGTTTCTATTTTTGAGTTCAGCTCGTTGTATGTTGAGTCCACCTTATTGTGTATTTCTGCCATCTTTTTGCTTAAGTCCATTGCTCCTTATGCTTGGCCTTGTAGAATTTGCTGGAGCATATTCTTCATGTCCATATATTGAAGGGGTAAAGCTTGTTGTTGCCCTTGCTACACAAAACCAGGTGGATGTTGTGGTCGTGGCTGAAAGTTGCTTTGACCTCCTTGGTATTTTTGAAAGTTTTCTTGGTTCCCTTGATAGTTGTTCTTGGCAGAAAACCCTTGTTGTTGGTTGTATGGCACAAAAGGCTTTTGTGTAGGAATTTGATTATGTCCTTGGTGTGGGTAAACATGATCTTGTGGGTTCTCCACATTGGTACTTATGTAGGAGAGATTGTTGTTGTTTCTGTTCCTATAGTTGTTGTAGCCTTTTTGAAATTCTTGGCCACTAACATAGTTGACCTCTTCTCTGAAATCCTCATTTTGTTCTTTATGAGTTTCATGGCTGTCTTTATATTCACCCACATAATGTACTGATTTTTGAGAAGCTTGCAGCAGCCTATCCATCTTATCATTGAGGGCTTTCATTTTCCTTCTTCTTTGATCTTCGGTTTCTCCTCCACCTTTTGATGATCTATCATAGTCCTCACTATAATTCCCATCACTTTGGGCTAGGTTCTCCACCATCTGAAGACCATCTTCTACCTCCTTCCCCAAGAAATTTCCATTGCTTGCAGTGTCTAGAAGCATGCGAAATTTAGGAAGTACACCTCTGTAGAGAGTGATTAGTAGAGACTCTTCAGAAAATCCATGGTGTGGACATTGCATGGTATAGCTCTTCAACCTTTCCCATGCTTCACAGATACTTTCGTTGCTCCTTTGAGTGAAGTTAGAGATGTCATTTCTCAGCTTTGCTGTTCTTGAGTTGGAGAAAAATTTGGCCAGGAAAGACTTCTTGCATTGATCCCAATATGTTATGGAACCTTGTGAAAGTGTATTCTCCCATAGGTGTGCTTTGTCCCCAAGAGAAAATGGAAACAACCTCAGCTTGAAACCATCCTTTGAAATCCCATTGATCTTTGTCATGCTGCAGATTCTATCAAACTCATCCAAGTGGTCCAAAGGATCTTCCATTGGTAGTCCATGAAACTTGTTGTTCTGCACCATAGAGATCAACCCACTCTTGATTTCGAAATTGTTGTTCTCAACTGGAGGGGGGATGATGCCTTGGCGATTGCCATGAGTGTTAGGCGCATCTCCAGCTCCAATATGACGTGGCTGTCTAGGTGGGTGCTGTGGCACTCTTCCTCCTTGAGCTATTTTTTGCTGGTCAAGATAATGAGGTGGTGGTTGACCACCGACTTCCTGCGGATTTTTCATGCCCAGTCGTGCTACATGGGCTGCTCTTTCTTGCTCTCTTCTTGCAAATGCTCTTATACTCAGTCTATGAATGGTGTCTATTGGTTCAACAAGATCTTCTTGTCCTCTAGATCTCAAGTTCATGCACCTATAGAGAGGAAAAACAGAGCAAGCAAAAGAGATTAGTAATGAAACGAAAAAAAATAAAACTTAGTTTCAAGAGGATTTAAAATCCTAATGCACAAAACAGAACATCCCCGGCAACGGCGCCAAATTGATAACAGGATTTTAGCAATCAATTGCTCAATCTACTACACATGTCATTGTAGTATTTTAGGATCCATCCATATGGGTTTGTTGTGACAAAATGAATTCATAAAACTTCTTAATCTAAGCAAGTCTAGTGAAGGTTTTTGTATGTGATTAGTGACATTAAACAAGGTGAATGACAAACTATCTTTAAGATAAATAAAACACAAAACAGAGTTTCTAAAAGGTTTTTGCAAACTAAGGAAAGATGAATCCAAGGTTATGGCAATGATTTTCAGGTGTTTAAAAGTGTAATCAATGATGTCAATCTACTCATAAAAATGCTAATCCCCAAACTTTGAACCGCAAGAATAGATTAAACCATTTTCATGGACTTAATCCTTTTATCACATTTTTAATCAAGAAAAAACTTTCATTTGTGATCAAAAATGCAAAAAGCATAAAGATTCAGTTCTAATCTGCTAATAAACACCTTAGACAATCACTTTCATGAGCTAAGTATGTAAATCTCTTGCTTAAATGATCCAGAAATTTTACTAATCTTTTGGATGAGAAAATTCCCTAGAAATCTAATTCAACATGATCAAGGTTGAAATTAGCATTAAGAGCATTAAGCAAGAAGAGATATGGAAGAATCAACTCATAGACATCAAGACTAACACCCTAAACACCCTAGATCTAACCAACCTTAGATTCTAAAGAACTACTCACAGTTCATGATCAAACCAACAAAAACTTGTAAAAACTTGATAATAAGCATTAGGAAGAGTAAAGGGAAGAGATTAGAGAAGAAGAACTCTTGAATTGAAGTTTTTGATCCAAAGGTCTTGCAAATAAAATCACCAAATACAGAGAGAGTTTCTGGAAAAGTTTAGAAATAAAAAGTCAACTAGATCATGATGATCAACAGTGTATTTTCGTCTTAAGTAAACAAAACTGCGGGTTCCATATCGGTGTGATTACACCGGTACAAAAGGCAGATATGCGTATCGGTGTGATCACACCGATACAAAAGGCAGATATGCGTATCGGTGTGATCACACCGATACAGCACACCGATACTGCTTTCTTCATGTCCTTTGCGAGTTTTGCTGCATGCTTTCCTTCTGTTCTTCCCCTTCTTGGCTTTCTTGCTCATTCATCAACCTCCCAATAGCTTCTTCAAGCTATAGAATACCTGAGAAACACTTCAAATGCAACATATATACAATATCCTAAGCTAAGACTCACTAAACTCTAAAATGAATGAAATCTAGCCTAAAACTATCTAATGAATGCATGTATGGATGCAAAACTATACTATATGAGTGTTAAAAACATGCTAAAATGAGAGACTATCAAAAAGTTATTGGGTACGCACGTGTCGTACGCCAAAACACTTCGCTGATCTGTATGCCGAATCAAAAAAGATCCGAATAACATAACTTGATCTGGCTTTTAGTATATATGGTAAACAAAAGTATATGATAAAGTTTTGTTTATCAAAAGGCTTTTGATGTATATTAACCTTCTTTTTATAAGTTAATTTTTTGGTTAATTATTGCATCTCTTATATGTATTGTGGCCTAGAAGATGTCACAATTTGAGATTCAGGATGGAGATACTTGTCTAGCAGATAGTGCTACGACACATACAATCCTTAGGGATGAAAAGTATTTCTCTTGTCTCAAAATAAAAGTCTCCACCGGAAGCGTGAGTACTATAACTGGTTTTGCAAAGATTATACTAGGCTCTGGAAGAGCGAGATTTTCAATGCCAAGGGGTACAGAGTTTGTAGTGCAAGATGCATTATACTCCCCCGAGTCTAAGCGGAACTTATTGAGTTTTCGAGATATCCAAAGAAATGGATATCATATTGAGACTGTTAATAAGAATGGCATTGAATATCTTTGCATTACAACGGAGAGGAAACATCAGTTGGAAGAATTACCAATGATGTCCTCCGGACTATATTGCACAAAGATAACCATGGCTGAATCACATGTTGCGGTAAACCAGAAGTTTACCAGCACTTTTAAGGTGTGGCATGAAAGGTTGGGCCACCCTGGTTCAGTCATGATGAGAAGGATTGTGCAAAATTCGAGTGGCCACCCATTGAAAAACCAGAAGATTTTTCAATCGGGGGAGTTTTCATGTAAGGCATGTTCTCAAGGAAAACTCATATGTAGGCCCTCGCCAGCCAAAGTTGGGAATGAATCCCCTGTATTTCTAGAGAGAATACATGGTGATATATGTGGGCCGATTCACCCACTTTGCGGGCCATTTAGATATTTCATGGTATTGATTGACGCATCTAGCAGATGGTCACATGTGTGTCTTTTGACCACAAGAAATATGGCTTTCACAAGATTCATTGCCCAAATAATCAGGTTGAGAGCGCATTTCCCTGATTGTGCCATAAAGAAAGTCAGGCTTGATAACTCTGGTGAGTTCACTTCAGCGGCCTTTAATGACTATTGTATGTCTTTGGGAATCGATGTTGAGCATCCGATTTCGCACGTACATACACAAAATGGCATGGCTGAGTCTTTGATTAAACGGTTGCAGTTGATTGCAAGACCGTTAATCTTGAGAACAAAGCTTCCAATCACTGTGTGGGGACATGCTATATTGCATGCTGGGGCTTGGTCCAGGTAAGGCCAAGTGCATATAATGAATATTCCCCCATACAGTTAGCGTTTGGCCATAAGCCAGATGTTTCCCATCTTCGTGTGTTTGGGTGTGCGGTCTATGTCCCTATAGCGCCACCCCAAAGAACAAAAATGGGACCACAGAGAAGATTGTGAATTTATGTCGGGTATTCGTCACCAAGTATAATTAGGTATCTTGAACCGGTAACTGGTGATATGTTCACGGCACGGTTTGCCGATTGCCACTTTGATGAAAGTGAATTCCCTGCGTTAGGGGAGGATTGAGAGAATCACCAAATGATATCACCTGGTGTATACACTCTTTGGCTTATCTTGATCCTCCTACTAATCAACGCGAGGTGGAAGTTCATAAAATTATACATATGCAAAGTTTGGCAAACCAGTTACCTGATGCATTCACAGATACGAGGAGGGTGACGAAGTCTCATATCCCCGCAGCTAATGTTCCATCAAGGGTAAATATTTCTGAAGAACATATTGATGTAAGTAGAGCAAATGAACCGATGGTTCAGCTGAAGCGCAGGAGGCCTATGGGATCAAAAGATAGAAATCCCCGACAAAGAAATAAGTTGGAAGTAAAGGTTCCGGAAGAACCACATAAAGCCAAATGTCTGGAAGACGTTTGTGTCAAATGTCCTGGAGACGTTTGTGTCAAATGTCCTGGAGACATTTGTGAAAAGGTTCCAGAAGAACCTAGTAAAGATATATGTCCGGAAGACATATATGAACCGGTTCCAGAAGATCCTGGTATAGAGATTCGTCCTGAAGACGAATCTGGAACAGAAAAATATGAGATTTCCATTTCCTTCGCCCAAAGTGGAAAATTATGGGCTAGAAGTGAAATATATGATCATGAAAATGATGATCTAGATCCAAGTTCCGTGTCAGAGAGCCAGAGAAGGTCTGACTGGGATAAATGGCAAGTGGCCATGAGGAATGAAATATTCTCCCTTACTAAACGGAACGTATTCGGACCGATAGCTGTTATACCTGAAGATGTAATGCCGGTCGGATACAAATGGGTCTTTGTAAGGAAGAGAAATGAGAAAAATGAGGTCACAAGGTATAAAGCTCGCCTTGTTGCGCAAGGTTTTTCTCAAAGACCGGGAATTGATTATGAAGAGACATATTCCCCGGTCATGGATGCAATCACATTCATGTACTTAATAAGCCTAACGGCCTCTAAGAATTTAGAGATGTACCTAATGGATGTTGTGACTGCATATCTATATGGTTCACTTGATAGTGACATATATATGAAAATCCCTGAAGGATTTAAGATCCTTGAAGGGTCAAAGATGCCTAAAGCATCTAAAGAGCTATGTTCGGTCAAACTACAGCGATCACTTTACGGATTAAAGCAATCCGGACGCATGTGGTATAATCGCTTAAGTGAGTACTTTTTGAGTAAAGGTTACGTCAACAATGCGATATGCCCACATGTGTTTATAAAGAAATTCGCATCAGGATTTGTGATCATTGCTGTGTATGTTGATGACCTGAACATGATTGGAACTCAAAATGAGATTGATGATGCAAGAACTCACATGAAAGATGAGTTCGAGATGAAAGATCTTGGAAAGACAAAGTTTTGTCTTGGGCTCCAGATAGAGCATTTCCAAGATGGAATATTTGTGCATCAATCAAATTACACTAGAAGGGTGTTGAAACGCTTTAGTATGGATAAAGCGACTCCTTTGAGTACTCCAATGGTCAATAGACCACTCGATGTTGAAAAGGATCCATTTCGGCCTTGTGAAGGTAACGAAGAAATATTAGGTCCTGAAGTGCCTTATATGAGCGCAATAGGTGGACTTTTATATCTTGCAAATTGTACTATACCAGCTATAGCTTTTGCTACTAACTTACTTGCAAGGTATAGTTCATCACCGACGCGCAGGCATTGGAATGGAATAAAGCATATATTCCGTTATCTTCAAGGTTCGATTAATTTTGGATTATATTATTCTAGAAACCCCGAGGTTGGTCTAGTTGGTTTTGCAGATGCAGGATATCTATCTGATCCGCATAAAGCTCGATCGCAAACTGGATATGTTTTCACATTTGGTGGAACTGCGATCTCTTGGCGATCACAGAAGCAAACTTTGGTCGCCACTTCTTCAAATTATGCGGAGATTATTGCGCTTCATGAAGCATGCAGAGAATGTGTATGGCTGAGATCCATATCTCATCATATACAAGAAGCAAGCGGAATAATCACGGATAAAGAACCAACAAAGGTGTTTGAAGACAATGCTGCTTGTGTCGCTCAAATGAAAGAAGGTTATATCAAGAGCGATAGAACGAAGCATATCCCTCCAAGATTTTTCTCTTATACTCAGGAGCTCGAGAAGAATAAAGAAGTGGATATTCAGTATGTTCGTTCAAGTGACAACGCAGCTGATATCTTCACAAAGGCGCTTCTTACTACAACATTCAAGAAGCATGTTCAGAGTATTGGAATGCGGCATCTACGAGATTTGTGAAGAGAAGATGAGATCCATCATTTCCAGGGGGAGTTTGCTGTTGCTGTACTCTTTTCCTTTGCCATGATTTTTTGTCCCACTGGGTTTTTCTATGGAAATGTTTTTAACGAGGCAGCGCGCAACTTCATAGTGATGGATACTCAAGAAGAAGCATTACTGCACTCTTTTTCCCTTGTCATGGTTTTATCCCATTGGGTTTTTCCATGATAAGGTTTTTAACGAGGCAGTACGCAACTCATCAATGATAATGGATAATCAAGGGGGAGTGTTAAAAATAGTTTATGATTATCCATTCTCCATCATTGATAAGATCGAGTAGATAGGATCAGCTAGTAGATAAGATCAACAAGTGGATAAGATGAACTTGTGGATAAGATCAACGAATGGATAAGGTCTATCCAAACTTTTCAAACTTCTATAAATAGATGTCCTTCCTCTTTGTAAAAACATAAGTTTTGAAGAAGTTCTCTCTTCCTCTTTCTCTCTCTACTCTCTCTCTATTCTCTCTCTAAAATTTTCTCTTAAACTTTTTATGCTTCTCTCCTAGAAAGCAGAGTTTCTATGTAGAGAGAGCATTAGTTTACAACGATATTTATATTATTATAAGTTCACTAGATATTGATATATCTATTTATGAGAATATAAAATGAATATATTTAAAAAATACATATAACAAAATTATGTATTAAACATTTTCACCTCATTTTGGACAGGTGCTTTTAAAATTAGTTTCTAACAAAAAAAATTAATATTGTAAGTAAATATTATTTTGTGTCATTTAATTTATTAATATATAATTATTTCTTTTTATTAATTATTCTGTAATATTTGATTTAAAAATTATATTTTAAATGATAAAATCTTATAAATTTAATTTTTAAATATTTTGAGCTTTTGTAAAGTCTTTAGAATACAATTATGTAATAGGCATTGTTTAAATTTGATGTGTTTGTGAGTCAAAATTAATAAAATATAAAATAAAAGAGTTTAATCCAAAAAATCTATAAAAAAAAATTAATTGATTTTTTTTGTTTGTATTACCATTTTCTCTGAATATGTTAATTTATCTAATTTGAATCCAATTCAATGATGATTCGATCGATGATATTTGCATCGAGTTTCCATATATAGCTAAAATTTAAAATAAATTATAATTCAAAAGTAAATAAATATGTTATGTGATTAAACATCATGAAATATAAGTTTGTATAATAAAATGACTTGAATGATATTATATGAACAGTGATTTTTTTTTAAAAACTCTTTTTATATATATTATTATTATAGGTTAACAACGCTGGCGCGATTCTCACAAAGCCAACAACAGAATACGTGGCTGATGATTTCTCGTTCCTCATATCAACAAATTTGGATTCTGCTTTTCATCTTAGCCATCTTTCACATCCTTTTTTAAAGGCTTCTGGATCTGGAAACATCGTCTTTGTCTCCTCTATGGCAGGGATTGTATCAATTGACTGTGGATCCATCTATGGTTTATTTAACAGCTAGCAAGACTGGATATATACATGAGTGTGTTCTCATCATGTATATATAAATAATTCGTCATGTGTGTGTATGTACAGGAGCTTTGAATCAGCTAGCAAGAAATTTGGCATGTGAATGGGCTCCTAATTTTATCAGCACTGCTCTGGCTCAAGCTGAAATAAAATTAAAAGACAGCTTTAACATTTTTTGTGAATTTATGCACAACCTCAATTCCTCCAATCATCTCTCAAATTTGTTTCTTAAAGTATATCGATGACGTTGGTTTCAAGGAAGGTTTGTTCAGTAGAACTCCACTTGGGCGTGTTGGAGAACCGAGGGAAGTGGCTTCACTTGTGGCTTTCTTGTGTTTACCTGCAGCATCTTATATTACAGGTCAAACAATTTGTGTTGATGGAGGTCTCACTATTAATGGCTTCTCCTACCAGCCAAAGGATTGAAGCAAGGGAACTCCTCTTTTACAACATTTCAGTTTCGAGTAATAATGAAAACCTATAAAGCCGTTGGTGCGGTTCTAGATATCAGCTTGAATGCTTAACACAAGATGAACTATTCCATATTTCCATGTATGAAAACTTCAAGTTTAGGAATAAGTTGGTGCTATTGTTTGCCATAAATATATTCCTTTATCTCTAAATGACATCAAGAGTCAAATCAAAATACTAACATAGACAGGGTGATTGTTAAAGTTATTGTTTGCTTCCTCATCAAATAGTATATATATAAGCTCGAATATATGAAAAGGATTTCAACATCACTCCACTCAAGTACAGTTGTCAAAGAAATGAGTGACTAATCTCACAATATCAAGGATCATATGTGGCATGCATTGGTCAAATTGAAAAGATAAATGGAAATGAGAGAGTTTTGGTCCAAGATTTTGATTATAAAAGTCTTTTTTCTTGCCTTGGGATATTTTAGTCATGTTCTCTCTTACAACTGCATAACGTTTTCCACCACAAATACTGACAATCAATAATAATTCACACTTATCTTGAAAGCAAGAAGCCTTTCTACAGTAAAAACAAAAAATAAAAAAAAAAAAAAACAAATAGCCTTTAGTTCAAACTCAACTACCAATCTATGACCTTTAAAGCTAAGTAATGACTTTTTAACCCTTTGTTCTTGCTCTTTGAGTTTGGTACTAAATGAAACCAATAAACCAGTAGCTAGAGCAATTCTGGTCTTTCTTGATAGAAAAGAATATGTCGGGTTCTATTGAAGAGAATAAATAAGTACGTGGGTGTCAATAAGAAATTCGGAAAAGTAATACATAATTGTGTCAGCAATCTTTGTATATATAATAAGATTTGTGACATCTCTGGTCATTGGTAGTCAGTCATATGCAAGTAGAATGGATAAAAGATGGAGTCTTCAAGGTATGACTGCTTTTGTGACCGGTGGAGCCAGTGGAATCGGGTACGTCTCTTTCTCTTTTAGCCATTGTTTCTGTTTGAATGATCAAGATTTCAAGAAATTTATGTTTCTTGAATGTTAAGGTATGCCATAGTAGAAGAGTTAGCTAGTTTTGGAGCTAGAATCCATGTATGTGACATATCCGAAGCTTTCCTCAACCAAAGTTTAAGTGAATGGGAAAAAGAAAGGGTTTCAAGTGAGTGGCTCAGTCTGTGATGTAACCTCACGTCCCGCTAGAGAAACTTTGATACAAAAAGTCTCCTCGCTGTTCGATGGGAAACTCAACATTCTTGTAAGTAAAATAAATGAATCTTGATATAGTAACAACTAAGCATATTTGAAAACATCCCTTCTTTCTTGCTCAACATAGGTGAACAATGTGGGAGTACTTCGCAGAAAGCCAACGATTGAATATGTGGCAGACGATTTCGCTTTCCACATCTCAACAAACTTGGAATCTGCTTTCCATTTTTGCCAGCTTTCACATCCTCTCTTAAAAGCTTCGGGATATGGAAGCATCGTCTTCATGTCCTCTGTTGCAGGGATTGTATCAGTTGATTGTGGATCCATTTATTGTCTAACGAAAGGTAACCAAAGTTACTACTAGGTTCAGTTCATTGCGAGACTCAACAAAACATAGGAGGAATTTTACATATATATATGTTTTGTTGATTTCTTTTGTAGGAGCTCTGAATCAGCTAGCTAAAAATTTGGCATGTGAATGGGCAAAAGACGGCATAAGATCCAACGCTGTTGCTCCTAAAGTTATCAGGACTCCTCTGTTTCAATCTGTAATAAGAAAGAAAAAAAGACAACTTTCTACATATTTTTCATTTTTGTGAATTTAAAAACCTCAATTTCTCTAATCATTTATCAATTTTTGTTTCTTAAAGTATCTTGATGACGTGGGTTACAAGGAGTGATTGTTCAACAGAACTCCACTGGGTCGCGCCGGAGAGCCGAGTGACGTTGCATCGCTAGTGGTGTTCTTGTGTCTACCTGCAGCTTCTTATATCACTGGTCAAACCATTTGTGTTGATGGAGGTTTCACTATTAATGGCTTCTCCTATCAATCACATGCTTGAATCAGACTTTGCTCTGTTTTCTGTTTCCTGATTATTTGTTTTTTTTTTTCCTAAGTTTATGAGGTCTTCAATGTTTACCAATGGCTCAAAAAAACATATCCTACTATTTTTTATAAGTAATCTTAATTGGTCCCTGGCAGTGGTAGAGAGTTCGCTTTCTTAAAACGACATTTAGACAATTGACACAAAAAAATGCCAAACTAATGTCGAGTGGTTGCTCTTTTGCTGAGTTGACCATTGTAAATATCATTATCCAAAATATTATTAGCATTGATATGCTTTAACTCAAGTCTAACGTGGAAGTTGTTTGACGTTTATTTTTCATGTTTGCATGTTCTAGTAGGGGTTAAATTCTGTATTTGGGATTGGGGTGCGCATTCGTGTTACTGGATGGATTGGATATTTCGAGTTTGGGATATTTTGGAACTAATGTTTTTGGTATCGATCGGGTATTATTAATTTCGGATCGGATTCAGTTCGGATCTCTCCGGATTCGGTTCAGTTCGGATATAATTTTTCGGATCTGGTTTTTTCGAGTTTGGTTCGGATTTGAATACTTTTATTCGAAAGTAATTGAAAGTAACCAAATATAATCAAAAATACTTGAAAGTAACCAAAAATCTAAATATGAAAATTCAAAAATAATCAAAATAATATTGATTCTAAAGCAAACTAAACATTCAAAATTCAAAACAAAAATAAACAATCAAGTTTTTACTTCAAATTGTCACCAAATAATAGAAATACAAAGAACGTAAAACAAAAGCACTAAGAAGGATTTAAAAAATCGGATATTTCGGATATTTTTTTCGGATATCGGACCGGTCGGAGTATTACCCGGTACCCGAAAATCAATGACATTTATACCCGATTGGAATATTGTGAGATCCGAACCGGTTGTGATCAGATATTTTCGGGTCGGATCCGGATCGAATTTTCGGATACGGATAAAATGCCCACCCATAATTTGGGACTTGACATTTCCAGAAAATGACATTGATACTTTAAGGACATGCATAGATCATATGTGTGACCAATTAATATCAAGAGATCATATGTGCCATCATTCAAAGTTTCAAACTATCGTTTTATAATTCATTTGGTTATTACTTATTATCTCTAGTTATTTGAACTCTATCAACAGAAAAGAGAAATGGCGTTCCTTAGGGCCGTAGTTGTAGAAATCATACGTAATGAATAGGACACTGACAACCAGTCAACCACTGGAAAGCATGAAACAAACGAATGATATTTTAAAGCCATACATTAAGATAATACACCAAATATGTTTCTGATAACAAAGAAGTAAGCCTTGACAACTCAAGATCCATCATGACTTACATCACCATTTGTCACACCAAAATTATGAAAGGAACATTTGCCTTTCTGCCCCATTCGGTAAAATCATTAAAAAAAAAAAAAACCTCTTTATCTTTTGTACCAACTTCGGAGTTTCCAAAGCATGAAAATGTTACAAATACGGATGGAAAGTAATAATTTCCAAAAATATAAGTTTGAAGAGAAGTTGTGTAACATCCTAATTTGAGGAATATGAATGTATATGTGGAGAAATTTAAAAGAATTGATTTGATTAACTATGTCACCAAAGTGTACTTTCGGTCACTTGTCTTAAGAGAACATCAAAGTTAAGCGTGTTTGAGTTGAAGTAGTACTAGGATAGATGATCTATCAGGAAGTGATTTGCGATATCGTGTGAGTGATGATAAACCACGGGAAAAAGATCATGTAGTGATTGCAGAGTCAGTATTTCATAACTTTTGAACCTTCCGATTAACGCACCGACCTTCAGACAGAAATGGGTCTACGGACCAAGAAAAGACATGGGAACCCACTAGTACAAACGGTCAGGACGTACAAGTTGTACCGAAGAAAGAAGAAGCCTAACGATGTGTAAGAGATTTAGAAGACAGTGGAAAGTTGTGTAATCTAAGCACGTGGAATGTTTTACCAAAATTTGTCGCACAATTCTTACGTCTAGTTGAAGAAGTTTCACGTGAGTGAATTTATTGAAAAAGACAAATGAGTAAGTTTTGGTCGAAGATTTTCATTATAGATGTCATTTTTTGCTTGGGACCGACCACTAACTTGGATATTTTAGTCATGTTCTCTGCATAACATTTCCACCACACATACAAATATACTCATTACTTCGAATTTATATGATCCATATTCACTGAATATATATACATTGGCATCTCTGGTCATTGCTAGTTACATGCAAAAAAATGGATAAAAGATGGAGTCTTCAAGGTATGACTGCTCTTGTGACCGGTGGAGCCAGAGGAATCGGGTTCGTCTTTCTCTTTTACCCATTTGTTCTGCTTCTATTTAACATTTTGAATGGTTAAAAGTTTAAAATATTTTGATACATGGAATGGTTAGGTATGCCATCGTAGAAGAGTTAGCTGGTTTTGGAGCAAGAATCCATGTATGTGACATCTCTGAAACACTGCTCAATCAAAGTTTAAGCGAATGGGAAAAGAAAGGGTTTCAAGTGAGTGGCTCAGTCTGTGATGTAACCTCTCGACCCGCTAGAGAAACTTTGATGCAAACTGTCTCCTCGCTTTTCGCTGGCAAACTCAACATTTTCGTAAGTAAATGAAACTCAATATAGAAACAGCTATAAGCTAAGCATATTTTGTCTAAAGAAAACTTTTAGAGAAAAATCTTGTTTTGCGTTCAACATAGGTGAACAACGTCGGTGTAATTCGCAGAAAGCCAACAACAGAATATGAGGCAGACGATTTCTCTTTCCACATCTCAACAAATTTGGAAGCTGCTTACCATTTATGCCAGCTTTCACATCCTCTGATGAAAGCTTCTGGACATGGAAGCATCGTCTTCATGTCATCTGTCGCGGGGATTGTATCATTAGCTGGTGGATCCATTTATAGTTTAACGAAAGGTATAACCAAAGTACTACTAGAGGCAAGTTTTTTTTTTTTTTGTTGTTGTTGTTGATTCCTAATAAAAGTCTTTTACAGGAGCTCTGAATCAGCTAGCAAGAAATTTGGCATGTGAATGGGCAAAAGACGGCATAAGAGCCAATGCTGTTGCGCCTAATATCATCAAGACTCCTCTGTCTCAACCTGTAATAGAAGTCAACTATTTACATTTATATATATATTTTTTGTGTGTGTGTGAATGTAACAACATCAACTCCTCTAATGATCTCTCAATTTTGTTTTTCAAAGTCTCTTGATGACGTGAGTTTCAAGGAAGGATTGTTCGGTAGAACTCCACTTGGTCGCGCTGGAGAGCCGAATGAAGTTGCATCACTAGTGGTGTTCTTGTGCCTATCCGCAGCTTCTTACATCACAGGTCAAACCATTTGTGTTGATGGAGGTCTCACTGTTAACGGTTTCTCATATCAACCACAGGCTTGAGACTGGCCTTGTCGCCATTTGTCTCTTCTTTAAAAACTCTCAAATAATGTTTTCTCTCTAATAAAAATTATATATTTACATAAAACGTCATTTAATAGCTTGTTAAATTTTTTTTAACAAATTCTGTAAAATATTAGTCAACATTGTAAGAAATTAAAATATAAGTTGTTTGTTGTAAAATAAGTCGAACAAAATAAAATAAATAATCGGCTGTTATAAAATATAAGTCTATAATTTAAACAACTCGACTGTTCTAAAATAAGTCGACCAAACTAATAAAAAAGTCGACCGTTATAAAATATAAGTCGATAATTCAAAAAAATCAACATAATCATAAAATCAACAAAAAACAATATAAATCTATCATGAGAAAATAAATCGACAAAATAAAATATACATGTTGGAAAATGCAAAAATTAATTTAATAATTATATTAAGTCAACATTATAAAAAATCAACCAACAAAAATATCAATCTTTTGTATTTTCAATAAGTTAACAGTTATAATAAGTCGACTTAGTAAAAAAATCAACAAACCAAAATAATAGTCGACTGTTCTAAAATAAATCGACCAAAATAATAAAAATTCGACTGTAATAAAATATAAATCGATAGTTAAAAAAACTCAATCTAATAAAAAAAAATCAACAAAAATAATATAAGTCTATAATGAGAAAATAAGTCGATAAAAATAAAATACACAAATCAATAATACAAAAATTAAGTTAACAATTATAACAAGTAAACTTTATAAAAAATTAACCAACAAAAATATAAATTGTTTGTTTTAAAATAAGTCAACAATTATAATAAATATACTTTGTAACAAAATCAACCAAATTTGAAAAAAAAAAAATTTATTAAAATAAAATTT
Organism: Alliaria petiolata; assembly: GCA_020283515.1. Taxonomy (NCBI): domain Eukaryota; kingdom Viridiplantae; phylum Streptophyta; class Magnoliopsida; order Brassicales; family Brassicaceae; genus Alliaria; species Alliaria petiolata. Next base: position 1,085,417 of record JAHZTW010000035.1, on the reverse strand, counting down.
ATGATTTAAAATAAAATAATTTAAATTAATTACGAATTTTACTTTTATAATTTTTAAATATTTATTTAAATATTATTAGTTAAATAATAAGTGGTGGTATTTTAGTATTTTTACCTTTAAAATGATGTATTTTTCAAATAGTAAAAAATCAGTGTATTTTTCAAAAAAAATTTAAAAATTAGGGTATTTATCAAAATTCCCCAAAATATTACTGATCAACCCATTTGTGTTGATGGAGGTTTCACTATTAATGGCTTCTCCTATCAACCACATGCTTGAGTCAGACTTGGCTCTGTTTTCTGTTTTCTGTTTTCTGATTATTATTTTTTTCTTTCTAAGTTTATGAGGTCTTCAATGTTTACCAATGCCTCAAAAACATTTCCTACTATTTTGGATAAGTAAATTTGATTGGTCCCTGGTAGTGGTAGAGAGTTCGCTTTCTTAAAACGACATTTAGACAATTGACACAAAAAATGCCAAACTAATGTCAAGTGGTTGTAAAAAACCCCAGTTCGCCCTAGGAAAAAAACGCTCCCAGGCACAATCTTCGAGGCTGCCGCCGATCTTCTTCGCTTCCCCTTCAAGATGAGTTTCCGACGTCGCATCCTCTCCTTCCGCCTCTTCCTCTAAGCTCATCGGGGTTCTCAGCTTCGGGATTCCATCTTCTCCGGCGAGATTTGGTTTCGACCTCCCTCTCTCTCTAATTTGGCGTTTGTTTTGAATCGATGGGATCCATAAAGCTTTTGAGGACTGAGCCTCGGATCCGTCGCTTCAATACGCTAGAGTAGACTAAGCAAGCGTCGTCTCTCTCTCTCTTCACTGAAGGAACCCGTTTGTAGTTCCGCCAACTCTCTCCCGTCCACCGGAGCCACCGGACCCGCCGGATCCGCCAGATCTACGGGCTTGGTTCCACCTGATTTCTTCGGTCTCTCAGTCTTTCTATCACCCACTGCCTCTGTCAACAGCCACCCTCCTCTCCGGTTTAAGTGTTATTGTTGCTGGTTCTTTTCCAGATCTGCCATGCTCTCGCCGACTCGATCTGCCACCCATGATCCCTACCATCTTCTCAGATCTGCCATGATCCCTCCTTTCCCTCAGCTTCGATCTTCTGAAGCTTGCAGTCCTATTCCTCGCCGGTGTCAGGACATCGGGACAGCTTGTTCCCGATTTGGACTCAAATCTCAATTTGGTCCGGCGTTGTACTTTATTGGGATTGACCCAATTATTTCCCCATTCTGCTCCGCCATTCACCTTCAATCCGCCGGGGATCCGGAGCTTCGTCTCCTCTGTCTCATCATTGTTTGTCTCTGCTGAGTTCGACCTCGCAGGCCAAGACTCTCTTTCTGGGTTTGGTTTTCTATCCTTCTCGCTCATCCTCACCATTCCTCATCCTTCCGGAGATGGTTCCACATCTGCCTCAGCGTATCTCCGGTTCAGTACCGCCATGATTTCACTATTCTGTTTCAGCTATCGGATAAGGCTGCCTCCTCCCGTATCGCTACCGCAGGTTCGGTTTTCCATCGGTGAGGAGATGTGTTGGGTCGATTATTATTTGTCAACTGGGCTTCTCAGCCCAAAGTCTTCACCCATTTCTGGCCCATCCTCCATGCCCAATTATGTTGTTGTTGTTGGCGTCCTTGTTTCGGTTGCAGGGATAGTCAATTTTACTTCTGGTTTAAGGATGTCATGCCCAGCAAATCCCTTTTTATGGGAGAGATCGATACTGCTTTCCTCCTTTAAGAGAACTTTGCCAACCTTCCTCTCTTTGAGAGGTGAATTTTTCCCGAGCTATATGCCGGGTATCTTTAAGAAAGCTTCTACCGGGACCGCTTTGGCAAACCCCGCAGAGAAAGCTTCAACTTCAATGTCACAAGTTAAAGTGACTAGTTTCGGCTTGGCCGGAACGATCTTATCGACGCATTTGAGCTTAGGTTTGAATTCGCTGTCACATGTTCTTTTATCTGCTTCAAGTTTAATTGTCTTTGATTTGTACTTTCTTAGCTTAAGAGGATGGTTCTTTCCCTCTTCTTGTAGTTTGGAAGATTAAGTAATGAAAAGAAAGTGTTGCACAAAAAAAAAATGTCAAGTGGTTGCTCTTTTGCTGAATTGACAAAGTATTGTAAATATCAATATCCAAATTATTTATTAGCATTGATATGCTTTCACTCAACTCTCATTTAGGATCAGCTTTGAAAAGAAATGAGTGACCAATTTATATCAAGAGATCTCATATGTGCCATCATTCAAAGTTTCCAGCTATCGGTTTATAATTCATTTAGTTATTACTTAATATCTCTAGTTATATTGAATTCCAAAGTCATGAACTCTATCAACAGAAATGAAACAAACGAATGAGATTTTAAAGTCATGCATTAAGATAAGCACCAAAAATGTTTCTGGTAACAGAGAGTAAGCGTTTCTATTGGGATATCGAATCATATCCCACATAATTTGGTCTTAATGTAATTGATTTATTTAGTTACTTTGGTTGTCATATTGTATAGCGATTGTGATTGTATAGCTTAAGGCAAGTAGATACTCTAGCTGAGTATATAATCGTGTGATGCCCATTGTGAATAAAATCATCATAAACATTTCTTCATGGTATCAAAGCCTGAATTTTACTCTTTGCGAAAAAATTTCCTTTGAATTTGATCGATCATGGCTGAAACAAACAGAAACACGAATCAAAACGATGAAACAGATCTAATCCCGATGAATTTGAAACAAGCGACAACGATGGTGGAAACAAGAAGAACGACAATGGCAACGAACCGCAACACCGAAACGATCAACAACAGGAACCCGACTCCGACAAGTGTGAATCTGAATCCAGCGAGAATGAAAGTGGCAAAACCAATTTTGACCTCTGATTTGACCAGAGCAACCAATCTTAGAACTCGAACGATGCAAGGAGGACGACAAGGATTTTTCTCCTATGTGAATGCTGTTCATGTGACAAACACCATGAACTCTGAACACGCAAACTATGTTATCACAGACCAAGACAGAGACGGCGTGAGTGGACTAAGTGAGGATCAATGGCGGTTGATTGTATCTCTCTTGAACGCTGGCAGAACTGATAGGGTCAAAGTTTTACCCAAATAAACAACACTGCAAGTGCACAGCAATGCAGTTGAAGTATAAGGGGTTATCGAATCCCAAAGGAAGTGATTGCTACACTATGGTTTCTAGATTCAAATTATGCTAAGTCGATTTCAGATGAATGTAAAACGAAACAAATAAACTAAAAAGCAGTGAGTGATTGATTTAAGGTTCTTAAAATTCAATGAGACAAAACGCTAGGCAAGGATGATTCACAGGTTAAATCCGAGAATGCAGAATGTATACTATCAGGGAAATTATTATGAGCCGTCTAGAACTCGAAACACAGATTTAAAACTAATCAACTCTCGTCGCAGAAGTTATCTATCCCTAAATTTCAGAATTCCAAATCTCTTTGTAAATCCTATCAATTCAGGCAAGCATTAAAAACAGGTTCGATTGTTCACAAAATCCCTAGACCAAATCTCTTTGCGAGTAGGAATTTTGCTCACCTAACACTAGTTCTGGTGATTAACAATGCTCTCGCATCTATTAAACAACCTAGGGTATGATTTCTAGGTGATCAATCAAGAAATCAATAGTAAGCACAAGTCCAGGTGAAGAACCGATTGATTTTCCCTAACAATATCGCAATTCTACAAACTCCTCTTTAACCCTAAATCACCCTAACCTAACTAGCAGATTACTCAGACATAGAAATTGAAACACAAATCATGGCTGAATAATACTGCATTAAAATAAAAAGAGTATTGATACAAGGGTTCGAAATCTTCTCTAGAAGAGTGCAGAATTGTCTCCCTCAAAGCTCTGGATCAATCTCCTCTCAAAGTCTCAGTCAAAAATTTAGGATTCTGGCAAAACAATGCCCTAGAAAACATAAAATAATCTCTGAAACACGAAAAGGACTAAGTTGCAACATTAAAAACTTCTGGGCCAAAATTGTAATTCCAGAAAGTCTTCAAAACTTCGCGTCTAACTCTGACTTCGCGATCGGTGTCGATCGACACCCTCCTGGTGTCGATCGACACCAAGCCAAAAATATCACTCCGAGCTCTCGTATTCAGCACCTTCTCCAAAACACTCTAAAAAGCTCCAAATCCTCCAATTGTGCTCTTAACGTTCCTGATCCTGCAAAGACTCTAAAAGACTCGAAAACACGGAAAAGACTCTATAAACAAAGACTATATCATGGTCAAAAACACGGAAAAACCATGATATATCAACCCCCCCAGACTTATCTTTTGTTTGCCCTCAAGCAAAACAGAAACTTAGAATGGAGTCGAGGTTTGAAAGCAGAAACAGTTAGCAAATCTTAGAAACGCCACATTGACCAATACCCTTGAATCCACATACCATAGAGCCAACCTCAAGTAAAATTTCGGTATACTTACTACAAGTTTAGCAATCTACCAAATACGATCTAAACCCCTTAGAAAAATCCAGAACATCTATCGTTAACCCCTTTTCATTAATTTAGGTGCAGTCTCATCGAGGGAATATCGATCAAAGAACTTTCTAGACTCTATCCCTTCCAAGCTCCTAGACAAAGACAATCTTAGCACAACTCTCTTATTTTCTCTTCTCTTAGTCGATTTCTCCCTACTTTTCTAGGGTATCATTTTATTTTTTTATCGACTTTCGTTTCTTTCTCATCAAAGTTCAAGAACGGTGCCACTCACTAATTATGTTCCTTGTGAGGAGACGTGTTCATGAGTGTAAGCTCCCATCATTATCCTTTAAGGGACTCAGGTTTCCGTTCTTAAACTTTAAACTCTTTTTTTTTTTTATATATATTCCACAAGAGAAGATCAAAGAAATAGTGTACCTAACTTATCTTGCTAGTGCTAAAAGAGAAGTCAAATTCAATGCATACCAAGCCCCAAGATGAGAAATTGTAAGTTCATTAGGGCGGAGTTAACAACAAAGTTTCTAAACTCTCTAGGAATCTAAACTTTCTCCAATAGACTGATCCACCTATAGTGTTCTACCTAGTTAGACCCGAAATCAACAACTATGGCAATGGTTCATCAAGTATCAATGTTCTGTGACTAGTTCCAAGAGATGCTAAAAATTTCAACCAAATTTTGACTCAATAAAACCGATTTTTGACTCAATAAACTGACCTCAAAACAAGACACAATGTTAGAAACTACCTCCCCCAGACTTAAACAACACTGTCCCCAGTGTTAGTAAGCTTGAGAGTTATAGAAAAAATGAGTGAAACAACTTGAAAAGTAAGAGAAAAGGACGGTACCTGATTCTGTGTTGGGTGTCGATCGACACCATGGTGGTGTCGATCGACACTCTGTCCGAAAACAGAGTTCCAACACACCAAACGTGAATGTTGCTAAGTAATTGATGTCAAAGTCATCCAAACTGTTAGACAACTCAAACAAATAGTTAAAAGCAACAACATCATCCATAATCTCATAAGTTCCAAGAAGTTTAAAATCAAGATACATAATCAAAGCAAGAACCAAAAAAAAAACTGACTCAAGAAAAAGAAAAATGACTCAAGGGAAAAGAAAAATAGAACCAGGAACGTCGAAGACACTACTCTTCATCGGAAGGTGATGGCGTAGAAGGACGGACGCAGCCACAGTTGGACACAACCGTGATGGCGTTCCATATAGCCTGGAAACTCTGAACCACGTATCGCTGGAAAGCAGCTTGCTCCATGGGGATCTCTGGAGCATCAGGAAGGTAATGAGGACCAATAGGCTCTGGAATGGCTGCTGCTGTGCTGCGTCTGGATGAGGAAGGCCGAGCCCTAACTGGTGCATCCTCTGCTGATGAGGCTGCAGCTCGTGAAGATGCTCATCGACGTCGGGTAGGTGGAAGTGCATGCACTAAGTTCGGATCAGGCTGAAAACGCAGGCAGTCGGGGTCATCAGTGATGTGAGTGAGCTCTCTCTAAGGTAACTGGATTGTAACTAGCTCCCTCTGCGAGTTGGCAAAAACCCAGCGCTTCCCAGGCTTCACCCATGTAGCTCTCTGCAAGTAATCCAAATCCATCAAGGCGCGCTTGCTCACAAGGGAGCAAGTGGTAGTATCAATCCCGCAGTAGCGAAAGATCGGAGTGAGCAAGCTACCAACAGTCTCCGGCTTGTGGGCGGATGACATGAAAGGCGTCCTCTTCAGGGAAACCAAGTGGTGAGCAAAGACAGCGCCGAGACTGACGTCGTCATCCAGACAAATAAAAATTATTATATTAATGAATGAGGTTTTTAAAGATTTAAAAAATTCACTTAAAAATTCTTAAATAAGAAATTTTCTTAAATTTTTAAGAACCTATTTTATTATTATAATAATTTTTATTTGTTTAATATATATTAAAAACTTTTTTAAGAACTATGGTTGTTCTTCCTCTAACTTATAAAAGTGTCTATAACCAAACTTGCAGTCTATAAATCTTGTTTGTGTCTTTATGTCCTACGACATTCTTAATAATTTTTACACTTCAGATTTTTTGTATACAGCTACTATATATTGTTAAGCAGTATTTGCTTCGCCAAGGATTTTTACTTAGTAAGGTTACTCTTTGTCACACAGAGGTTGACTGCATTAGAAGAAGATCTTTGCAGAGTTAGTTCAAGTGATCCAACCTTTGTCTCGAAAATTCTCAATGCATACACTCAGCATTCGCACTTGAAACAGCAGAGTGCTTACCACAGGCAAGTGTATATATGATTTTATCTCTTTTACTCTTTTCTACTTTAACATAAGTTTGTCGAATATCATTTGTCATGGCATCACAAGCATTCTAGGTCATGTACTAAAACATTTTCTCTGTTATTACTCATATTTACATCACATTTTTTTTTTAATGAATTTCAACCTTTTATTGGTGTCAGCTTTCAATCACTCTTTAGATGATCCATTTCTCAGTAAATGTGATGCAGCGCATCTCTAGGATTCAAGCCGTTAAGTTGTTGTCCTTTATTTTAGGGAAGTTTAGATTTTATCTTATTTGCATTTGTTTAGATTCGAGTACGGGATCTTCTCTTTGTTCTCTTTAAATAGTACTTTGCTTGTAAAGAACGATTCAGATTGAATATATTGAGAGCTTTTCAGCTATAATTCCTTTCTGATTAACAAGCTTGATCGAGCTATTAATCTGTGAGAAAAACTTATCGTTCGGGTATTCGGAGAATCAACGAACTATCGGTTTTGTTACGCTTGCGCTACACCAGTTTGGTATCAGAGCCAAAGAAATCCTACAAAATTTTCTTTTTTTCTAACCATACCGCCAAGACGTAATCGTGGGGACGAGGCGACGGATGATTGGAGAGAGCTAAGGCAGACCTTGCTGGCTCTGCAGGAGAACATTCAGGCGACCATCCATGACTCGCTTATGGAGTTTGCCGAGGTGTTGGTGCAGCCGCTTGGCCAGCGTCGGCGTGGAGCTCATCGGGGATCCGACGAAGATTCCGAGGACGATGTCAACCCTTTTGCAGCAAACGGATCACGGCGTAGTGATGCGGGGAGTGACGTCTATCGTGAAAGGGATGATCGTCGTTGGGAATCCGGGTTCAAGGTGGACATACCGGAATTCCATGGAGGTGTGCGGGGAGAGGAACTCCTCGATTGGCTGGTGGCTGTGGAGGAAGCCATGGAGTTTAAGAGAGTTCCGGAGGAGCGTAAAGTTCCGTTGGTGGCCACCAAATTTCGGGGGAAGGCAGCCTCGTGGTGGTTGCAGACCAAGGCAACAAGAACGCGTGCTGGTAAGGAGAAAATCAGATCGTGGGAGAAATTGCAGAAGTTGTTAAAACAGACCTTCTTGCCGTATAATTTTGACCGCACCATGTTCACTAGGTTTCAAAATTTGCGCCAAGGAACACGCACGGTTGATGAGTATGCGGAGGAATTTTCGCTTCTTCTCACACGAAATGAGATATTTGATAATGAAATGCAACTCGTGTCTCGTTTCATTGGGGGATTGCGACCTCAGCTTTAATCTGCGTTATCGCAATTTGATCCAGCAACAGTGGCGGAGGCGCATCGGCGTGCAGTGGCATTTGAGCAGCAATTCAGATCCAGTTCTTCGAATTGGAACTCCAGTGGGCTGCGCAACAGAGTTTCGATTGGATCGGGAACGGATCCTTTTCCACTTCATGTTACGGGGAAGGAGCCCGTCGATCACACGGGTTCAACGCAGTTGCAGGTTGGGAATGGCGAAGATGACCCGACGCTGCGACGTTCGTCCAGACCCAATGCTTTACGATGTTACTCTTGCGGCGAATTGGGACATCGACAGACCGCGTGTACTAAACAGACGCGTCGAGGATTGCTGATGGATGAGGTCAAGTGGGATACGAATGATTTGTTCGGGCAGGATGACTGTGAGCTCGACAACAACATTCCAGAGGATCATCATCATGGTGATCGTGGACCCATGTTGATGTTGCGTCACATTTGTCTCTCACCAGTAGCAATTGAGGAACCGTGGCTACGAACACATATCTTTCAGTCTACTTGTACTATCGAAGGAAAGGTATGCAGATTCGTAATTGATTCGGGAAGCTCGTGTAACGTTATTTCGGAAGAGGCTTTTGGCAAGTTGGGTTTGAGTCGTGAGGAGCATCCAACTCCTTATAAGCTCACTTGGCTTAAGACAGGGAATGAAATCTGCGTTACGCATTGTTGTTTGGTTGCTTTGTCGATTGGGGCCGTCTACAAAGACAAGTTCTACTGCGACATAGCACCGATGGATGTGAGCCACATCCTATTGGGAAGGTCGTGGCAATATGATCGGAATGTAATTCATGACGGGCGTCGCAACACACATATTTTTCTGTTTGATAATAGGCGTATCGTACTCTTTCCGACTCCGCCGCGTCCTGTTCCGGAGAAGATACCTACAGTGTTTCCTTCTGCAATTCAGGCTCCTTCTTTGTTGTGTTCTCGGTCCGTATTTGAGCAAGAATTTAAGGAAGCAGGGTGTGCGTGGTTGCTGGTTCCTGGAGCAGCAAGTACGGTTCAACAAGACACGACTTTGTGTCCAGAAATTGCAGAGTTATTGGGTGAGTTCGACGATATTTTCCCAGCGGAATTACCGAAAGGCTTGCCACCGCTGCGAGATATACAGCATCAGATTGACCTTGTTCCGGGAGCTTCGCTCCCAAATAGACCTCATTATCGCATGAGCCCGCAAGAGCATGAAGAATTGAGGCGACAAGTAGAGGAGCTCGTCTCGCGGGGACATATTCGGGAGAGTTTGAGTCCCTGCGCGGTTCCGGCACTTCTTATTCCCAAGAAAGATGGATCGTGGCGCATGTGTGTCGACAGTAGGGCGATCAATAAGATTACTGTGAGGTATCGTTTTCCAATCCCACGTCTTGATGACTTATTGGATCAGGTTGGGAAAGCTTCGGTTTTTTCTAAACTTGATCTCAAAAGCGGATACCACCAGATTCGAATCAGACCTGGCGACGAGTGGAAGACAGCATTCAAGACGAGAGAGGGTTTGTTTGAATGGCTAGTCATGCCATTTGGGTTATCCAATGCGCCAAGTACATTCATGAGAGTCATGAATCAAGCCCTACGACCTTATATTGGGCGTTTCGTGGTGGTTTATTTCGATGACATCCTCGTGTTTAGTTCCTGTCTTGCAGATCATGTTGAGCACTTGCGACAAGTACTATTGGTGTTGCGCAAAGAGTTGTTGTTTGTTGCGCGACAAAAGTGTGAGTTTGGCGTGAAACAAGTGCTGTTTTTGGGTTATGTTGTCTCGCATACGGGCCTCTCCATGGACACGACCAAGGTGGATGCAATACGATCATGGCCGACACCGACAACATTTTCCGATGTGCGTAGCTTCCACGGGCTTGCGTCATTCTATCGCCGATTCGTGCCGCATTTCAGCATAATCATGTCGCCAATAACGGATTGCATGAAGGAGGGTACATTTTCGTGGACATCACAGGCAGCAGAGGCTTTTGAATTGATCAAGAATAAGCTCACATGTGCCCCGATACTGGTGCTACCAGACTTTTCTATACCATTCGAACTACACTGCGATGCGTCAAAACTGGGAATTGGGACAGTTTTGAGCCAACAGACTCGACCAGTTGCCTTTTACAGCGAGAAAATTGCAGGTGCGAGGAGTAGGTATAGCACATACGACATGGAGTTTTACGCCATCATTCAGGCGATTAAACACTGGCGACACTATCTTTTTCACAGAGAATTTGTATTATATACAGATCACGATGCTTTAAAACATTTGGATAGTCAGGGGAAGGTCTCTGCACGTCACGCGACTTGGGTGGCTTTCCTGCAGCAGTTCACTTTCCCGATACGACATCAATCGGGTAAGATGAATAAGGTCGCTGATGCGCTTAGCCGACGGCACTGCCTGGTCACGACAATGCACACAACAGTCCCGGGATTTGCCACGTTCGCTGAGTTATATGTGTATGATCCCTATTTTGCTGCAATCTTCCGAGACGTTCAGCTGGGTCTGAGATCGGAATATACAGTTCACGATGGGTTTCTGTTTCGGGGGAATCAGATTTGTGTACCTGAGAGTAGTCTGAGGCTACGAATCATTGAGGAGTTACACCGAGAAGGCCACGTTGGTCGGGATCGAACACTGCAGCTTGTCACAGTATCATACTTTTGGCCGACAATGCGCAGAGATGTGGAGAGGTTTGTCGAGCGTTGTCGATCGTGTCAGCTAGCAAAGGGACGAGCTTCAAATGCGGGATTATATTTACCTCTCTCTGTGCCCACTCAGCCGTGGACGGATGTAAGTATGGACTTCGTCTTAGGGTTGCCGCGCACACAGAGAGGGAATGATTCGATCTTCGTAGTGGTTGACCGTTTCTCGAAGATGGCCCATTTTATTGCGTGTAAGAAGACGACGGATGCGGTCTCGGTTGCCCAACTGTTCTTTCGTGATGTGTATCGGTTACATGGACTCCCCAGTTCTATCGTTTCAGATCGCGACACTCGGTTTCTAAGTCACTTTTGGCGTTCAATTTGGAAGTTATTGGGAACGAGCCTCGATATGAGTACCGCATACCACCCTCAAACGGATGAACAGACAGAAGTCACAAATCGAGCATTGGGCAATATGTTGCGTAGCTTGGTGGGCGAAAATATCAAATCATGGGAAACGAAACTTGCACAGGCGGAGTTTGCTCATAATCACGCAAACAATAGGAGTTTGGGATTCTGTCCTTTTCAGGTGGTTTATGGCATCATTCCGCGGGGACCTCTTGATTTGACATCGCTACCAGATAAAACAAGGATGCACGGGACAGCCCTGGACTTCGTTTCCTCTTTGCAAGAATTACATTCTAAGGCTATTTTTAATTTGGAGGGCTCGGCAATGAAGTATAAAGCAGCAGCCGATAAACGTCGGCGTTAAGTTTTATTTGAACCCGGTGATTTGGTGTGGGTGGTTCTTACTCGGGATCGACTACCACCGCATGAATACAACAAGCTGCGATCTCGAAAACTTGGTCCTGTCAAGGTACTTGAGCGTATTAATCCTAATGCCTATCGTCTCGAGTTGCCAACGCACATCAAAACTGCGAATGTGTTTAACGTGAAGCATCTCAGTCCTTTCGTTGGAGATAATGACCCTGCAGATTCAGAGGCGAATCTCCTGTCACCCCCGGCGACCTGATGCAGCGTATCTCTAGGATTCAAGCCGTTAAGTTGAGTTTAGATTTTATCTTATTTGCATTTGTTTAGATTCGAATACGGGATCTTCTCTTTGTTCTCTTTAAATAGTACTTCGCTTGTAAAGAACGATTCAGATTGAATATATTGAGAGCTTTTCAGCTATAATTCCTTTCTGATTAACAAGCTTGATCAAGCTATTAATCTGTGAGAAGAACCTATCGTTCGGGTATTCGGAGAATCAATGAACTATCGGTTTTGTTACGCTTGCGCTACACCAAAATGTTTAATGTAAAATTTGTGTCAGTTGTTTATTATCCTTCCGTTTGTTTCTTTACGTAGGTTAGATGTTATCGATAGGTGCTTCTCGAGGAGAACAGTAGAAGAAATCATATCTGCACTCGTAAGTTTCTCATTAATATGTATAGAATATATATTGACTTACGATCCTGAGTTACCATTGAAAATGCACGTTACCATCATATATATGTGTACCTTAGGAGACAGAGGCCAATCAGGAACCAAATGATTGGATCTCAACTGCCATTAAAGCATTGAAGAATGCTTCACCAGCAAGCCTTAAAATCGCTCTTAGATCGGTTAGTTTCTCAAATTGCATCACATGCAATGATGGGAAAGAGCTAACTTGTGTGTATAAATTTCAGATAAGAGAAGGACGGTTCCAAGGGGTGGGGCAGTGTCTTATCCGTGAGTTTAGAATGGTGTGTCATGTGATGAAAGGAGATATAAGCAAAGATTTTGTGGAGGTTTAGTCACCTTTCTTGATTGTATATTTCTCATGAAACTTTCTTTGTTGTAGCCATAATTACAAAAGTGTGTCTTACTTATGCAGGGGTGCAGAGCAATATTGATAGACAAAGATAGGAACCCAAAGGTTTAACAAATATCTCCAAATTTTTTATTTGTACGTGCGTTGTTATGTCATATTGTTGATATAATGACGTATACTGAAATTACGTACAGTGGAAGCCACGGCGATTGGAGGAGATGAAGGATAACATGGTTGATAAGTACTTCAAGAGAGTGGAGGGAGAGGAAGGATGGGAGGATCTAAAGCTTCCACAAAGGAAGAACTTGCCTCCTTTAGTGATCTCAAAGCTTTGAAGTGGAGAAGTCGATGGAGCTGATGCCATCTTTCATCTGTTAGAGCTCATCTTGCTTCGCGCCGACGCTAGCCTTCAAATCCTCGGTTGTTTCCTTGTTGCTAGTCATGCTTGTGATACGCACATAGAAAAATACTTACATTTTACTAATCGATTGTTTCTCTGTTTTTATAAGTACTTAGTTATTGTTCAATAATGAGAGATGTGGTTTTCCTTATGTCTAGGGACCTAACTCTCCACTTTCCGACTTTCCCTTGCTTGATTCCATCTTTCTTTGCTTCCTTTGTTTCATGTTTCTTACATAAATTATACAAGCAAACGAAATAAGCAGTTTTAATCTGTCATTAAAAGCTTGTTTTATTTTACGTTTTGATTGGAACCGCAACAGTGATATCAAACCTTCTATTTGGCTTTTGATCCAGAACACTATGTGGTGTAAAAAACAATCTATTTTCCATCTTTTGGTTGTGCTGCTTTTAATGTTAACGTAAAGATGAAAATTTCTCATTAAAACAAAAAGTGCTTCTTAATTTTTAAAAAAATTAAGTTAATTAAATTGATGAATATAAATTTATAAAACTTACATATAAATATAAAAATTATACTAATTATATACGGAATTAATTATTTATTTACATATACATATATGTATACTGGCGCAGAGCTAATACATGTCTTGTAATTAAAATTTTAGTATTTATGATTAAATTTTTTTTAGCGGATAAATTTTTAATATTTATTTTTCCCAGTCCAACTATATATTTCCCTTTCTTATATGTGTGGTGGTATTTTAGTAATAGTTAGTCATTTAATGGTAGCTAGTTACTTATTTTCCATTGTGGGATCTTAGTAGAGATACCGATCGAAGCAACAAGAACATAACAACACTTTCCTTTAGAGAAATTTCTCTCTATCTTTATTTAGTAACTTTTCTTGTTTATATAGGAAACAAAGGAGAAGGAATCATCATCGGTTCCTATAACTTGTGGAAATGAAAGATGAGATGTGCTCCTACAAACTAGGAGGAACACTTTCTCTTATTTGTAAAAACATACTATTAAAACTTGATCTTTAATTGAGAATCGTGTCTTAGAAGTTCTCGGCTCAAGCCTGTGGCTGATAGGTGAAACCATTGATAGTGAGACCTCCATCAACACAAATGGTCTGACCAGTAATATATGAAGCTGCAGGTAGACAGAGAAAAGCCACAAGTGATGCAACCTCGTTTGGCTCTCCAGTGCGACCAAGTGGAATTCTACTAAACAAACTCTTCTTGTAACCGGCGTCTCCGAGAAGCTGATTATTCACAAGGTTTTAAGACACAATAATTAGAAGTGCATGATATTATAATTTTAGAATTATAAAAAATAAAAAAAATAAAAAAAGCTGGAGGGTGTGACTGATTACAGGTTGAGTCATAGCAGTTTGGACAAAATTAGGAGCAACAGAGTTGGATCTTATGCCGTCTCGTGCCCATTCACACGCCAAATTTTTTGCTAGGTGATTCATAGCTCCTACACACACATAAAGAAAACAAAAAGGATAAACTACAAGACATGTATCAGGAATCCCAAAGAAACTTAGATCTAGAGAACAAAGCTTTTATAGAAATCAATCCACAATACTAATGCGTCTAGTATAATTGAAAATCTCTCTATTGATTAGTGATTCTATGTTTACCTTTGGTTAAACCATAGATAGATCCACAGTCCATTGAGACAACCCCTCCAACAGAGGAAATAAAGACAATGCTTCCAAATCCAGAAGCCTTTAGGAGAGGATGTGAAAGTTGGCTTAGATGATAAGCAGATTCCAAGTTTGTTGTAATATGGAACGAGAAATCGTCTGCCACATATTCTGTTGTTGGCTTTGTACGAAGTCCACCAACGTTGTTCACCTATGTTAAACCAAAAAAAAGGAGTAACAAAAGCCATACTATATATGAGAATATGCTTAGTTTCTTGAAATTAAGATTAACTTACAAGAATGTTGAGCTTGCCATCGAACATCGTTGAGACGTTCTGCATGAGTGTTTCTCTCTCGGGGCGAGAGGATACATCACAGATCGAACCATTCACTTGAAACCCTTTCTTTTCCCATTCGCTTAAACTTTGATTGAGCAGTTTTTCAGATATGTCGCATACATGGATTGTAGCTCCAAAACCAGCTAACTCCTCTACTATGGCATGCCTAAAACAGTCCTCAACGTACCAAAAAAAAAAAAAAAAAAAATTAGCGACCTCTTAAAAAAAACGTGGAACAATGCGTAAAAATTATGATTTGGTTAGAGTAGAAAAACGAACCCGATTCCGCTGGCTCCACCAGTTACAAGAGCAGTCATACCTTGAAGACTCCATCTTTTATCCATATTTTGTTACGTTTGTCTTTGAGTAGAATTGACCAGAGATGCCACATAACATATATAGAGGGAAAGTTAGATCAAATATACGTAGCTTATGACGTTTCGGAGAGTGGAAACATTAATTAAGCATATATTTAAAAAGAAAAAAAAGAAATGAATTGAGTAAATTAAAATAAAATGGAGAGAAATTAGCTAAATGGGCAACTGGGCATAAATTAAGTAAATGGAAAAATGCATTTTAAATATTTTAATATTCTAGTTTTTACCCTTCACAAATGTTACGGAACGTACGGGACGGGTAATTTTTCCATAATATGTTCTTTTCGTATGAATATTGAATTTTCGAAAATGTCCTAACAAACCCTAAGTCTGAAATCCTAAATATTCTAATCTTTATTTAGTAAATTAGATGTCTACATAACAAAATAGCATATTATGAAAAATAGTTACATGACATGTGACAGTTAAATGAAAGGTAAAATCATCCAAAAATAACCAACAAATGTTATGGTTGCTTGCTTCAATATTTCATGTCTACCCTTCATTATATTCTTTTTTTCTACCCTTCATTCAAATGATATGGGTGGATGTGTTTATATATTTCATGTATTTCAAGAAACATTTCAATATTTCATCCCTTCATTCTTTTTTTTCTACCCTTCATTCAAATGATATGGGTGGATGTGTTTATTTCGTAAAATTATATATATGTCAATATTGAATTCCAAAATTATTAGTTTTTTCATCTATCTATTCAGTTATAGGTTTTAATTCACCTATTATTGTCTCACATTTTCATCGTCTTTTTTTGCAAGGATTTATTGGTACGTATTCTCACTTCATTTGTTAACTTCTTCATGTTTTTGCAAAGTAATTCGCCTCGAGCATTTATATTTTGTTTATTAATAATTAAATATTTTACCATGGCTATTTATATTTTTTATAAAGTTTTTAATAAAAAAACTCTCAACTAAATATAAATCAAGGAAAAACTCTCAACTATAAATTTAATATAAAAATCATTCAACTATAAGTCCGTTAATGAAAAATTTCTTCCATCTACACTGCCATTTAAACCTTAAAAGCCAATGTAAATTAAAGCTGTAAGTTTTGGATTGTAAAAAAATGACATGTGTTTTTCGAAATCCTAAAGAATTTTATTGAAAAACTCCCTTAACTAAAAATGGATCGAGAATTAATAAACCCCTCAACAATAAACTTAATGTGAAAAAACTCTTTTATGTCTAAAATAACATTAAAACGTAAATGGTCAATATTAAATCAAATGTATGTATTTTGGATTGTAAAAATTGAAATAGATAATTTTTAAACGATGTGATAATGAGATTATTTGTCTAGAAATTTGATTTAAAAAGATATAGACGTCAAATTTCTCGTACAACTTAATTTATCTGGAATTTTGAGAAATTGTAATAATTTATCAAGTTGTACAAGAAATTTGATATTATTTTTTTCAATCAACTTTCAAGCCACATAATCTCACTATCTGAAATTAGAGTTTGATAATTTTAGGGTTCATCAATTTGAAGATTTCATAAATTTGAATATTTATTTTATCTGAACTTTGAGATATTAAACGTTTTGCTGGTTGTAAAAGCTATTACATCATCTTAAGATTATCTATGTTATTTTTACAATGTAAAGCGCATACATTTGATTGAACATTGACTGTTTAGTTTTAATATAACTGTAGATAGAAGAGATTTTTAACATTAATTGCATAGTTGAAGGGTTTATTTTCGATATATAATTACTTGAGGGATTTTATATTAAAATCTTTTGGGGTTTCGCAAAACACATCATTTTTACTTCCCAAAACGCATAGATTTAATTTAACATTTGCCGTCTTAACGGTATCGTAGATGGAAGGTTTTTTCATTTACGCAATTATAGTTGAAGGGTTTTAAAATTAAATTTAAAGTTAAAAGGTTTTTCTTGATTCTTCTTTATAGTTGAGGGATTTGTTTTATAATTAAAACCCATATTTTATATAGAAAAATCAAAAAAGTAATTTTTAAAACGGAACTAGAAAGTTCAGTAGTCTACTATATCTGCTGTGAATCTGTGATGCTAAGGGTTGAGTGTTTCTTTATTGCTTTGGTTACGTGTAAACTGTGTTGAGTCTTTTTCTATATAGAGTCAAATATATTAATTTGGTTGTAGATCTAGACTCGATCGAGTCTTTTTTTTAATACTCAGATGATGTCATACATCTTTTTATACTATGATATTCTGCAAATACGCACTGAACTATAGTTGACTTTGATTGTTAGAGTTTTTTATCCCTATTGTATTTCTCTGGTATATATATTTAAACCTTGTCTCTGGTAATATATGCAAACTATTTTGTTATTTTGGATTACTTAAAATCTGATAATGTAATGGAGTTCTTCTCGAACAAGCAGATAGAATGCCATGGGCCGAAGCTTATGATAAAGTTACAGCTCAAACTTAAACTCACACGCGTAGGATGTTGGGGATAAGCTCCCTGCGAGGCTGCGATACTATACATGATTAGGATTAGAGTTACTTATATATTCACCTCAAAAGATTTTTAAACATTATTCACACAGTTAATAATATAATTCTATACAAAAGAATATTCACCTCAAATGGTTTAATTGTTCTCTAGTTAGACTACCTTTTTTGGGATTTACGTTTCTTTAAATAGAAGCACCTAAAAATTATATTTGGAATATGCGAAAGTGGGAGACAAGCTCCTAAACTTGAACCGATGTTTAAGTCATTATGCTATCTAATGTGTGATTTTAGATGTGGAATTATACCATGCATGCATGAGCCTATATGCAGTAGTATCATTGTTTTTTCTTACTTATATATTTTTGTATATATAAAACTTACGTAAGACTTTAAGAGAGGGTCAGAGGGATAATTGGTGATTTGAGTGGCTGAAGGCTGAAGCTAAAGCAGCTACTATCGAAGTAACAAAAAGAAAAACAATGACTGGAGTAGAAGAGTCATAGTCGAAAAGGCCAAACTACACCAAACTCATAGCCAGAATTTTGGTAAAATACAAAAAAAACTTGAAATTTCTCTAATTTTTTTTTGAGAATATATTTTATAGTAAATGTTTGTTTATTATATAAAAAATAATCAAATGAATTTTTTTATAGAGAAACTCGTTATAAAAAGTATTTTGTAAAAAATCGAATGAGCATTTTACATTATGTTTTAACGGAAAATTTTCACTGTATACACACCATTAAAATTTGTTACTACGCGATAGCATATTTTCCTTTGGTACAGTTTTTATAATTAGCATTTCATCTCGAAACTATCATAGAAATTTGACAATACGTAGTTTTTTTTTTTTTTTGAACTCTTGACAATACGTAGTTTAAAATACATAAACCAAATTTCAGCTAAAGAAAATACCACTATTTTGGAACAGTTTAAAGAAAACCATAGAATTTTGTAAGGGTTACACTCAATCGTACAATCATCTCATAAGTGTGTTGGACAAAAATTAGTAAGAAAATATATCCTACGATATTTTTATTTGTTTTTGACAAGGTAGAATAAATAGTTTCTTTGGAAAATAAATTTGTTATACCAAAAAAAGTTGTTATACGATTTTTTTTGGTTAGTATTGCTTTGAATTTTTTTATTTTTTTTTGTTTTTTTGCTGAATTTAGCTTGGGAATATCTTTCCAAGAAAAAAAAAAAGAAACACGTGCTTCGTCAAAATTAAACACGTGATAAACGTACAAGTAGTTTGCATGTTAAGATATGTGTGTGTATCACGTTACGTATATACGCATATCTTGCTGTGAATATTGAGAGGTTCATAAGTTAGGCAAATTTCCATTATTTGTAATTATCGCTTAAGGCAAATCGGTAATGTATATATAGAGCTGTAAGGCCATCTACAATCAATATAAGAAAACTCTTCTATACTTTGTTTTCTTGACATGGTATCAGAGCGTCTCTAGGGTATTTCGAAATACAAACCTTACTTTTCCGATCCTCTATCTATTTTTAAACTCCATGGCTAATACTGGACTTCTACCCGTGGCCGCTGCAACACAAGAGACGATGGCTACATCCCGACGAACCATCTCTCCTTACGATCTATCGCCAAGTGATAATCCTGGCTGTGTCATCTCTCAGCCTCTCCTTCGTGGACCAAACTATGACGAGTGGTCAGCAAACATACGCCTCGCGCTGATGGCTCGGAAGAAGTTTGGATTTCTCGACGGCACAATACCTAAGCCGGCTGAGAATTCTGCAGATCTCGAAGATTGGCGTTGTAACAACGCATTGGTGGTCTCGTGGATCAAACTTACTGTGGATCCATCGTTGATGACTACTTTACAAGCGGCTGATGTCGTAAAGATTTGTGGGAGCATATTCAAAAACGCTTCTCAGTGAAGAATGGGGCCAAGATTGGGAGAATCAAGGCTGATTTGGCGATGGCTCGATAGAACGGCAGATCTATCGAGGCATACTATGGATACATGACTCAGCTATGGACAATGCTGAACGACTATCGACGCCTCCACACCTGTAAGTGTGGGTTATGCGTGTGTGATATTGGTACTGAACTTGCAAAGGAGAGAGAAGAAGATCGTGTGTATGAGTTTGTGCGTGGCCTTGACGACGCATACACACAACTTCGCTCTGCTTTGATCTCTCGAGTACCATTCCCGTCGCTTGATGATGTCTATTTGACACTCACTCAGGATGAAGACAGCAGAATAACAACTGTGGCATCTGACAGTTGCATTGATGGGGTTAGCTTTGTAGCCCAAGCCGTACCCCGCAATCGTGGTGCTGCTGACAAATTTCGATCTAAGACGTGCAAGAGTTGCGGCAGAACTGGGCATGTTGCTGAGCAATGCTTCCGCACCATTGGCTATCCACCATGGTGGGGAGACCGTCCACAGAATCGCGATTCCACCGCACCGAATCAAGTGGTGGTGGTGCCCCGAAACAGAGCTTCTAGCTCTGCTAACGTCGTGACAACAGCTCCAAGCACGAGTCATGCTGCTCATGCAACTGTTACCGATGACGACCGCATCAGTATGAGTGGACTCACGGATGCACAATGGAAAGGGCTCATGGCAATGCTGGCAGAACGCAATATCGATGGACAACCACGTCTCTCAGGTAACTCCTTCTCTGAAACTTGGATTTATGATACATGAGCTTCAAATCACATGACCGGAAGCATTGATTATTTTGCTGAAATATGAATCATGACTCTTGTTCTGATTAAGCTACCAGATGGTCGATTCACAATTTCAAAGCAACAAGGAACAGTTAATTTAGGCAGTCAGTTACGGTTGCAGAATGTATTCTTTGTTTATGGTTTGAGCTGTCATCTGATATCAGTCTCTCAATTAGCTCGAGACAGTGGCTATGTTTTTCAACTGACCGATAAAATGTGTGTTGTTCAGGACCGCATCACGAGGACCCCGATTGGAGCGGGTGAAAAACTCAATGGATTGTACTTCTTTAGAGGAATGGAGTTTGCTGGTGCGATGGGACAAGCTGAAAAGGTCCCAGTGTGTGGCATAAGCGTTTAGGACACCCATCTTCTAAAGTTGTATCGAAGTTATCTAGTCTTTCTAGTTTTTCTGGTTTTGAAGATTTTGATAGCAAAGCGTGTGAGATTTGTATCCGCGCAAAGCAAACTCGTGATGTGTTTCCCTTAAGTTGCAATAAAACTACCGATGCTTTTCAACTTATTCACTGCGATCTCTGGGGTCCATATCGAACTCCAGCCATGTGTGGTTCCAGATACTTTCTTACCATTCTCGATGATTACACAAGAGCAGTATGGATTTATTTTTTGCCATCGAAACTTGAAGCTCCATCGTCGTTAAAAACGTTTGTAGCTCTCATTGAACGACAGTTTGACAAGAAAATTCAAACCATTAGAAGCGACAATGGCTCTGAATTTATTTGTTTATCTGATTTCTTTAAAGAGAAAGGGATCATTCATGAAACTTCGTGTGTTGCGACTCCACAACAGAACGGACGTGTGGAACGCAAGCATCGCCACATACTAAATGTGGCTAGCGCTCTTCGGTTTCAGGCTCATCTACCTATTGAATTTTGGGGGCACTGTGCTTTGACGGCCTGCTATCTCATAAATCGGACACCATCCAGTATACTTGCCGGCAAAACACCATTTGAAATGCTCTACGAACGACCTCCACCACTTGATCATCTTAGAGTCTTCGGCTCTCTTTGTTATGTTCACAACCGAGCTCATGTTGGTGATAAATTTGCTACACGTAGTCTGAAGTGTGTCTTCATAGGCTACCCATTTGGCAAGAAAGGCTGGAGAGTATATGATCCACGCACAAAGAAGGTGTCGGTTTCACGTGATGTTCTGTTTTGCGAGAATGACTTTTCCTTTCAGAATGTTGTTGTTTCATCTTCACGTGTTTAGCCTCCTTCTCTACCTCTCACTACAGTTGATGATGAGTTTATGGTTGAATCTACTCCTCCGATACATATAGATCCCTCAGCTACAACTGACTCTGTGGACGCCTCACCTCATCGTGATCTCGTGACAAATGATGACAGCGGCACACCTGTTGTTGATATTTCAGATCAGTCCGCAGAGACATCACCGGCTGAATTACAAACAGATACGCCCCCAGTACAGCTTGGTTGTGGGTTTCGTACACGTGTTCCCCGATCCGATTCCAAGATTATCTTCTCCACAAAGTAGTTACAATGCCTGCTCCAGAGTCTACATCATTGTATCCTCTCTCAGATTTTGTTAGTTGCGATCGGTTCTCGGCTTCTCATCAAGCATACCTCCACGCCATCATAACTAATGTTGAATCGCAATATTATTCTCAGGCTATTAAAGATGATGTCTAGACATTTGCTATGAAGGACGAAGTGGTTGCACAAGAAGACAATCAATCATGGACAGTTGAAACGTTGTCCAAAGGCAAGAAAACACTTGGATGCAAGTGGGTTTATCGAATCAAGTACAACTCTGATGGCACCATTGAACGCTACAAGGCTCGTCTCGTTGTTCTTGGGAATAATCAAGTTGCTGGTGATGACTACAATGAAACGTTTGCGCCGGTTGCCAAGATGACAACGGTGCGTTGTTTTCTTGAAAACTCAGTTGCCTTGAATTGGGAAGTGTATCAAATGGAAGTCCATAATGCATTTCTCCACGGTGATTTACATGAGGAGGTCTATATGCGACTGCCTCCGGGATTTCATTGTGACGACAAGTCCAAAGTTCTTCGTCTAAGAAAGTCTCTTTACGGTTTAAAACAAGCACCAAGGTGTTGGTTTGAGAAGTTAACAAAGGCTTTGACAGATTATGGTTTCGAACAGTCTCCGGCAGATTACTCGCTGTTCACTTATACAAAGGACGGTACACGGTTACATGTTCTCATATACGTTGATGATCTGATTATTAGTGGAAGCTCTTCTTCGAAAGTGCAGGATTTCAAAGACTATCTTGGATCATGTTTCCGCATGAAGGATTTGGGCGTTTTGAAATACTTCCTTGGTATTGAGGTTGCGAGAAACGCTTCTGGAATCTACTTGTATCAGCGGAAGTATGTGCTTGATGTCCTTGCCGAAGTTGGTCTACTTGGTGCAAAACCAGTAAGTTTCCCTCTTGAACAGAATCACCATCTGGCATTAGATGATGGTAAAGATATGCCGGATCCAGGTAAGTATCGACGACTAGTTGGGCGTATTATTTATCTTGGTGTCACAAGACCGGAATTATCATACTCAATTCATGTCTTGTCACAGTTCATGAAATGTCCTAAGGTAGCTCATTGGGACACGACTTTAAGGGTAATTTGTTACATTAAAGGTAACCCCGGGCAAGGGATCCTTCTTAGAGCAGATTGTCCACTCACGCTCACTGCGTGGTGTGATTCTGACTGGGCTGGGTGCCCACTTACACGGAAATCAGTCACTGGTTGGTTTATTCAGCTTGGCCAGTCACCGATATCATGGAAGACAAAGAAACAACCAACGGTTTCACTGTCTTCAACGGAAACAGAGTATCGGGCAATGTCCTTCACTTTAAAAGAAATCATTTGGATCAAGTCTTTACTTCTCAGTCTAGAAGTCTCGCATGATCAACCTATTCCGCTGAATTGTGATAACAAGTCCGCGATTCATCTCACTGCCAATCCGGTATTCCATGAGCGAACTAAGTATATCGAGACAGAGTGTCATTTTATTCGCAACAAGATTGTTGATGGCACGATCACGACTAAGCATGTTTCTACTACGTTACAGCTTGCAGACATTATGACTAAGGCCCTCGGACGTCGCGAGTTTCTTAACTTTCTTCTCAAGTTGGGCGTTCAGGACCTTCACGCTCCGCCTTGAGGGGGGGGGGGGGGGTGTTAAGATATGCGTGTGTATCACGTTACGTATATACGCATATCTTGCTGTGAATATTGAGATGTTCATAAATTAGGCATATTTCCATTATTTGTAATTATCGCTTAAGACAAATCGGTAATATATATATAGAGCTGTAAGGTCATCTACAATCAATACAAGAAAATCCTTATATGCTTTGTTTTCTTGACATTGCAAGTGGGTTCAGGACATTGAAAATGTCGCAACTGTGGGATTGAGTCTTTATGTTTTGTAATCCCAAAACAGTTTGCATGTCGACATCGCGTCTTTCATGCACTGAGCTGGCAGGTTTTCAAAGAAGATGCTTTGTTCCTACTTTTAAAGCTGCGCCACAAAACAAAATGTGTTTTGTTTCCCCATTTCTTTTGTTTTAACTGATATCTAGTACAATTATTTATTCGCTTCTTTTTGACCAATCGACATATTGACCAATCAATAACGAGGTCTAGAAGCAGGAAATGTAAAAGTGGGAGATGAACGCTGCAAGAAATAATGTATGTTGTATCATTTATTTTATTTGTTAATATTATTTATTTATTGATGCAAATTCAGTTGCATAATTTAATTAAATAATCCTGGAAGTGGTGACTCTAATCATTTACATCAATATTATTTAATTGATATTAATATATATCATTTGCAATAAATGATATTAATATTTGCATCATTTAAAATAAATGATATTAGTATTTTGCATCAATTAGAATAAATGATATTAAAATTTGCATCAGTTAGAATAAATGATATTAAAGTTTACATCAGTTAATATAATTGAGGTAAACATTTGCATCAATTAATATAAATGATGTTAATATTTGTCTCGGTTATAACAATTGATGTTATATATTTATATCATATATTTTAGTTGATACTATATAAATTATAAATAAATGATCTTAAAATTCATATAAATTTTAAATTTTGTGTTAGTTTTTATAATATTATCAATTGGAGATAACTAATTATTTTGTATTTATTATTCTAAAGAATATATGTAAATACATATGTATGATTTAACATATAACAAAAATATGGTGTTGATCTTTTATAGAGGAGAAAACTAGTACTCTTCATCCTTCTTTAGCAATGTGGGACAAATGGTTGTTTAGTTAAAATTTTGTTTGCATCACTTTTTATTGTCAATTTTTAATAAGTGATTCAAAAAAGAGTCAGTTATTTTTTTGACACTTTATAAGTGATGTTATATACTTTATTTTTATTAATTGATGCTAATTAAGTTAGTATTAGTATCAATTATTTTAATTGATGCTAATTAGGTTAGTAATAGCATCAATTGTTTTTATTTGATGCTAATCAGGTTAGTATTAATATCAATCGTTTTTATTTGATGCTAATCATGTTAGTATTAGTATCAATCTTTTTAATTGATGCTAATCAAGTTAGTATTAGTATCAATTTTATTTAATTGATGTTAATCAAGTTAGTATTAGTATCAGTTGTTTTAACTGATGCTAATCAAGTTAGTATTAATATCAATTAAAAGAATTGATGCAAAATTATATATTTAATGTCAAATTTTTATAAGTGATTATAAATAGCATCAATTATTTTAATGACACTTTATAAGTGATGCAATGTATCCTTTTTGTGGAACTCCTAAAAAAATCGATTTTTTGGTCATTATGTTATCGACTGTGTGATTTTATATGCAGACCCGACTATGAGCCCACGAAAGTTTGGGCTTGGGGCCTTAATTCATTTACATAGTGTAGTGGTGGAAGAAGCATTTTTATGGGAAGATGGAACGAGGAGACTCACTAAATGTTTTCTTTTTTTCTTTTCTTAGGGGGTGTTATTGGTTCTTGTATTTTAATGGATTTAAAAATACAAACCAAATCCAGTGTTATTGGTTCTATGATTATAAAATCCATATTAAAATCCAGTGTTATTGGTTCTATGATTTTAAAAAATATATTGAAATCCAGTGTTATTGGTTCTATGATTTTAAAATCCAAGTATTATAAAGATTCATTTTTTTCTTGGATTTGAATGGATTTATAAGTATTTTCATGACTAAAATACAAATACCCAAATACTAGATTTAACCTTGTTATTTGATTGGATTTGAGTATTTTCTAAATCCAAAGAAGATTTCTAAATCCATTAAAATATAAGAACCAATAACCCCACCTAATTATGTAGTTTAATGGGCCACAAATAACCAGTGTATCCGAGAAGCTGATTTATTCACAAGTTCTTAAGACACAATAATGAGAAATGCAACTGCATGATATTAATTTTAGAATTATATTAAAAAAAAGTTGGAGGGTGTCACTGATTACAATTTACAGGGTTAATTAGAGTTGGTTCACATCAATATTTATAATAAATTATATTTACTAGAGCATATATCCTTTTTTACTATTATTAGGAAAGTTTCTTAATTATATATTAATTGTTAATATAAAGAGTTTCAGAGATAAAGAAATTATGTCTCGGTTTTTTTTTTTTTTTTGGGACGAATGTTTCGGTTTTTTATTAACAACAAATAGAAATCTAACTTAATACTCTCTCTCTTTGTTCTAAAATATAGAGAGAATTTCAAAACTACCACCTTCTAAGTGTCATTTTTCAGAAATACAAGAGAGAGCTTGACATTTTTACTTTTACCATTTAATGAAATACAAAATGACTAAACTAACCTTTACAAAAAAAATCATTTTAAAAAGCCGCCGGAGCAATCCAAGTTCGTTGGTGCCCACTACAATTAGGAAAAGCCAAAATTGGGGTCTGGTTGTTTTCTGAAGAAATGACTTCAGTTGTTTCAAATTTCAAGCTTTTTGATTATGACTGTTCAATTGATTCGAAATTGTGAAGAATAACACTGTGATTCACCTGTCTGTTTTTTGTTCACAGGAATGTGATCCTTTCTCGCTAAGCATAGATGGCGATAAGCTTCGAGGTCGTGGGACTACAGATTGTCTTGGTCACGTTGCCCTTGTGACCGAGCTAATGAAGAG
This sequence comes from Alliaria petiolata, assembly GCA_020283515.1. NCBI lineage: Eukaryota > Viridiplantae > Streptophyta > Magnoliopsida > Brassicales > Brassicaceae > Alliaria > Alliaria petiolata. The sequence continues at coordinate 1,058,841 of JAHZTW010000035.1, read as the reverse complement.
GCTCGGGGAGACCAAACCAGCGTTGAAATCATCGGTTGTAGCGGTTTTCATCGCCAGCAAAGAGAACTCTTCAATTCCAGGTGTTGGTGTGGACAAGCTAGTTAAAGACAAACTCTTGATAAGCTCAAACCAGGACCCTTGTGAGTTTCCATTCTTTTTAATCTTCAGGGATAACATTGGAGGATGACTGGAAGCTTTCTTGTGTTTATTTTTTTGAAGGTATTTTATTGATACGGCGGATAAGCAGCCGTCTATTGGAACCGGCAGTTCGATTCTGTGGGAGCTTCATTTTACCGGAAAGCTTTTCCACAGCGGTTTAGCTCACAAGGTATGGTTTTGTATTGTTGTATATGAATGATTTTGCTCGAATCGATGAAGCTGCAAGCTCGGCATTGATCTTTGTCTTCTGTTCAAGCGCAGGCGATTAACGCGATGGAGTTAGGAATGGAAGGGCTTAAGGAAATCCAAGGCCGGTTCTACAGAGACTATCCGGCTCACCCACAAGAGAAAGTCTATGGTTTTGCGACGCCATCCACCATGAAGCCAACACAATGGAGTTGTAAGTTTTGGAAATTAAAGCGTAATGTATGTATAGAGTAATGACTCCAAATGTTGTCTACTTACTCCAAAGGATTTGTCTGGCTTTTGCAGATCCAGGAGGCGGAATCAACCAAATCCCTGGAGAATGTACCGTTTCCGGTGATGTCAGGTTATGTTTATAAAGTTGTGAATACCGTAAAACCAAGATGATATGATCATGGAAAGCATCAGAACATGTGTGCATTCTTCGAAGCGTATCTGCCTCATCACGACGATTCAATGCATGAAACCACTTGGAAATTGTGCTCAGATCAATCACGGAACTCCTCGAAGAAGAATCAAATCAAATGGAGTTCGGATGAAGGAGTTATGAAATTTACAAATCAGGTGATTTCCGGTTTACCCGTTTCGGACCTATGTGCATTCATTGAAGGATTCCGACCAGGCCTGAATGAACTAAGCTACAAACCGACTCATTCTACAATCTTGCTCCATCAGAGAAGCCCATAAAGTTGGATTCAGCCCAGAAACAACCAAGGAAGATCAATTTTCGTCCATAGCAAATACTGCATTTATTAATGCATGTTTCTCTCTCCTACATGCAGATTAGAGTTGAATTTTGTTTCCCAAGTTGTTCTGCATGTTAAGCACTTATTATGGACGAATTGTATTGTATTTCTCTATTAATAGAGTTCAAAATTGATCAATAAAAATAAGTTTTGTTTTCAATAAAATCAGAGAAGTTTCTCTATTTCAAGATGTGATATCTTGTTATTTTTGGAACTCCATGTTCATGGTGTGTCATATCTATGTTCATGGCTGGTTTAGACTTATCATAGATCCTTTCACAGATCTTTGTGGCGTCTCTCGATCCATCTTCTATCCATCCCTTGTTGGTGCGTCATATCCAGCAAGCTTGTCGATCCCCTTTGGTGCGTAATATCCAGAGAATCGATCCGCCAGTAAATCAGGAGTCTTCCGTAGCTTCTGTGCGACCATTCGCTCCACATCTTTTGATCTTTGAGACTTCACAGTTTCTTTGATGCAAAGCTTTTCCCCTTACCAACTTTAGAGTGCCGATTTTTGGGAGAATCACATTACAAGATGTCTCTCTCTCATTGTATTCATACTTCTTCTCTGTTCATTTGGTTTCAGGTTAACTCCTTTCTATGAGCAAGTCTCTCTTCTCACTTCTTCCTTAAGTTCTTTCTATGCATTTTAGACACAGTTTTAATGGGGTTTCCTTGTTTTGCAACATCAAGGAAGTGATGACGAAACTGCAAGAGTATGTAGACGATATAAACAATAACATAGAGAAACTCGCGACCCGTGGTCCTGTTTCGAAATACGTCTTACCAGATGAGCATTTACGGGAGGACACACGATAGTCATTAGGCCTTACCCGTTTCATGCCAACCAGCTTGATCCTGAGTTGGCTCCTATGAGAGACGCAGACAATAAGCGACATTACACGTAAATTGTTTTTTTTGGAGATTTTTGTTGGTAAGATAGGTTCTTGTCATGTTGATAATATTATCTCCTGCATTCAAATTAATTATTAGGATTTACGTTGGGGCATATGACTATTCGCTTCCCTTGGATTATGTCAAAAGCAATGTTTTGAAACCCGACCCGAACCGCCCGGTTTGCCCGGTTAACCCGCGATCCGGTTACTAATCCGGTTCGGGTTCAATACTTAAATCCGCTAGTTATAAATCCGGTCAACCAATGAACCGGTGACCCGGCGACCCGGTTCATTGGTTGAACCAACTGGATCGTAATTTATTTTTTTTTCACACGAACGACCATAGTTTCTCTTCTTCGACATAATAATAATTCGATTTTAAAATTTAAAAACTCGAGTAGCCAATCTCATCTTGTCTTATAACTTCCATATTTTTTTATAATATTTCATTTTTACATTGTTTGTCGTGGATTTGATTTTGTTTTATATCATATATGATTCTTTTTTTTTCTTTCTATTTTTCTATTTTAAAATTTTTGTATTCTTTGTTTCATTACCTTTTCAACTGGATTGCAGTTTACTTTTTTTTTTACGACGAACGACCATAGTTTTTCTTCTTCGACATAATAGTAATCCGATTTTCAAATTTAAAAACTTGAGTAGCCGATCTCATCTTGTCTTATAATTTCCATCTTTTTTATAATATTTCATTTTTATATTGTTTGTCGTGGATTTGATTTTGTTTTATATCACATATGATTTTTTTCTATTTTTCTATTTTAAAATTTTTGTATTCTTTGTTTCATTAATCATTACCTTTTCATATGTGTGTGTAATGTGATTCTCCCAAAAATCGGCACTCTAGAGTTGGTAAGGGGATAAGCTTTGCATCAAAGAAACTGTGAAGTCTCAAAGATCAAAGGATGTGGAGCGAATGGTCGCACAGAAGCTGCGGAAGACTCCTGATTTACCGGCGGATCGATTCTCTGGATATTACGCACCAAAGGGGATCGACAAGCTTGCTGGATATGACGCACCAACAAGGGATGGATAGAAGATGGATCGAGAGACGCCACAAATATCTGTGAAAGGATCTATGATAAGTCTAAACCAGCCATGAACATAGATATAACACACCATGAACATGGAGTTCCAAAAATAACAAGATATCACATCTTGAAAAAGAGAAACTTCTCCGATTTTACTGAAAACAAAACCTATTTTTATTGATCAATTTTGGACTCTATAAATAGAGAAATACAACACAATTCGTCCATAATAAGTGCTTAAGATGCAGAACAACTTGGGAAACGAAATTCAACTCTAATATGCATGTAGGAGAGAGAAACATGCATTAATAAATGCAATATTTGCTATGGACGAAAATTGATCTTCCTTGGTTGTTTCTGGGCTGAATCCAACTTTATGGGCTTCTCTGATGGATCAAGATTGTAGAATGAGTCGGTTTGTAGCTTAGTTCATTCAGGCCTGGTCGGAATCCTTCAATAAATGCACATAGGTTCGAAACGGGTAAACCGGAAATCACCTGATTTGTAAATTTCATAACTCCTTCATCCGAACTCTATTTGATTTGATTCTTCTTCGAGGAGTTCCGTGATTGGGCTGAGCACAATTTCCAAGTTGTTTCATGCATTGAATCATCGTGATGAGGGAGATACGCTTCGAAGAATGCACACATGTTCTGATGATTTCCATGATCATATCAGTGTGACTATAATTTGTTTTCTGGTCTTTTCCTTCTTTGTTTGTTATTATTTTTATGTTATGAATTTTTTTTTTATATATTCATAGATAGATATACATAATGATATTAAAAATTTATTAATCTATTAATCCGCGGTCGGACCAGAGCAAGCCGGATCAATCCAGTGACCCGGCAACCCATAAACTATTCCGGTTCGCTTGCCGGGTCGGGTTTAAAAACATTGGTCAAAAGCGTGCTGATGAAAATGATGAATTATTTGTGAGTACTGTGTTGTCATTTTAAAATAATTTTAAAACTCTTTTAAATTCTTATAAAAACTTTTAAAATGATTTTTAGAAGATGTTTTTATAACCTGAGAAAGCTCGAACCAGTAATTTTTCAAAAAGGTATTTAATTACTCAGGCTGTGTTGTCAAATTTAATTTATAGACAAAACCAATTACTCATTTATATTTAAAAATGATTTTAAAACTCTTTTAAATCTTTATAAAAATAAAAATGATTTTTAAAAGGGATTTTTATATCCCCAGGAAGCTCGAACCATGTAACCCGTGATTTTTCAAAAATGTTGTTTAACCACTCAGCTGTGTTGTCATACTTGTTATACGTATGTATTTATTTTTTTATAGAGAAAACCAATTACTCATTTAAAAATAATTTTAAAACACTTTTAAATCTTTATTAAAACCTTTAAAATGATTTTTCAAAAGGGGTGTTTAACCACCCAAACTGTGTTGTCATACTTGTTGTACGTATGTATTTAATTGTTTATAGAGAAAATCAATTACTCATTTAAAAATGATTTTAAAACACTTTTAAATCCTTATAAAAACCTTTAAAATGATTTTCCAAAAAGGTTGTTTAACCACTCATGCTGTGTTGTCATACTTGTTGTACGTATGTATTAAATTTTTTATAGAGAAAACCAATTACTCATTTAAAAATGATTTTAAGACACTTTTAAATCCTTATTAAAACCTTTAAAATGATTTTCCAAAAGGGGTGTTTAACCACCCAAACTGTGTTGTCATACTTGTTGTACGTATGTATTTAATTGTTTATAGAGAAAACCAATTACTCATTAGCACAGAGACCTGCAAATTACCAAAGAACTTCTTTAACAGGTCGAAACCAAGCATCACCTATTCAGAGGCTGAAACATCTCATCTTCAAAGCATTCTCTCAACCAAACAGGATAACCAATTGCTACATAAGATTGGAGAAAACCACAAAAACCAACACTTTGAGCAATGAGATATACTACTCTATTTGCAGATGTAATTATTAAGCCACACACATTTGTTATATGTATGATTTTATTTGCTTATAAATATGTATTTATATACTAATTTATAAAAAAAAATTAAAAAGAGAGTTTTAAATCATTATAAATAATTATTGGGATTTGAACATATGATTTTGTTACCTAACAAATGAGTGTACTTCTGCAAGTACACGTGATCACTAGTTTCAGTATTATTTAATTTTTGTAAAGATTTAAAAACCTCTTTTTAAATCTTTATAAATGAGTGATATATATTTTCAAGAAATTCTTTTGTCTACTATATGCTTTGCTTTGAAATTTTACACTACAACAATCTCTTTTGTCTAGTCTTTGCTTTTTTTTTGTTAAGAACTCATTTTCTTTTGTTGTAATTCTAATGCTGATGGTACTTTTAAATCCTTATAAAACTTAATATGTTGTTTGAACTGTTGTACGTTTATACAGAATACGAATTAGTCATTTAAAAATGATTTTAAAACACTTTTAAATCCTTATAAAATGATTTTAAAACACTTTTAAATCCTTATAAAAACTTTAAAAATGAAATTAGCCATTTAAAAATGATTTTAAAACATTTTTAGTTATTTAAAAATGATTTTAAAACACTTTTAAATCCTTATAAAAACTTTTAAAATAATTTTAAAAACTTTTAAATCCTTATAAAAACTTTAAAAATGAATTAGTCATTTAAAGATGATTTTAAAACATTTTTAGTCATTTAAAAATGATTTTAAAACACTTTTAAACATTTTTAAAATACGAATTAGTCATTTAAAAATGATTTTAAAACACTTTTAAATCCTTATAAAAACTTTAAAAATAATTTTAAAACACTTTTAAATCTTTATAAAAACTTTAAAAATGATTCATATTCTCTATAAACAAATAAATTCTTATATACAATAATTAGAGTGTGGTTTAGTGGTTAAATGCCTCTTTAAGTCTCATGTTCACTAGTTCAAATATCATTTAGGTTTTATAAAGATTTAAAAACCTCTTTTTAAATCTTTATTAATGACTAATACATAATCACTATAAACATATAATTTCTTACATAGAACAATTAGATGTAGTTTAGTGGTTATAAGTCTCTGCGATTCTTTGGAATCATTAGTATAACTATCATTTAGTTTTACAACAATTTTTATAGAAGACGAATTAGTCATTTAAAAATGATTTTAAAACACTTTTAAATCCTTATAAAAACATTAAAAATGATTTTTTTAAAAGGCTTTTATATCCCCATGAAGCTCAAACCAAGGAACCCGTGAATATCTAAGAGGGGTGTTTAACCATCCAGGTTGTATTGTCATAATTGTTGTATGTATGAATTTAATTGTTTATAGAGAACGAATTAGTCATTTAAATTTTTTTTTATTAAATCCTTATAAAACATTAAAAATGATTTTTTAAAAGGCTTTTATATCGCCAGAAAGCTCGAATCAGGGACCATCTAGGCTGTGTTGTCATATTTGTTGTACATATGAATCTAATTGTTTATAAAAAAAGACCTATTAGTCATTTAAAAATATTTTAAAACTCTTTTAAATCCTTATAAAAAATTTAAAAATGATTTTTAAAAGAGGCTTTTATATCCTTAGCAAGCTCGAACCAGAAAACCCGTGATTTTCCAAAAAGGATGTTTAACCACCCATGAAGTGTTGTCATACTTGTTGTACATATGAATTTAATTGTTTATAGAGAAAACCAATTACTCATTTAAAAATGATTTTAAAACTCTTTTAAATCCTTATAAAAACTTTAAAAATGAATTTTAAAAGGAGCTTTTATCCCCAGGAAGCTCAAATTAGGGAACCGGTGATTTTGCAAAAGGGGTGTTAAACATCCAGGCTATGTTGTCATACTTGTACGTATGAATTTAATTCTTTATAGAGAAAACCAATTAGTCATTTAAATATGATTTTAAAACACTTTTAAATCCTTATAAAAACTTTAAAAATGAAATTAGCCATTTAAAAATGATTTTAAAACATTTTTAGTTATTTAAAAATGATTTTAAAACACTTTTAAATCCTTATAAAAACTTTTAAAATAATTTTAAAAACTTTTAAATCCTTATAAAAACTTTAAAAATGAATTAGTCATTTAAAGATGATTTTAAAACATTTTTAGTCATTTAAAAATGATTTTAAAACACTTTTAAACATTTTTAAAATACGAATTAGTCATTTAAAAATGATTTTAAAACACTTTTAAATCCTTATAAAAACTTTAAAAATAATTTTAAAACACTTTTAAATCTTTATAAAAACTTTAAAAATGATTCATATTCTCTATAAACAAATAAATTCTTATATACAATAATTAGAGTGTGGTTTAGTGGTTAAATGCCTCTTTAAGTCTCATGTTCACTAGTTCAAATATCATTTAGGTTTTATAAAGATTTAAAAACCTCTTTTTAAATCTTTATAAATGACTAATACATAATCACTATAAACATATAAATTCTTACATCGAACAATTAGATGTAGTTTAGTAGTTATAAGTCTCTGCAATTCTCTGGAATCATTGTATAACTATCATTTAGTTTTTATAAAGGTTTAAAACCTTCTTTTTAAATCTTTATAAATAAATAATACATCATTTTGATAAAATCCAACAATCTTTATAAGTGTCTTAGACCTAGCTTCCTCTAGCTGCTTCTTATGTCGGATATTATGTAAGTGTAAACAAATTTATAAGTCTGGGATGTGCAAACAAGAAGTTTATAAGCCTTTATAAAGGGACATGAATTTCTGCTTTCCCCCACCAGCTTTTCCAACCTGAAATCCATTGAAGTTCATCGCCAGTATAGATTCAAAGACCAAGCCTATGGTACAAAACATGGAATAGATAACAAGAGATAACACTCACAGCAGTAACAGATTTTTTAATCTTGGTGTTCTTTCTTGTAAGTCTCACGTAACTCCTCCCTTTAGATTGTAAAGCCAGCACGAGTATTAACACATAGTTTTCGTCAAATTGATATAGGATTACTAATTGGATTATACAATCAATCACCGCTAGTATTTGAAACTTGATTCAATCAGAAGTACAAAAAATGAATTAATAAAAGAAAATGGTTAAATTTATACCTCAAGACAATTGCAACAGATGAATGCTATAGAGACTGTAGAAAACGAAGTGGAGACTGTAGAAGATGAAGTGAAGAGGTTGAAGAATGATTGTCATCCATTGTTGAGATCTGGGAAAAGTCCTGGACTTTTTGTTTTCCAAAGCGAAAACAAAGAGTAGAGCAAGCAGAAACGAGATTGCAAAACTTAATGCCAATCTATCTATAGAAACATGAAACATACAAAAACCATCAGAACATATATGCATTGAAAAAATTCAGGAAAAATACTCTTTTAAAGATTTGGTTTAAGAATTGTACCCACACGTCTACTTAAGACTAAAGGAAGCGAGAGGAAGACGAAGATGAACAACAATTTAGCAAACTAAAGAATCTCGTATTCCACCAATGAGAACCAAACATTATTGAAGAAGACCCAACTCTATAATTCTGCCATTTTCATTACCCACGTGAGAGAACAACAACAAACGAAGCCTATTAGTACACAGAAATAAGACTGAAATGAGAGACAAACCTGGTCAAAAGGAGGCCGTGGCTTGCCCCTGCAGAAATTTCAGAGGCTCCAAGTCGCATTTCTCAGCATCGAAAGTTTAGCATGCTCATTCAACTGAGAGAGCAATGGTAACAAAGCTCTCTGACCTAGGACAAGATCTCTGCATCTTGGGGAATCACCAGCAACATTCCCTAATGCCCAAACAGCCTTGCTCATAAACAAGTGAAAAAAAAAAAACTTAGAACATACATGTTCCCAAAGATATATAAAAAAATAAAGAAGTTGACAAAGGATTCTGAAATGAGCAAAAACGATGAACACATACTCTACCTGCTCACGGATGTCATCACTCTGAGAACCTTAAAAGAGAAGTCCAGAAAATAGAACTATAGATACATCTCCATCAATCTCATTGTGCCTGGAAAGGTCAAGAACTCAACTTTTTGATTCAATTCTCCTTGAACATTATTTCATTAAATTACGTAATGGAACAAATTCAGGGTAGCAGATTGTTTCATTCCTAACGTATTAACAAACCCTATAAACCCGTGACCCTAAGTTATCCGGCTTTTCTGCAACAACAATACAACCGAATGCCCATTGCAATCTGTGTGAACCGTACAACAGAAGAGAGACTTTATACTTACATGTTTGCAAGGGATGCCAAACTTCTTGAGTCTGAGCGTACGAGTCACAAGCAGTTTCGGAATATCACCTACCTCAGTTTCAAGTTTGGCAATGTGAGTCTCAGCTCCTACCCCAATCCCACTCAAGAACTCAGGAATTCCAACCTTCACTGCAATATCACAAAGAGCAATCAAAACCCAATTCACATTAACACCCTGGGCCCCTGGCTCGTTAAACTCCACAAGAATCACCTGTAGTAAACCAAACCGAAACCCATTGGTCATGACTCATGAGCCTCCCACATAGGTTCTCAACAGCTTTAAGAGTTGAAAGAGAAAGTTCATATAAAGATAAAGTATGTTTACCGAATCAGAGAACCATGACCAAGGCATGTGCAAATCATATGAACAATAGCTAGCTTGACGCCTTGACCTAATAGCTGCAAGAATGAAATTCATCCAAAGTACTGTAAGTGTTTCTGGTGATAAGCTCGTGTAATCTTTAGTGCCTACGCCTTTAAGGATCAGTAACACGAATAGTCTCGTTGAGAACTAACTCAGTGACATTGACTCTTGAAGACATCTTCAAGCGATTCCATGAATTGATGCTACAATTCATGAACTGTTCTTCTCGGATTCGTACTACAGTTTAAAACCATATCTCGAAAATTAAATTAAACAACCTATCTAATATCTATAGAAAATCAATTATCCAATGATTCAAAAATCTTAATTATAGGAACCCACTATCCAATTGAAATCAATCAACACCCACAACACTACCCCAAAATTAGATGGAAATCAAAATCAGAAAATCCAAAGAACACAAGCCAAGCGAGACTCGGTGATTCAAAGTTTTACGGGAAGATAATGAGGAGGAGAGAGAGAGAGAGAGAGAGAAGGATTACGTCGAGATACTCCTTCGCATCGACAGGCTGAGCGAGATCGCAATAGGAGACTAGACCGGAGATGACATCACGATCGAAATTCAAACCGGTTTCTGGTTTTCGGCAGAGATCAAGAAACGCTTCCTCTAGCCACTGCCCCACCGCCGTTACCATCTTCTTCTCCAATTCAACGTCGCTTTTTCCTCTGCTCTAATCTTACCCCACTGAACATTGAGCGACTCGTAATCCCAATATTCCTTGGGTCGAATCACGTTAATGTCAGTGTAAACACTGAGATTTCGACATCGCCGGCGTCTGGCCAAAAACAGAGATCTCGACGGGAGAATCTGGATGGATGCGATCGATCGTAGTATTACCGGAGACGACGGAAGAAGCTGTCTCGGTGGAAGTAAGTCATCTCAGAGTTTCGACGGAGATCGTGAGATTTCGGTAAATCTCCAACAAAAAACTTCAAGGTTAATATGGTCATTGTGTCTTGACAAGTGATGGTATATTTGAGAACAATTAATTTGATGGTATATTTGAAAAGTGATATCTGGAAAATGGCATTTCCCAAAATTTCTCCAAAATATAAGCATCATTCAATAAAAGATGTTCTAGATGAAAACACAAAGATTAAATAAATTTTCTTTTTCTTTTTAAAACATCATTCAATAATTAGTTAAAAACTTAATTCAACCAATCATAAGAAATACTGATCACTACAAGAATTAGTAAGCATAGCTACAATTTTTTTCGTGGGTATAAATTTTTTTTTGTAGCAAAAAAAATTATTATAACGAATTGCTACAAATATTTTTCGCGAGTATGGGGGCGTAGCTGTTTAAAATTTATAGCAATCTGTAGCAAAATTGATACAAATTACCCACAAATCTATTTTGTCGTAATTAGATACGATATAGTTTGTAACAAATTAGTAGCAAATTGACTACAATTTTGTTTCAAATAATGTGTGGCAATTTTACCTATACCTACAAATAGTTTCAAAGTTTCGTAGCAAATGTGTTACAATTTGTCATAATTTAATTGCAGCAATTAGATATAAAAGTTACAAATAACTACAATTATTATGTGACTTTATAAATTTTCAATTAAAAAAAATATAATAAATTACAATTTATAAAAAATGCGATTAAAATTTTATTAGTCAAAAAATTCTACATTTTATGAGTTTTAAATTTTACATCTACAATAATCCAACTATTGGAAGATGCTGATGAACTTCACTCCACTCGGCAGCAAAGAAGCGTACTTCTGTTTCACCTGCTGAGACACGGGACGGCTTCTCCGACAGAGTAGCATTAAGATTCGGAATGGTGAGACATCGAAGGACCTCAGCATTGAAGTCCTGGCAATGAACAGCATCTGCACCCTGAAAACCAAAGAGACCAAACAATGTAGAAAGATCTAAGGACATGGTTTTGGCAACAGAGTATAAAGTTCGAAAGCATCAGCTTACCTTGAGACACGCATAGTCATAGATTCCTGGAAGTGCATGACTGCATCCAAGCTGAAATCGTAGATTGAATGAATTTAGGTGTCATTAGAATAACATGAACATAGATATCATTCTGATAGCAAAACTATACAGAGCATATATATTCCTTTTTTCTTCTAGAAAGGATCGAGAAGCAACCTGCGGTTTAATATAAGGCAACTATGAGCTTACCTCGAGAACCCGCTTCCCGGAAAAAGAAATGTTCCCGGTTTGTGTTTCTTTCTCAAGAGCTTTGACAGATCAATTGATCATTCCCAAAGCTTAAGCCCGCCTAGATCAAATTGAAATTTCGAGTGAAGAAATGAATGATCCAGGGATGCACATCACATAAAACCATAACAAGAATAATCACTTACCTTCATATACTCCAGGAACCAAATCCGACTTAGGCAATCCAAAGACCTCTTTAGTGTTCACACGACCCTGAAATCAAATCAGAAACTGAATAAATCAATCTCATGAACATCATCATCTCAACTCGACGAGCTTTGAGCTAATTCAAGTACGAGTTGGACTTTTTTGGGATTAAACTCGGTGTGATTCGCCTTTTTTAGAGGTTGATAAAATAATTCTACAATAATTTTCTTTGGGTTGAAGTTTTATAGCATATGAGAGATCAAGCTCCATTCAATTTATCCCTTTCTTCCTCCAATTTTCGTGAATTTTCTCGGCAAGTCAATACAGAAACTCACCTTCAAAAGAGTGACATCGCCGATAGTCACTTTAACCACAACGAAATCAAAAGAGGAAGATGCCAACTACGAAAAAATTCCCAGAAATCAAAAGAGGGAAGATTGCAGGAGAACATAAGAAGGAGGAGACTGAGTTGCAGAGAAAGTGAAAGCGACGATACCTCGGAGGATAATACTTCAACTGGAGTAGGTGGTGGAGGAAGAGGTAGCTCTGGTGAATCAAAGAACCATAAACCTAGACCAGAACCTTGAGAAGATTTATCAATCTTGCTTCTGTAGTCACGGATCGTCGTGACGTGGTCATCGTTGCCGCGACTCTCTTCCTTCTGCTCGATGGAGGATATGATACGCCGTGAGGCACGACGAGGAAGTAGGTTGGCGGTGTGAGAGAGATGAAGGAGAGCGAAGGTTAGAGAGGGACAAAGTAGATCTGAGATTTTTTCCTAACAATGAAGAAGACTTAGGAAAATAAAACTAAAAGAAAAAAGACTTAGGCAAACCCAATATCTTGTGCTTAAACATTTGGATTTTAATATAGCTACAACATATATCGTAGCTAATGGTAGTTATATTATTAGAATATATTTATTTTGATACAAATTGTTACAAAAAAATTTGTTATAATTTTAGATACAAATATTATATTACTATTTGACGTAAATTAAAGACAATTTAAAATTGTCGTAAATTGTAACAATTAGATACAAATATTATTCCCTCCGTTTCACAAAGAGAGTCGTTTTAAGATTTAATTCTTGTTTCACAAAGAGTGTCGTTTTATATTTTCAATGCAAAATTTTAAAGAAAAATTCAGTTTTAACCCTATTGTTTTAATGTATTAATTAGAAAGAGAAAGCTGTTTAATGAATTTATAAGGGATAGAAGAGACTTTTTATCAAATATCTTAATTTGTGTGAAAAGTGTCAAAATGACACTCTTTGTGAAACAGAGGGAGTATGTTACTATTTGACACAAATTAATGACAATTTAAAATTTGTCGCAAATTATAATAATTTAGTTATAATTAGTTACAAATTTGCTTCAAAATATAATTTAATTATAAATGTCACAAAGTCTGAATAGATGTGACAAAAATTTGTTACGAATTTGTTTTGTAACAAAATTTGTAGCTATGATGATTGATTCTTGTAGTGTGAAAAGTCAAAAGTATCAAGTAACATTAAAATTTTCATAGAAACTTGTAAAACATCTTATAAAATGAAACAAAATTCAAGTTTCCTCTTGTTTTTTCTAACATGTCGTGTTGACGGTTTAGAAAGCTAATGAACCAAACAGATGATGACTCTTGGTACTGGGGACCTTATCGAGCATCTACTTCCATGATTCAAAGTTTGGTTACTGTTGAAAAAAATATTTGGAGAAAACACCACATGAACCTACGAGGTTGGTTACAACTTACAAGGCTTTATTTCTTACATTCATTAACAATTGACAATGAGTGATGTATTAACATGCCATGTTGTTGGTTGGAGAACTACGGATTAATAAGAACGTTAGGATAAGATAGCAAGTATGATTTTTCTTTGGACATTGGTAGAGAGTTATAGAAATTTTGAAGTTTTGGGCAACGAGGTTTATTAATTGTCAAGATAAAAAAGGCAATGATAAAGAGAGAGAGATGGGGAGTTCAAGTATCTTAGAATCTCTTGTACTTGTTTTCCTTAGCTTAAAACCAAATACGAGAGTGTAGATGGAAAGGAAGTGACTCAAAAGTATTTACTTTGAGTGAAAATGACATGCAAATGAAAGTTGAAAAGAACATAAGCAAATTGGTTGAGTTCTTGATTATCTTTGTTATCAAGGGAGAGACTTGGATTTGTTGAAGAACAAAAATGACAATTTTTTTTTGTTAAACATCTTTTAATATGGGACATAGGAATATTAGAATATGAAAGTTTTTTTTAATTCTAATAGGCATGAAAAAGATTAAAACGTAAGTGTATTAGACTGTAACCGGACTAATTTTGAATTATAACTTTTTATAATTTAAAATTAAATTATCTAATTAAATGATATTAAAAAGTAAAATGTATTAGGCTGTAATCAGACTAATTTTGAAGTTTTTTATATTGTTTGTTTAAAAATTTATGTAGAAAGCCATAACATCAAATAGTTTCAATTTCTTAGAATAATTGTTTTTTTTAAAAGACAATAAAATCTTGTTGTGAGAAAAAATTGTGATAAGATTATTTCATCATAGAAAACGATATATGTTATATCTTATAAATTCTGATCTGATGGAAAAATTGTGGGGATGGAAATTGGAGAGAAACCGTAGAAGAGTAAATTCTATGGTTATATAAATTATCATCTAAAACTTATAATAAATATAAAAATAAAATATTTTATGTATAATATGTGTATACACATATATTTAGAGAACCTCTCGCTTACTATGATGGAATAATTTTATCACAATTTTTTCTTACAATAAGAATTTATTGTCTTTTTAATTTTTTAATTTATTATTTATAAAAATTGAAACTATTTGATGTTCAAAAGTGAAACTATTTGTACATAAGATTTTAAACAAACAATATAAAATAAGAATGAATCTGAAGATGTACAAACTTATTTTCTTTGATTGAACATGTCAATATTATGTTTATTATATAACATTTAATTTGTTTATTTCATTTTTAGTTGGATTCTTTGGTATACTAACTTATAAGATTCAACCAAACAAAACATTTTTGAAACATGACATATAGATTCGAACAATCATGAATGTTACAAATAGCACTTCCAACCAAATCATCTTTTTTTTTCAAACCGGATGAATCATCACCAAAACCATTTACAATAGTGAGAGTTTACAACATTTTAGGATTTTGCCCTCTAACAAAATCAAATGGTGAGGTTATGATTCCTATTGTTGCATCCTTTGGTGAAAGGAGATGCAGTTATTTGCCGAGTTTGGGTTAGCCTCTGAAATGGCCAAAGAATTGGTGATATTCATATTCTACTTATGACTAAAATTTCTGAAGTATAGAAACCATCCTTAGGAAAAAATGCACATTTTGGAATATAGTGACCAAAACATCTAGAAGCTTTGTGACCCAACTATTCACATTTAGAGGGCACTAAGGATTCATGAATACACCACATATACCATTGAGATTGAACCATCTTCATCCTCTACATCAATTCTTTTGAACAAATGGTTTGTCAAGCTTGACCTCAACTAGTATTTTTGCTTCTCCAATTATTTATGTTTTCACAGTTACATATGCTAACTGTTGTTTATATATTATAAAAGAAATAAGTAAGTGTAGAAAACAACAACAACAAAAAAAAAGTAAAAAATAAAAACTATATCAACATGGACAATTACATCACCTAACCTAATATCAAGTTATATCAATGTTTAAAATTTCGATCGATTTATTTAATGAAAGAAAACAAAGAGACGAAAAAACAACACGGCTTGACTTATACAATAGATCCAAGAAAATTAGTTGAATCATTGTTTTGAACAAGAAGAGTCGGTCCATTTTGTTCGCTTGAACGCCATCTTTGGTGTTTATTCTACATATAACACAAATCTGAAATCTGCAAAAGAAGCACAAATTTTTTCCAAAATTAAATATATTCCCCAAAGGCACAAATATTCAGATTTATTGCAATTTTTGTCGTTCCCCTATCAAAGAAAAAGATTATTCGTTTTCACCCGTCACAAGCCACAGCGACTTATTTAAAGAGATTCCACATTCGCTTAAAACAAAAAAGAAAATTCCACATTCCGTTAACTTTAACGACCGTCGTCAAGTACGTTGATTTAGAGACATCATCTATAAACTCTTCAGTTCCATTTTCTCCTCCCTTATTTGCAGGATCATAGGTATTTTCTTTTTCTTATTTTCCCTGTAAATCGCTGTTTTGTTAATAGGATTATGTATTTTTCATCTCTAACCATAAGATAAAATCATGAAATTCAAGATTTCCGAAGAAGACAGCACCATTCGTTTCCCCTCTCCATCTGATTCACAGGTTCGTTTTCATGAACACCAAAAATGGGTTTATTCAAATCCTTAATCATTAAAAATCCACAAGAAGAATCAAAATGTTGTCTTCCTTCTCTAATCCAAGCCTTTGATACGTACAAACAGATTATGGAATTGGAACAAATCCGCATTTCGAAACCTGACGATGACGAGGAAGAAACCGAGTCCTCATCGCAAACAGAAACAGAGGAATCACTTCCTCTGTCTTGCGCGTTTACGAGACAAGAACATTGCGTTTCCGAGTAGAGAGAACGCGAAGAATCGACAAAAAGACTAAGCAGGCTCATCTTTCTTTACCTGATCGTCATGTCCGTACAGATCGTCGGAGGTTTCAAGGCCAATAGCCTCGCGGTGATGACAGACGCTGCGCATTTGCTCTCCGACGTGGCGGGTCTCTGCGTCTCTCTGTTGGCGATCAAGGTCTCTAGCTGGGAAGCGAACCCGAGAAGCTCTTTCGGGTTTAAACGTCTTGAAGTCTTGGCAGCGTTCTTGTCTGTCCAGCTCATTTGGCTTGTCTCTGGAGTTATAATCTATGAAGCCATTCAAAGACTTCTTAGCAGAAGCAGAGAGGTTAATGGCGAAATCATGTTCGGGATTTCGGCTTTCGGATTTTTCATGAACTTGGTTATGGTCATTTGGTTAGGACATAACCATAACAACCACCACCACCACCACCATCATCATCATGATCATTGTCACAAAGAGGAGGAAGAGGAAGAAGAAGAGATGGATCCTTTAAAGGGTGGTTTCGAGGAGAAACCGTCCTCGAAGGAGATGAACATTAACATACAAGGAGCTTATCTACACGCGATGGCGGATATGATTCAGTCACTAGGTGTTATGATCGGTGGAGGAATCATTTGGGTGAAACCGGAATGGATTTTGGTTGATTTGATATGCACTCTTGTATTCTCTGCCTTTGCTCTTGCTGCAACTATCCCGATGCTCAAGAACATCTTCGGGATACTGATGGAGCGCGCGCCGCGCGATGTGGACATAGAGAAGCTGGAGAGAGGGCTTAAAAGTATCGATGGAGTTAAGGTTGTTCATGATCTACATGTGTGGGAGATAACAGTTGGGAGAATCGTATTGTCTTGCCATATCTTGCCCAAACCAGGAGCTAGCTCTAAAGAGATCATTTCTAATGTTAGAAACTTCTGTAGGAAAGCTTGTGGGATTTATCATGTAACAGTGCAGGTTGAATCAGAGTAGCTAAAGAGAGAACAAGAAAGAGTTTTTTTAGATTTTTGTGTTTGAAATATAAACATGAAGTCACATACTAATCTCAAACCTTCCTTATTCCTCAACACATTCTAAATTACTAAACGTTCACATTTCAGACAAACTTTTAAGAAAACTCTCACACAACATAAGAACTTACAATGATATTGATGTCTCTACAGACAAGACTAGATTCAACAAGAAAGTCACAGTTCCCAATTATTTGTCTGAATTTTGGGAATATGTGAGCTTGAAGATTCTTTGATTTATTGAACTTATTATATAATCGTGTTATCAACCCGATTTGATTTTGAGGCTATCCATGCGAGCTTTGATGTAACTGAGATGCTCATCTTCGGGAGGGATACATTTCTTGATGACATCAGTTTCCGACAAATTCTTCACCCATCTGTGAATCTCCGGGAACTTCTCCACCGGAACAACCTTGACTCCGAGAAGCTCTTCCGTTCTCATCAGCCAAAACGCTATCAACGTAGCGACGATGTCCACGAACCCTAAGCTTTTCCCACCGAAAAAATCTTTCCCAACAAGCTCTTTCTCCAACCACTTCAATAAATCTCTCGTCTCTTCAACCACCGCGTCTCTCTCTTCTCCGATCTTCCCCACCACTTTCATCGCCGAGACACAAATCTAAAGAGTACCAATANTAACTACTATATATATGTATCTTATTATCTTGTATGAACAACACAAACAATTTAATGTTAACTACTATTTCTATTCTATAATATTCTACATGGTATCAGAGCATTCGATTCTTGTGGATCAAAATTAAAAGCTTCCGCATTATTCATAGGTTTTACGATGATCCTCAGTCTTGAAGATGATGAGGGAGGTGATGAAGATGAAGATGATGAAGCCAACGTGAAGTTTTAATAAAAAATAAAAAAAAATTTGGTTTTGGTTTTCAAAAATATTATTTAAGCTTTGATTTGGTTTTATTTTGGATTAATTCAATAATAATCGAGAGTTTATTTTTTATGGAGTTTTTGTTTTCTAAGGGTTTGGGATTTTCACAAAATTTTATTTTTTGAGATTTATTCTTATGTTTTAGAATTTCTCAGAATTTTTTTTTTTGACTTCTTCTATAATGGGGGAGTTTGATTTTGAGTTTTTAGGGAGTTCTAGTTAGAACGCTCGTGTTTTTTAGGTCAAATTTTTTTTAAGTCCTATGGATTGTCCAAGATAAGGACAAATTGTTTGTGGAGTTGCCCTTGCACCCAAGGGATGTTATTTTCCCTCGAGTTGAAGTTTCATCCCTATGAAAATTGAAGTTTAATGCGAAGGAGTCAGTTGACATGTTTTGTCCATCCTCGACAAGTGTCCACGACATAGGTGTTCCGCTTTGTGATTGCATAGTTTGCGTTTCGCGTCCCACCTTTGTCGTGCGGGGGAGTATTAGAGTAACTTGGGAAGCAAGATGTGTATCTTGCTGACCGTCTATGAAGTGAAGCACGTAAAACCCATAAAGACTAAATGGAAAGACTTAAAGAGCAAGATGTTATTTCTAGCATATTTCTATTATTACTATATTACATTTATGTGTTAGATTTGGATTAGGAAAGTTTACATTATGTGGTGTTAACAATATGTTAATGTTAACTACTATATATATATATATGTATCTTGTATGAACAACACAAACAATTTAATGTTAACTACTATTTCTATTCTATAATATTCTACACCCAACAAGCTCTTTCTCCAACCACTTCAATAAATCTCTCGTCGCTTCCACCACCGCGTCTCTCTCTTCTCCGATCTTCCCCACCACTTTCATCGCCGAGACACAAATCTAAAGAGTGCCAAAAATCGGTTTAAACCGGTCAAAATCCGAACCGGTGATTGAAATTGAAAATTTGGAAAGTGGTTCTCACTCATTTTACCTGTTCATCGACGAATTTGGCCAAGAAACGAGCCGTAGCTCTCTCGATCGGATCTTGAGGCAGGATTGGATTGTTTCGCCATGTATCATCGATATACTCGAGGATCACAAGCGATTCTGAGATCGGTTTACCGTTATGGAGAAGAACCGGAATCATCTTGTGAACCGGGTTTGATTGGAGTAGCAAAGGGCTCTTGTTGGTGATATCTTGCTCTGAGAACTCGTACGGAACACCTTTGAGTGTGAGAGCTATCTCGATCCGACGGCTGAAAGGACTCGCCCACATCCCCAACAGCTTCACTTCATCTGATCTCTCCGCCATTTGTCTCTCTTTAGCTCACTTAGCTTGCTTCTATTTTTCCGAGTTTGGCTTTACTTATAGAGAGAGTTATGATTGCGTCAACAAGTCAACGTGATATGATTGTAGCTAATAGAGAGGGTGAACAATCCGGTTTACAATTGGTTCTGGTTTTCTCGGTTTTTTAGGAATTGAACGCCATTCGTAATAATTAGGTTTAGTTTAGGTTCGGTCTGATGTAATTTTAGTTTGGTTTTAGCTCAAAAGTACACATAAAATGTCGGTTTATCGAATTTGTTTCTATTTGGTTACTCGATTTTAGATTACAAAAAATAAAGCAAGTGTTTTTTTTATTAAATTTTGGTTTATCTATTTCGACTGACGTTACTAGTGACGAAACGGTGCATTGAAACTTTAAATGCGTTTAGTAGAAGAACTTGTCTTCGAACTTTTATGCCACTTATAGAAGAACTTTCTTTATCCCACATCGAAAAGAAGAGGTTTGCGTCGGATGGTTTAAATAGAAAAGGGATTGGTCAAACATGGCAACGGGGTGGGACCCTGGAGATGTGTCTGCTTATAGACAACTTAACCCTGAACCATCCCTCTGACGATGGAGTTTCTGTTGGAACTTTGAATAGTGTCATCGGTTAACCGATTCTTTGCCTTTCTCTCCACTCCCAAATTTTCAGTTTTATTTTTTTAATGCTTTTTTAGAAACAAAAATCTAGCTGATTCTTATAAAATCAACTTAATAAACTTTTAGAGCTTTTGAATTGAGATCTGATGAATAAAATTACTAAATTTTTATTTTTTTATATCATTTTGTATCCTCTTTTTTTTTAATTGGTATTTCTAATTTTAAATTAGGTTATTCATTTTTGTCAATATTCACTGTTTTCTAATGAGTTTATAAATAAATAAACTTAGACCTTTTGAATTTGGATAAGAATTATTCAATTTTTATTTTGTATCAACTTTTTTTTAACTAAAAGGTGTCTTTTTAATTGGTATTGAAAATTTAAATTAAGTTAGTCACTTTTGTCAAATGCTTATGAAATTTTATTTCAAATCAGTTAAAAATAAATACATTAATTTATGTTATTTATATACCGCAAACATTTATGGCTGGCTTTTCAATAAAGATTACTAACTTATTTTCCAGGATTTTACTTTTGTCAAGGATTACAATTTAGGTTAAATTTAACTTCCATTTGAGGTCAAACACAAGAATTTTAGTTTTATCTTCTTTGAGATACTCTTTAAAAGAGTATATGCATAGATGGCGATAAATGATGAAAAAACTACTTTTCGTTAACCTTATACCCTTCAGGGAGAAGGGCATTATCGAACCAATTTTCATCCATCGGAGTCCTCGGAGAGTCGGAATCAAAGGCATTATCGAACCAATTTTCGTCCATCGGAGTCCTCGAAGAGTCGGAATTGAACCAAACCATTCAGCGGAAAGTTCTCCGAAACGGTTGAAAACCTTTTTTGGGCCAATTTATCACTAGACCAATTTGATAAATGAAAACACAGCCCAAACACATTTAGATATGAAAACACATTTATTTTTCCTAGTTCTTCTTTATTCAAGTTATCTATGATATGTTTTATATTGATTTTCAAGGCCAATTATCTGGCCATCTATCTATTGTTGTAGACATACTACAGCATGTATGGCTTAATAAGTTGAGTTGAGATCATCTTGGATATGGTGATCCGGTGATGGCTTAATAAGTTGAGATCATCACGGATCCGGTGATCTGGCGATGGCTTAATAAGTTGAGATTATTTTTTTTTACTCAAACAGGTGGAGATTGATGGACATTACATAATATTGGATTGTGCCTTGACCAATGAAGGTTGTTTTAGTGTAGGGGAATGCTACTAGTTAGCTTCTTAAAAGAAATTCTTTGTCTAGATTTTTGAGTTTGCCCAGAAAATGCACTTCAACATTATCTTTTACTAGGTAAATACTCGCGCTATGCTGCGAGATATTTTTTAAATTTCGTTTTTAAATGTTTAGTTAAACTAAAGTGATCCAATGTGAATAAATTTGCTTAATTCCCTTCATACTATTTTTTAGTTTATTAAAAATGTTCCAATAATGATTATCCCGAACCTTTCGTGACCAGCGTTTCCCCCGAAAAGTAATGAAAAAACGTTGATGGTTTCATAAGAGGCTCATCTCCAAGTTGGACATTGGGTTGGGTTTGGTTTGTTGGGTGGTTCTGTTGAAACTTTGAATAGTGTCTGCGGTTAACCGATTTACTCGCCTTTCTTCCACTCCCAAATTTTCTGGTTTATTTTCTTAATGCTTTTTCAAAAAAAAATTACCTGATTCTTATAATGAACTTAATAAATTTTGAGCTTTTGAATTTAGATATAATGAATAAGAATTATTAAAAATTTATTTTGTATCAGCTTTTTAAAATGGTATTTAAGTTTTAAATTAGGTTAGTCATTTTTGTCAATGCTTATGTTATTTATATACTGCGAATATTTATGGCTGGCTTTTCAATAGAGATTGCTATCATATTTTCCAGAATTTTACTTTTCTCAAGATTTATAATTTAGGTTAAATTTCACTCATTTGGGGTCAAATACAAGAATTTTAATTTTATTTTCTTTGAGATAGTCTTTATACGAATATCAATGTTGCTAACTATACACCAGTTCGGTGAATGGCATATTTCAGATTCTTGTGGCATGATATACTCTCATTTTGATTTTGATTAGTGTTTTGGCCCATGAGTCCATGCATGTTCTACTATTGAAAAACAAATTAATTCAAACATATTGAGTCAGAATGTCGTATACACATTGCATTTTCTATCTATTAACCAAAATTGATTTAATATATAAATGCTAGTTGACAAAAAGTGTAATTGCGATTGTTTCTTTTTTTTTGGATAAAATGTACAAAAAAACATGTGTAATTACATACTAAATGAATACCATACGTGTACACGAGAGATTTTTTAAATATAGTTTTTAATAATTTTATAAAGAAAATTAGTAGTTTGATAATACTTTATAAAAAATTATTGATAATCATGTTATACATAATTGAAAACTTTAATAACTTATTATCAACATCGTATTATTTTGTCCAACTATTTTAAAATAATATTTTATGAAAATAACAATGTCAAAATGTAAGCACAAACTACAATAGATTAGTATATTGTTAGAACTTATGGGGCATTTGCTTTGTAAAAGTTCATCTTGAATCCTATCTGAGTAGAAGATTTTTCTATAAAATTTGATGCCGAGTCAAAATTATTTTTTATGCTAAAATCGTAAAATCACATTTTCTATCAAAACCATATTTTTCCGTCAAAACTATAATATTAGTTTTTCCGCCAAAACAACAAAATCACATTTTTTTTGTTAAGATCACAAAATCTTGTTTTCTCGTAAAAAAAAAAATCGCATTTTCTATCAAAATTTAGTTTTTATGTTAAAATTTTGTGTACACGCGAGGTTTTAAAATATAATTTTTTATAATTTTATAAATTAGTAATTTGATAAATACTTTATAAAAAATTATTGATAATCATGTTATACATAACTGAAAATTTTAGTACCTTGTTATCAACACCTTATTTCGTCCAACTATTTTGAAATCATATCATCATATTATTTTGTCCAACTATTTTGAAACTACATCTTATAAAAACAACAACGTAAAATTGCAAGTAAAATAAATTAATATAGTATTAGAACTTACGAAGCTTTTCTTTGTAAAACTTCATATTGAATCCTATATGATTATAATACTTTTCTTATAAAATTTGATGCCGAGTCAAAATAATTTTTTCCGCTAAAATCACATTATCCCATCAAAACTTTGTTTTCCCTCTAAAATTACAAAATGCGCTTTGCACCCAAACTTAGAAAATTATGTTTTCTTGTTAAAACGCAAAATATCGTTTTTTATCGAAATTTTCATCTTGTTTTCTCGACAAAATCTATAAACCACGTTTTTTTTACCGAAAACATAAATCTGCATTTTTTGCACCAAATCTAAAAAAATACTTTTGAAAAATCTGTAAAAATATAAAATTTTATTTATTTTTGTCAAAACCACATTTGGTTTTTCAAAATTGAAGAGATGAAAAGTCATTGATTTAATTGATTTTTTTTTGTTAAAACCACATTTGTTTTTTTCAAAATGTATTTAAAGAATAGTTGAAAAGTCATTGATTTAATTGATTATTTTTTTTATAAAAGAAGTAAAGAATAAATGTGTCAAAAAGATGGATGCTACACATATAATAGATGTTCAGAGGACAAGGAGCTTCTATGGCCAACAAAAAAAATAAAAAATCAGGATGAAACTAGTGAGTAGCTAGGAGAGACAAGCGCGATTGTTTATGTCATTAGTTTGTGCCTACAAGAATATTCTAAAGGTTAAAGACTCTTCTCCTCTATCCTCTATATTTACTGTCTTTTTCAGTTCTTGAAACTGTTAGACCATTTTGATTGAAAGTTTTTCATTAAATCTCTCAAAATTAAAATAATGAAAAAATGAAAAATATGAGAGAGAAGTGAAAAAGTTTTTTATTTAAGACACTTTGAGAAACCCATGAGAAAATTGGTTTTTTCTCAATACATTTTTGTCTTTCTATAATTGGTTGATTTTTTAAAAGAAACTTTTTTTAATGATTTAATTGACTTGTACTAAAATAATAAAATATTTAATTGTGGAGAGATTTATTTTGGGTATTTACCATTGGACTTAGTAAATAATCACATCTCTTAGTTTTTTTCAGATGTTGCTACTGATTTTTGGATAAAAAGAAAGAAGGAAAGGAAATCAAATGTGTCGGTGAATTTTCTTGAAAGGTTTATTTTTCATATTTGTCTATAAAATGCATTTCAGTGTTATCTTCTATTAGAGGAGGCGGACTTTAACTGATATATCAACATCACAGAAAACTGAATACTAAAATATGGATCAATGAATTAACCAAAAATCATGTTGCAGTGTGGGATAAGCTTTTTTATTTCACAAGACAGGATCAACCAATTTTGGTGGACAAAGTTTATCATCGAGAATAACAAGGTTGTAAAGTCCTCTGAAGAGGTGATTGTTTTGTTAGGAAAAAAACATAGATATGTAGACAATATATATCACTGTGTTGTTGAGCTAACAAAACAAAGTTCTTATACCAACTCCATCGCTTAGAAAGCCAGGACGAAATTATTAATCTACCGTTCTTCTGTTGCAAAAGAGGAAAAAAAAAAAAACACTAACAAGGGTAGAGCAATAACCGATTTTCTTAACCATATATCTAATCAACATAATCGTGGATTTAATTAAACAAACCTAGGCTAGAGCAATAACCGAATCACTGATCCGCATCGCTGTGGGTGCCATAGTAATAAAAAGGGCAAGTTGCACCTGATTCGACAGTATAACCCGAGTTCTTTGGATCTGTTTTAATTGTCACGCCTGCCGAGCAGTTGGTGCACTCGAAGTGGAACCTATGGATTTTAATCCCTAGGTACGCCTCGCCAGTGACTTCTTCGTCACGGTAATTGAATTGTGTGCCTTCCGACATGTAATTGCCACATCTGTTGCACCGGAGACGCATCGGAAGCATAAATCGAATATTGTTCTGTTCCCGGAGACGATTTCGATCAAAACTTGGCGGATAATACTTGTTTAGGACTTTGCGTTCTCCCATATCTTCAGAGCAAACGATTGAATGAATGAACAAAAGGGATTTGCAGTTTTGGATCGCTCTCCCTTGGGACGTTTTTATAAGAAAACAAGATCTAGGTTTTTTCCTTTTCTCTGTTTTCTCCGAAACACGTGTTTCCTTATCTTTGTTTGTGTCGGTTTGTAATGGGCCTTCTGGCTCAATAACTGAGAATATTCTAAAGATGTATCCCTAGCCGAAAAGGAAATCCAACCGTAACCGTGAGTAATAAGTACTTAAAATAATCAGAATATTTTTTTTTCCAAATTTTTTTTTTCTTTTTTTCTGTCACAATAATCAAGACTATTGTATAGTTGAAATAAATAAATCAAGACTATTGTATACTAAAGAGTATAGACTATAGTATATATCAGAAAAAAACAAGAAAACAAAAATAAACTTTATTATTTGACCCCCCCCCCCCCCCCCCCAAATAGGGAGGGGGCAGTTGAACTCGTTATGAAACGAGCCCCCCCCCCCCCCACCCCAAAAGAACAAAAATAAACTTTATTAAAGCTCGAGAATGTTTCTTAAAATAAACATTATTAAAAATTATAGAAGATCTCTGAGTACAGTATTAGAATGTTTCTTAGAAGCCAACATGTACCGAATTATATCCCTTGCAGACGGTTGAGGTACGCGTGCCAACATTTGCCATCACATGAGGCAATAGAGAGAGACTCTTGTGGTACACGTGTCCTCACATAGGAGTGATTAGTCATCTGTAAGTATATGATTAATGGAAAGCTCCATTGTTTAAAGAAAACCTGCACCTGTAGCCAAACAAACAGTCCCTAACTCTCTCTCTCTCAATCAAGAAACTCCGAATTTCCCCGAACAATCGCTCGACAGAACAGTCGTGATCGCTCGATATCTGCGTAGATAATTGTCAAAGGACATTGATTTGCATTTTGAAGCTTTGAATTTTCGTTGACCAACACCAGATTTTTGGAATCAACCAGGGTTTTAGGATCATCAATTTCAGTTTCGTGGGTTTTCTGAGCGAGCGATGACGAAAGAAGATAACCAAACGCCAGGGTTTACTATTTTCCGGCAATCTTCGATGGCGCCAAAGAAGATTCCCGTGCCGTCGATTCACTCGGAAGAAGAGGTGTTAGAGGACGGAGAAGATATCGATGGTGGCGGTGTCAGACTTATGCGTTTGTCTAACGAAGGTGACCTTGAAGGGATTAAGGAGCTTCTTGATTCCGGGATCGATGCTAATTACAGAGACGTCGATGATCGGACTGCTCTCCACGTGGCGTCTTGTCACGGATTTAAAGATGTCGTCGAGCTTCTTCTTGATCGTAAAGCCGAGGTTGATCCTAAAGATCGATGGGGAAGCACTGTAAGATGAAACAGAACCACGCTTTTTTAGATTTCCTTTTTCCATTTTTGTTGTGTTATGATGGATATATTGATAGATTGGTGATGATGATGTTATTGCTCTGTAGTGTAATCTAATACATTTTAGTGTTTTATGATGGATATATTGATAGATTGGTGATGATGATGTTATTGCTCTCTAGTGTAATCTAATACATTTTAGGAAACAGCCTCTTGCAGATGCGATATTCTACAATAACATTGATGTAATCAAGATTCTTGAGATACATGAAGCTAAACATCGGGTAATAATCTAGCGGAAGATAGTACATGCGGTTTGGTGTATTAGTTGTCTCTCTCGCTGTAATAGCCATTAGCAGATTAGCTTTTTCCTCATGACTGATGACACATTTGTATGTTTCAGATTACTCCAATGCACTTAAAGACTGCTCCTGAAGTCCCTCCAGATAGCAGAGATTTCTTGAATCCACTTGAGATACATGGAGCTGGAACCAAACATCCGGTAAGAATCTAACTGAAGATATTATACATGCGGTTTAGTGTATTGCTTGCTTCTCTCGCTGTAATAGCCATTAGCAGATTAGATTTTTCCTCATGATTGATGACATATTTGTATGTTTCAGATGGCTCTAATGCACTTAAAGACTGCTCCTGAAGTCCCTCTAGATAGCAGAGATTTCTTGAATCCGCTTGTGATACATGGAGCTGGAACTAAACATCAGGTAAGAATCTAACTGAAGATAGTATATGCGGTTTGGTGTTTTGGTTGTAACTCTCGCTATAATAGATTAATGGTCATTAGCAGATATATTCCTCATGATTGATGACACATTTGTTTATGTTTCAGATGACTCCAATGCACTTAAAGACTGCTCCTGAAGTCCGTCCAGATAGCAGAGCTTTCTTGAATCCGCTTGAGATGCATAAAGCTGGAACTAAACATCCGTACGAATTCTTGCTGAAAAGTCCCGAGGTGGTCGAGTTCTCAAATCCCAGCATCTCGCAACACGCCCATCAGGTTCGTTCCCCTGACTTGGAATCTAGCCATAGCCATAGGCCCGAGGAATCTAGGAATCGATCTGTTATGTTAGGGAATAGCGAATTACCGGTGTTTGAGGAAGACCGTGAGTGTGATTTGAGAGCTCGCTTCACTCTAGAAGAACCGGAAAGCAAAGATTCGAGACCATTATCTGAGCTTATACTCTGTCTCCCGAGTGATCTAGTGGAGACCATTCTCAAGAAGCTTCCAGTCAAATCTCTGGTTCGGTTCCAAGTAATTTCCAGAGGGTGGGCGACACTATTCCGTGAAACAAGATTCATCTATGCCCATCTTAAGAACCAAAGCAACCCATCCTTTCTTCATTCTAGGGACTCTTCGGAAATTTGGATGTTAGATTTAGGAACAGCTAACCCTCATAGATACTTCCTACTCCGTGACTTCAAGGGAGAACATATCAAAAATATATCAGAATGTGATGGCCTGATGATATTCAATACGATCTCTGGAAAGGTTGCAATATGGAATTGCAACCTAGGTCCATGTGCATGGCTGGGAAGAGAATCCCTCTCCCAATCTGATTGGTATTGCCTAGGTCACAATAGCAGCTTGGAATACAGAGTCTTAAGATTCACAGTTGTTGGTTGTGAGGACCAAGAAGGTGACTACCATGGACCAGAAGCCGAAGTATACAATTTGTATACACATAAATGGAAGGTTGTAGCCATGTCGAAGGACTGGGGTTTGTATAGAAAGAAACTCTCGGCTGTATCAGTAGAAGGAAACTCATATTGGCTCGCTTGGTTTGAAGAAGATGGAGTCTGTTTTGTGCAGTCCTTTGACTTTTCTAAGGAACTGTTTCTGCCGATAAAGCTTCCTTTTAGAGGCAAGTTATGTGATAAGACCACTGCAGCTTTATCCTGTTTCAAAGGAGAGAGACTTGCCCTTCTTTACCAGAAACATAGGGAACACACTGAGTTGTGGGTAAGCAATAGCCTCAAATACCAAAATCCAATCTCATCTTGGGAGAAAATGTTTACCCTCACAAGTCCTCATCCTCTCATTCCAAGTGCTCCAAGCTATTTCATCAAGGAAAACAAGATCACAATCTTTTTTGAAGAGGTAAGAGATGATGTTGCTCAGATTAAACTCATGAATATCTCACAACATGGGGTGGAAGAAACAGAGATACAAAGGTATAGCCCTTCAAAGAATTGCTTCCCTTCACAACGTTGCTTCTATGTGCAAAGTATGGTTCCTCCACCATGAGAAGGTGAGTTTTCTTCAGTAACAAGATCCCAATATTTGATTGTGATGTTATATTTTCGTATTGATGATGATGTGTTATCTCAGAATGCTGGCACGGGAAAGACAGTCAGAACAGGACCAGCAAAGAAAGACTCATATTGTGTTGATTTTACTTCATCTTCTATTAGTTCTACTTGTGGCATGCTAGACTGGGTCACCTCATGTTAAAGCATTGAATAAGATTTTCCCGAATGTGAGAGTAAGAGAGTTGTTATTTTGGAAAACATTGCAGAGTATTTCTCTATGTTTCCTCTTCAGTGAGGCCTATTGTTGTCACTGTTTCTTCCTCCTGCGTGAGGCATTTTTTGGATCTCTTATATGAGATGTGTAAAGGTAAACATTACTTGCGAAATAGATCTAGTTGATAGAGAAAAAAAGCTCTGAAACTTCTTATGCAAGTTGTTTTGATCTAAGTTCACTCTGACAATTACAAATACTATATCCCTTCGTTGTTCAGAAATCTAAATATGCCTGCTTAATTCTTCTTAAATCAAAGGCTGAAGCAACAATATAATACATTTGTTTTAAATAGCACTAAGGGGTTTATACATAACAAGAAAAGTCCTGTTTCTTCCGGGTGGTGTTCGTTTAACACTAAAGTACAGTCAATGACAGTGTAAATCTCTAATTGAAATGAGAACTCAGATTCACAATGTGTGTAGTAGGTGAGGATAGTTGGGGCTGACCCAATTCCTTTGGTTCCAACGGTGACAAGAGCGGTCATTCCCTGAAGACTCCACCTGTTATCCATCGCTATGTATGACACTGCAATATGCATCCCAAGAAACATTAAGATGATGATGAACCAGAAGTTTAAACAGTAAGCAGGTGATGGTTAGCCAAGAGCTCTATGAAACATACAGTTGAAGTTCAGGACAATAAGAGACAAAGCTGAATCTCTCCTTTTGTTCTGTAGCCTGGAACCAATAGCAACCATGAAAGGGAACCTCTCACTATGAGGTATGGTTATCTGTTATTGTGGTGAACCATCTTCATATATATACAGTTGGCGTTGGCAAAAACGCATAGATGGAGTTAAGGTTGTCCAGGATCTTCATGTATGGGAGATAACAGTTGGGAGAATCGTATTGTCTTGCCATATCTTGCCCGAACCAGGAGCTAGCTCTAAAGAGATCATTTCTAATGTTAGAAACTTTTGTAGGAAAGCTTGTGGGATTTATCATGTAACAGTGCAGGTTGAATCAGAGTAGCTAAAGAGAGAACAAGAAAAGAGTTTTTTTAGATTTTTGTGTTTGGAATATAGAAAAACATGAAGTCACATACTAATCTCAAACCTTCCTCATTCCTCAACACATTCTAATTACTAAACTTTCATATTTATAAGAAAACTCTCACACAACATAAGAACTTACAATGATATTGATGTCTCTAGAGACAAAACCAGATACAACAAGAAGGTCACAATTCCCAATTATTTGTTTGAATTTTGGGAATGTGAGCTTAATGCACAGGACTAGCAGCAATTGAGACAAGAACAAAGGAAGATTCTTTGATTTATTGAACTTATTATATAATCGTGTTATCAAACCGATTTGATTTTGAGGCTATCCATGCGAGCTTTGATGTAACTGAGATGCTCATCTTCGGGAGGGATACATTTCTTGATGACATCAGTTTCCGACAAATTCTTCACCCATCTGTGAATCTCCGGGAACTTCTCCACCAAAACAATCTTGACTCCGAGAAGCTCTTCCGTTCTCATCAGCCAAAACGCTACCAACGTAGCGACGATGTCCACGAACCCTAAGCTTTTCCCACCGAGAAATTCTTTCCAAACAAGCTCTTTCTCCAACCACTTCAATAAATCTCTCGTCCCCACCACTTTCATCGCCGTGACATAAATCTAACGAATACCAATAACCGGTTTAAACCGGTTATAATCCGAACCGGTCATTAAAATTGAAGATTTGGTAAGTGGTTCTCACTCATTGTACCTGTTCATCGACGAATTTGGCCCAGAAAGAGCCGTAGCTCTCTCGATCGGATCTTGAGGCAGTATTGGATTGTTTCGCCATGTATCATCGATTTACTCGAGGATCACAAGCGATTCTGAGATTGGTTTACCGTTATGGAGAAGAACCGGAATCATCTTGTGAACCGGGTTTGAACCGGGCTCTTGTTGGTGATACCTTGCTCTGAGAACTCGTACGGAACGGAACACCTTTGAGTGTGAGAGCTATCTCGATCCGACGGCTGAAAGGACTCGCCCACATCCCCAGCAGCTTTACTTCATCTGATCTCTCCGCCATTTGTCTCTCTTTAGCTCTCTATAGTTCTATTTTTCCGAGTTTGGCTTTACTTATAGAGAGAGTATGCGACTTATGAAGTATGATTGCGTCAACAAGTCAACGTGATATAATAGAGGGTGAACAATCCGGTTTACTAATTGGTTTTGGTTTCTCTGTTTTATAGGAATTGAACACCATTCGTAGTTCGGTTTAGTTTTTAGGTTCGGTGTGATGTAATTTTAGTTTGGTTTTAGCTCCAAAGTACACATATAAAAACTAAATGTCGGTTTATTGAATTTTATTTTGTATCATCTTTTTAATTGGTATTTAAATTTTAAATTTTAAATTAGGTTAGTCATTTTTGTCAATGCTTATGTTATCTATATACTGCAAATATTTAAGGTTGTCTTTTCAATCCTCCTTCCTATTAATTGAGAATCATTTTTAACGAAAAAACTGATTTGTCATCACTAGAATCAAAGTTAGTATATTTTTTTATGATATGTAAATGTGACATGTAATTTCAAAAATTAACGAAATATTTTGATTGTTTAAGATAAAATTAAATAAATTATAAAATTAAAACATGAATACACTATATTATAACTCTAAAATTAATAAATTTAAATTAACAGAAAATAATAATTACTATTATAAATTTGTTTTATATATATTCATAATAAATTGCATAAAATATGATTACAAAAATTTTACAACCAATATATATTATATTTTTATATAAAAATTAATAATATATTATCTAATATGATAGTAAATAGGCTATACCATTTTTATCTCTTATTTTTTTAATTAATAAAAAGTTTATATCATACTTATATACAGTCTCATTGTAGATTGTTAATTTGAGATGAAATAAAATAAAAAGTAATTGATGGAAAAATAAATTATAATAAGATAAAACAAGAATAAGAAATAGAAATAAAAATTAAAATAAATCTCTACAGTTTTTTTTACGTAACATTCTCGTGTTTTGCTTTACGGAGTCATTTGAAAAATTAAAGAAGCAAATTTTATAATAAACACATGTGCGTCTCAAATTTTAGAATGAATACATGTGTGCATTCCAACAATAATAAATTTATTTTCTTCATCGAACCAATTACTCAATATTGTTCAAAGAGATGAGCGGAGAGTTACCGGAGAATTTTATAAAATATGATTTCCCAAATTGTAACAAATATTTATTATAATTTTTATTGAAAAGAAAAATTACTAATAGATTATCCAATGTACTATATTTATTTTCATGATAAAGCAAATATTATATTTTTAATTTTTAATTTTTTTTTAAATTTTTGTTAATATTAATATAAATTTTAATTTGAAACCATATATCATAAAATGCTGAAAATATGAAATTTTGATTGCATAAAAATGATAGAAACGATTTTCGAGATTGTTCTTAAATGCCAAAAACTGCATCGTGTAAAAATATAACGTTTACGGAAAATATTAGTAAAACTAATCAACACCTAAATATTCACTTATTTTTAAGTAATACTAACATGTAAACATATATGCGAACCCGAGAAGCTCTTTCGGGTTTAAACGTCTTGAAGTCTTGGCAGCGTTCTTGTCTGTCCAGCTCATTTGGCTTGTCTCTGGAGTTATAATCTATGAAGCCATTCAAAGACTTCTTAGCAGAAGCAGAGAGGTTAATGGCGAAATCATGTTCGGGATTTCGGCTTTCGGATTTTTCATGAACTTGGTTATGGTCATTTGGTTAGGACATAACCATAGCCACCACCACCACCACCACCATCATCATCATGATCATTGTCACAAAGAGGAGGAAGAGGAAGAAGAAGAGATGGATCCTTTAAAGGGTGGTTTCGAGGAGAAACCGTCCTCGAAGGAGATGAACATTAACATACAAGGAGCTTATCTACACGCGATGGCGGATATGATTCAGTCACTAGGTGTTATGATCGGTGGAGGAATCATTTGGGTGAAACCGGAATGGGTTTTGGTTGATTTGATATGCACTCTTGTCTTCTCTGCCTTTGCTCTTGCTGCGACTATCCCGATGCTCAAGAACATCTTCGGGATACTGATGGAGCGCGCGCCGCGCGATGTGGACATAGAGAAGCTGGAGAGAGGGCTTAAACGTATCGATGGAGTTAAGGTTGTTCATGATCTACATGTGTGGGAGATAACAGTTGGGAGAATCGTATTGTCTTGCCATATCTTGCCCAAACCAGGAGCTAGCTCTAAAGAGATCATTTCTAATGTTAGAAACTTCTGTAGGAAAGCTTGTGGGATTTATCATGTAACAGTGCAGGTTGAATCAGAGTAGCTAAAGAGAGAACAAGAAAGAGTTTTTTTAGATTTTTGTGTTTGAAATATAAACATGAAGTCACATACTAATCTCAAACCTTCCTTATTCCTCAACACATTCTAAATTACTAAACGTTCACATTTCAGACAAACTTTTAAGAAAACTCTCACACAACATAAGAACTTACAATGATATTGATGTCTCTACAGACAAGACTAGATTCAACAAGAAAGTCACAGTTCCCAATTATTTGTCTGAATTTTGGGAATATGTGAGCTTGAAGATTCTTTGATTTATTGAACTTATTATATA
The DNA here is from genome assembly GCA_020283515.1 of Alliaria petiolata. Classification (NCBI taxonomy): domain Eukaryota; kingdom Viridiplantae; phylum Streptophyta; class Magnoliopsida; order Brassicales; family Brassicaceae; genus Alliaria; species Alliaria petiolata. The sequence goes on along the minus strand of JAHZTW010000035.1, from coordinate 1,024,839 downwards.
ATCGTGTTATCAACCCGATTTGATTTTGAGGCTATCCATGCGAGCTTTGATGTAACTGAGATGCTCATCTTCGGGAGGGATACATTTCTTGATGACATCAGTTTCCGACAAATTCTTCACCCATCTGTGAATCTCCGGGAACTTCTCCACCGGAACAACCTTGACTCCGAGAAGCTCTTCCGTTCTCATCAGCCAAAACGCTATCAACGTAGCGACGATGTCCACGAACCCTAAGCTTTTCCCACCGAAAAAATCTTTCCCAACAAGCTCTTTCTCCAACCACTTCAATAAATCTCTCGTCTCTTCAACCACCGCGTCTTTCTCTTCTCCGATCTTCCCCACCACTTTCATCGCCGAGACACAAATCTAAAAAGTACCAATAACCGGTTAAAATTCGAACCGGTTATTAAAATTGAAAATTTGGTAAGTGGTTCTCATTACCTGTTCATCGATGAATTTGGCCAAGAATCGAGCAGTAGCTCTCTCGATCGGATCTTGAGGCAGGATTGGATTGTTTCGCCATGTATCATCGATATACTCGAGGATCACAAGCGATTCTGAGATCGGTTTACCGTTATGGAGAAGAACCGGAATCTTCTTGTGAACCGGGTTTGATTGGAGTAGCAAAGGGCTCTTGTTGGTGATATCTTGCTGTGAGAACTCGTACGGAACACCTTTGAGTGTGAGAGCTATCTCGATCCGACGGCTGAAAGGACTCGCCCACATCCCCAGCAGCTTCACTTCATCTGATCTCTCCGCCATTTGATTCGTCTCTCTTTAGCTCACTAGCTTGCTTCTATTTTTCCGAGTTTGGCTTTACTTATAGAGACAGTTATGACTTATGAAGTATGGTTGCGTCAACAAGTCAACGTGATATATTAGACTAGAGGGTGAACAATCCGGTTTACTAATTGGTTCTGGTTTTCTCGGTTCTGATTTTCTCGGTTTTATAGGAATCGAACACCATTCGTAATTCGGTTTAGTTTAGGTTCGGTCTGATGTAAATTTAGTTTGGTTTTAGCTCAAAAGTACACATACAATTAAATGTCGGTTTACCGAATTTGTTTCTATTTGGTTACATATAAAACTGTTTACGTTCGGTTTCGATTTTTAGATTATAAATAATAATAAACCAAGTGTATTTTTTATTAAATCTTAGTTTTTCTATTTCGACTTGACGTCACTAGTGACGAAACGGTGCGTTGAAACTTTTGAAGAGGTTTAGAATCTTCAAACTTAAATGCTGCTTATAGAGAAGAACATTCTTTGTCCCACATCGAAAGGAAGAGGTTTGTGTCGGATGGTTTAAATAGAAAAGGGTTTGGTCAAACGTGGCAACGGGGTGGGACCCTGGAGATGTGTCTGCTTATAATTAACTAAACCCTGAACCTTCCCTCTTAACGATGGGAATTTAAACCATTGGGGGTGTTTGGCCGGCGTTTCCCTCGAAAAATAATGAAAGGCACATCTCCAAGTTGGACCATTGGGTTGGATTTGGTTTGCTAGGTGGTTCTGTTGAAATTTTGGATAGTGTTTGCGGTTAACCGATTCCTCGCCTTTCCTTCACCCCCAAATTTTCTGGTTTATTTTTTTTAATGCTTTTAGAAAAAAGAACAAAATTTGGATGATTCTTATAATCAACTTAATAAACTTTTTGAGCTTTGAATGAATTGAGATATGATGAATAAGAATTAATAAATTTTTATTTTTTATGTTATCATTTTGTACCCTCTTTTTATTAATTGGTATTTCTAATTTTAAATTAGGTTATTCATTTTTGTCAATATTCACTGATTTTTTTAATGAATTTATAAATAAATAAACTTAGACTTTTTGAATTTGGATATGATGAATAAGAATTATTAAATTTTTATTTTGTATCATCTTTTTTTAACTAAAAGCTGTCTTTTTAATTGGTATTAAAAAATTTAATTAAGTTAGTCACTTTTGTCAATGCTTATGAAATTTTATTTCAAATCAATTAAAAATAAATACATTAATTTATGTTATTTATATACCGCAAACATTTATGGCTGGCTTTTCAATAAAGATTACTAACCTATTTTCCAGGATTTTACTTTTGTCAAGATTTCCAATTTAGGTTAAATTTAACTTTCATTTGAGGTCAAACACAAGAATTTTAGTTTTATCTTCTTTGAGATGCTTTTTAAAAGAGAATATGCATGGATGGACGATAAATGATGAAAAAACTATTTCTCGTCAACCTTATACCCTTCAAGGAGAAGGGCATTATCGAACCAATTGTCGTCCATCGGAGTCCTTGGAGACTCTGAATCGAACCAAACCCTTCAGCGGAAAGTTTTCCGTAACGGTTGAAAACCTTTTTGGGCCAATTTATCACTAGACCAATTTGATAAATGAAAACACAGCGCAAACACATTTAGATATGAAAACACATTTATTTTTCCTAATTCTTCTTTATTCAAGTTATCTATGATATGTTTTATATTGATTTTCAAGGCTAATTATCTGGCGTTCTATTTATTGTTGTAGACATGCTACATCATGTATGGCTTAATAAGTTGAGTTGAGATCATCTTGGATATGGTGATCCGGTGATGGCTTAATAAGTTGAGATCATCCTCGATATGGTGATCTGGCGATGGCTTAATAAGTTGAGATTATTTTTTTTACTCAAACAGGTGGAGATTGATGGACATTACATCAGATTGGATTGTGCCTTGACCAATGAAGGTTGTTTTAGTGGAGGGGAATGCTGCTAGTTAGCTTCTTCAAAGAAATTCTTTGTCTAGACTTTTGAGTTTGTCCAGAAAATTCACTTCAACATTATCTTCTATTAGAGGAGGCAGACTTTATGAGTTCAAAGGAGAACATATCAAAACTCTGTCATAATGTTATGGCTTGATGATGTTCCATACTATATCTCGAAGTATTGCAAAATGGAATTGCAATGTAGGTTCATGTGCATGGCTTGCAAGAGAATCTGATATGCCTCAGAATGTGTATTTCAGAAAGAAGAAGCAGGGAACGCAAAGTGGAAACGAAGAAGAGTTAGAAGCGGTCAATGAAGTTTGACTTTAAGAAGGCTGCAAAGACTCTAGCCCTTTTAGAGTCTTTGGGTTTATTTTCTTTCGCGTTTAAATAAGTGTCTCAGAGTGTTGGGAACTTTTCTTTTTATGCATATTTTGATTTGGCTTTCGGGAACTTTCTTAGTTCTTCGGAGACGATCGTCTTGTCGATCGGTGGGGATTATCTAGATTCGTTGATTTGCAGGTCTAGAGTCTCTTGTAATCGGAATCTCTCGTACTTTCTAATTACTTATCAATATTATTGCATCTATTCAGGAATTTGGATTCAAATCGTAACAGAATCCCACTCCCAATTTGATTGGTACTGCCTAGGACACAATAGCAGCCTGCAATACAGAGTGTTAAGATTCAATATTGTTGGTCCTATTGACCAATAATGTTAACACTATAGACCAGAAGCTGAAGTATACAATTTGTACTCACATACATGGAAGCATCTAGCCATGTAATATGATTGGGGTTTGTATCGACATAAACTTTTGGTTGTATCAATTTGAAGAAGAAGGATTCTATTGTGTGCAGTCTTTTGACTTTTTAAGGAGTTATTTCTGCTGATAAAACTTCTTTTTAGAGGCAAGTCATGTTAAGACGACTGCAACTTTATCATGTTTCAAAGGAGAGAAATTTACGAGGAACATATGGAACACACTATGTTGTGCGGGTAAGTAATAGAGTCAAATACGAATATCATCATGGAAGACACAAAGATACAAAGGTATATCCCTTCAAATAATTGATTCTCTTCAAAAAATTGCTTCTATGTTCAGAGTATGGTTTTTTGCCATGAGAAGGTGAATTTTCTTCAATAAGAAGATCCGAATATTTGGTTGTGATATTATATTTCCATACTGATACTCACACGGGAAAGACAGTCAGAACATGATCAGCAAAGAACGACTTATATTGTGTTGATTTTACTTCATCTACTATTGAGAGCAAGAGAGTTGTTATTTTGGAAAACATTGTAGAATGTCTTTAAGAACTCTTGCAATTTTTTGGTCTAGAGTATCTCTCTATGTTTCCTCTTGAATGAGGCCTTTTGTTGTCACTGTTTCTTCCTCCTGCGTGAGGCATTTTTTAGATCTCTTATATGAGATGTGTAAAGGTAAACATTCCTTACGAAAAAGAAAGAAAATTTTTAAATTTTTTATGTTATAGAAAAATAAGAAGTCACGTACTAATCTCAAACCTTCCTTATTCCTCAACACATTCTAAATTACTAAACTTTCATATTTCAGACAAACTTTTAAGAAAACTCTCACACAACATAAGAACTTACAATGATATTGACGTCTATACAGACAAGACCAGATACAACAAAAAAGTCACAGTTCCCAATTATTTGTCTGAATTTTGGGAATATGTGAGCTTACTGATCACACAGGACTAGGAAACAAAGGAAGATTCTTTGATTTATTGAACTTATTATATGTGAATATGTGAGCCCTGTTCACACAGGAATATGTGAGCCCTGTTCTTTTCGAAGCCGCAGCGTTTAGCGTCTGCGATCGGAAAAGACATTATCACCAACGATAAAAACATCTTTCTCTCTCCTCATCTTCGACGCTGCGGCTTAATTTGGACCGAAAACCAGCGTCACCGGTGTCGCTGAAAAAAGCAGCGGCAGTTAGAGTGGTCACCGTAATCACCATCGCGGCTCTTTCCAACTTACTCTCCACATGCTTGCGTCTCAAGTATGCCACTATCACAGCTATTTTTTAATGTCTTGCCGCTGTCGCAGCGGCTAACTCCCGAACAGGGCCATAATCGTTATCAAACTGATTTGATTTTGAGGCTATCCATGCGATCTTTGATGTAGCTGAGATGCTCATCTTCAGGAGGGATACATTTCTTGATGACATCGTGTTCCAACAAATTCTTCACCCACCTGTGAATCTCCGGGAACTTCTCCACCGGAACAACCTTGAATCCGAGAAGCTCTTCCGTTCTCATCAGCCAAAACGCTATCAACGTAGCGACGATGTCCACGAACCCTAAGCTTTTCCCACCGAAAAAATCTTTCCCAACAAGCTCTTTCTCCAACCACTTCAATAAATCTCTCGTCTCTTCAACCACCGCGTCTCTCTCTTCTCCGATCTTCCCCACCACTTTCATCGCCGAGACACAAATCTAAAGAGTACCAATAACCGGTTTAAACCGGTTAAAATCCGAACCGGTCATTGAAATTGAAGATTTGGTAAGTGGTTCTCACTCATTACCTGTTCATCGACGAATTTGGCCAAGAAACGAGCCGTAGCTCTCTCGATCGGATCTTGAGGCAGGATTGGATTGTTTCGCCATGTATCATCGATATACTCGAGGATCACAAGCGATTCTGAGATCGGTTTACCGTTATGGAGAAGAACCGGAATCTTCTTGTGAACCGGGTTTGATTGGAGTAGCAAAGGGCTCTTGTTGGTGATATCTTGCTCTGAGAACTCGTACGGAACACCTTTAAGTGTGAGAGCTATCTCGATCCGACGGCTGAAAGGACTCGCCCACATCCCCAGCAGCTTCACTTCATCTGATCTCTCCGCCATTTGTCTCTCACTTTAGCTCACTCGCTTGCTTCTATTTTTCCGAGTTTGGCTTTACTTATAGTATAGAGATTATGATTGCGTCAACAAGTCAACGTGATATGATTGTAATTTGTTGCTAATAAAGAGGGTGAACAACCCGGTTTACTAATTGGTTCTGGTTTTCTCGGTTTTATAGGAATTGAACACCATTCGTAGTAATTCGGTTTAGTTTAGGTTCGGTCTGATGTCATTTTAGTTTGGTTTTAGCTCAAAAGTACACATATAGAAACTAAATGTCGCTTTATTGAATTTGTTTCTATTTTTGGTTACATATAAAACTGTTCACGTTCGGTTTCGATTTCGATTTTTAGATCCCTTATAAATAATAAACCAAGGTTTTTTTTATTAAATTTTGGTTTATCTATTTCGACATGACGTCACTAGTGACGATTGCGTCAACAAGTCAACGTGACGTCACTTATGAAGTGTGATTGCGTCAACAGGTCAACGTGATATAATAGATAGAGGGTGAACAATCCGGTTTACTAATTGGTTTTGGTTTTATCGGTTCTGATTTTCTCGGTTTTATAGGAATTGAACACCATTTGTCATTCGGTTTAGTTTAGGTTCGATCTGATGTAATTCTAGTTTGGTTTTAGCTCAAAAGTACACATATAACTAAATGTCGGTTTACCGAATTTGTTTCTATTTGGTTACATATAAAACTGTCTACGTTCGGTTTCGATTTTTAGATTATAAATAATAAACCAAGTGTTTTTTTTATATTAAATTTTGGTTTATCTATTTCGACTTGACGTCACTAGTGACGAAACGGTGCGTTGAAACTTTTGAAGGGGTTTAGAAGAAGAACTTGTCTTCAAACTTAAGTGCTGCTTAATGCTTATAGAGAAGAACTTTCTTTGTCCCACATCGAAAGGAGGAGGTTTGTGTCGGATGGTTTAAATAGAAAATGATGTGGTAAAACGTGGCAACGGGGTGGGACCCAGGAGATGAGTCTGCTTATAATTAACCTTCCCTCTTAACGATGGGAATTTAAACCGTTGGGGGTGTCTGGCCGGCGTTTCCCCCGAAAAATATCCAAAAAATATCATAAGATCAACCCCAAGTGTCTTAAAGTTTTTAATAATAAAACTGAATAAATAAATGATTTGGGTGTTTTATTTTTAAGAACAATGTCTAAAATAAGACACTTTTTTTTGGTGTCTTAGCTCTAACTTAAATTAATATTATATTTAATATTAAAATATGAGTTTTCCATTGGGCTTGCTCTAAGAGGTCCAATTTCCTCGCCTTTCCCTCCACCCCATTTTATTTTATTTTTTTAATGCTTTTTTAAAAACAAAAATCTAGCTGATTCTTATAAAATGAACTTAATAAACTTTTAAAGCTTTTGAATTGAGATCTGATGAATAAGAATTACTAAATTTTTTTTTTATTTACTTTATCATTTTATATCTTTTTTTTAATTGGTATTTCCAATTTTTAAATTAGGGTATTCATTTTTGTCAATATTCACAGATTTTTTTTAATGAGTTTATAAATAAATAAACTTAGACCTTTTGAATTTGGATATGATGAATAAGAATTATTAAAAAAAATTATTGTATCATCCTTTTTTTTTTACTAAAGGGTGTCTTTTTTAATTGTGAAAAGTTAAATCACTACAAAAAAGGAGTGTATTATATCATTTATTTTATATATTTGCATTACTTATAATTGATGCAAATGAATCTTACATCACTTAGAAAAGTGACTATGTTTGTGGTGATGCAAATAATTAACATCAATTAGGTTAATCACTTTTGTCAATGCTTATGAAATTTTATTTCAAATCAACTAAAAATAAATACATTAATTTATGTCATTTATATTCTGCGAATATTTATGGCTGGCTTTTCAATAAAGATTACTAACCTATTTTCCAGGATTTTACTTTTATCAAAACTTATAATTTAGGTTAAATTTAATTTCCATTTGGGGTCAAACACAATTTTAGTTTTATCTTTTTGAGATGGTCTTTAAAAGAGTATACGCATGGATAGCGAGAAATGATGAAAAAATCTACTTCTCGTCAACCTCATACCCTTCAGGGAGAAGGGCATTATCGAATCAATTGTCGTCCATCGGAACCTTTGGAGAGTTGGAATCGAACCAAGCCCTTCAGCAAAAAGTTCTCAGCAAAGGGTTTCGAGTTGGAATTGAGTCAAACCCTTCAGCGAAAAGTTCTCCAAAAGGGTTGAAAACCTTTTTTGAACCAATTTATCACTAGCCCAATTTGATAAATGAAAACACAGCCCAAACACATTTAGATATGAAAACACATTCATTTTTACTAGTTCTTCTTCTTTATTCAAGTTATATATAATAAAATCATATTACTGTGCAAAAAAAACTTAATAAGTTAATTTGAGATCATCCCGGATCTCGTGATCCGTAGATGGCTTATTCCCGCAGATTGGTTGATGTAAATTTTTTTATATGACTTCTTCTTATTATTATTTTTTTAATGTTTTCGTCTTCTTTATCATATATATTTATAATAAAATCATATTATTGTGCAAAAAAATAGGTTTTCGTCTATTATAAAATCATATTAGTGTGCAAAAAAATATATTTTTAGATAATTAAGTATCGAATATTTACTTCGATGCAAACATTAATAAATATGTTTTCATTTCTAAATGTGTTTGGGCTGTGTTTTCATTTATCAAATTGGGCTAGTTATAAATTGGGCCAAAAAAGGTTTTCAACCCTTTCAGAGAAGTTTTCGCTGAAGGGTTTGGTTCGATTTCGACTCTCCGAGGGCTCCGATGGACGACAATTGGTTCGATAATGCCCTTCTTCCTGAAGAGTTTGATGACCTATACGACAATTGCTGAACTAAACCTACTTCGGAGCACAATTTCTAGAAAGATCATTCTTTGGAAAAACAAAATGGATTGACAGAGAGAATATGCACTTATATAATCTCTAGGAGTGACGTTGGTCACGATGGCAACAATCGTTACAAGCTATTGAGGTTTAGTTTTGGTTCTTTTGACTTAGACAATGATTCTTACGAACCAAGGGCTTAGGTATATGACTTTTACTCAAACATGTGGAGATTGATGGACATTACATAAGATTGGATTGTGCCTTGACCAATGAAGGTTGTTTTAGTGGAGGGGAATGCTACTAGTTAGCTTCTTCAAAGAAATTCTTTGTCTAGACTTTTAAGTTTGTCCAGAAAATGCACTTCAACATTATCTTCTATTAGAGGAGGCAAACTTTATGATTTCAAAGGAGAACATATCAAAACTCTGTCAGAATGTTATGGCTTGATGATGTTCCATACTATATCTTGAAGTATTGCAAAATGGAATTGCAATGTAGGTTAATGTGCATGGCTTGCAAGAGAATCCCACTCCCAATTTGATTGGTACTGCCTAGGGCACAATAGCAGCCTGCAATACAGAGTGTTAAGATTCACTATTGTTGGTCCAATTGACCAAGAATGTGAACACTATAGACCAGAAGCTGAAGTATACAATTTGTACTCACATACATGAAGGCTGTAGGCTGTAGCCATGTCGGATGATTGGGGTTTGTATTGACGGAAACTTTTGGTTGTATCAGTTTGAAAAAGATGGATTCTATTGGGTGCAGTCTTTTGACTTTTTAAGGAGTTATTTCTGCCGATAAAACTTCTTTTTAGAGGCAAGTACAGTAATGTTAAGACGACTGCAGCTTTATCATGTTTCAAAAGAGAGAGATTTACGAGGAACATAGGGAACACACTATGTTGTGCGGGTACGTAATAGGGTCAGATACGAATCTCATCATGGAAGAAACAGAGATACAAATGTATATTTAAAAAAAAAAAAAAAAAAAATTAAAGGTATATTCCTTCAAAGAATTGCTTCCCTTCAAAGGTGCTTCTATGTGCAGAGTATGGTTCCTGCACCATGAGAAGGTGAGTTTTCTTCAGTAAGAAGATCTGAATATTTGGTTGTGATGTTATATTTTCGTACTGATACTCACACGGGAAAGACAGTCAGAACATGATCAGCAAAGAACGACTTATATTGTGTTGATTTTACTTCATGTACTATTGAGAGTAAGAGAGTTGTTATTTTGGAAAACATATTGTAGAATGTCTTTAAGAACTCTTGCAATTTTTTGGTCTAGAGTATCTCTCTATGTTTCCTCTTCAATGAGGCCTTTTGTTGTCACTGTTTCTTCCTCCGGCGTGAGGCATTTTTTGGATCTCTTATATGAGATGTGTAAAGGTAAACCTTCCTTACGAAATATATCCAGTTGATAGAAAAAAAACTCTGAAATTTCTTATGCAAGTTATTTTTATCTAGTTCACTCTGACATTTGGACGCCACCTCGCATTTCTGATGACAAATTACAAATACTTTATAATTTATTGTTCAGAAATCTAAATTTACCTGGTTAATTCTTCTTAAATCAAAGGCTGAAGCAATAATATAATACATTTGTTTTAAATAGTTACAAGGGTTTATACATAACAAGAAAATTATGTTTCTTCTGGGTGGTGTTCGTTTAACACTGAAGTACAGTCAATGACAATGTAAATCTCTAATTGAAATGAGAACTCAGATTCACAACGTGAATAGTAGGTGATGAGATTTGGGACTGACCGGTCAATCATTATGTGTGACACTGCAATCTGCATCCCAAGAAACAATTAGATAATGATGAACCGAGAGTTTAAACAGTAAGCAGGTGATGGTTAGCCAAGAGCTCTATGAAACATACAGTTGAAGATGGTTTAGGACAATAAGAGACAAAGCTGGATCTCTCCTTTTGTTCTGTAGCCTGGAACCAATAGCAACCATGAAAGTGAACCTCTGTATATTATATAAACTTTGAGGTCTGATTACCTTATTGTCCTGAACCATCTTCATATATATACAGTCGGCGTTGTCAAAAGCATGACAGGCTGCCAGCAATGTCTCTATATTGGAAAAGGGCTAAATGTGTTACACATATAACTAGGTTTGCGTAAAGTAAGTACGCACCAAACTCATGTCTCTGATGTATCGTCAGTTTTCACTCTCAGGTCAAGGCACACACTGTATCAGTGAATATTGGCATTCCTAAACATTATTACATACTGATGATAGTAAAAATAAAAATAAAGTTTCTCTTACTTTCTTGATAAATTACTTATATTTATTCAATGTTTCTTTATTTTGATTCTCTTCAGTTTCTCAAGTTTTTTACACTTCGAGGGTAAGTGCAGAGATCGAGTGCGTTTTGTTAAAGACTTAGCGAGAGATGTTCTAATCGCACATTCTAAGGTGAGAGATTGCTCGGATATGTTTCCGAGGGTGGGGAGACAGATCTCATGGATACCTCTGACGAACGGGTGGATGAAACTGAATACAGATGGAGCGTCTCATGGGAATCATCGGCAGGGGGAGTCTTACGAGATGAGAATGACCATTGGCGTGGAGGGTTCGCGCTAAATATTGGTATATGCTCGGCACCCTTGGCCGAGCTATGGGGGGTCTATTATGGGCTCTATATAGCATGGGAACGCCGGGTCACTCATTTGGAGATAGAAGTAGACTCGAAGATTGTGGTTGGTTTCTTAACGACAGGGATAAGTGATGCCCACCCCCTGTCATTCCTAGTACGCTTGTGCTATGGCTTTTTATCGAAGGACTGGATAGTCCGTATCTCGCATGTGTATAGGGTAGCTAATTGTCTTGGAGACGGTTTAGCCAACTATGCGTTTTTTCTTCCTCTGGGTTTGCATGTTTTTGATTCAGTTCCACATTGTATTTTTTCAATTATGTTGGACGACGAGAATAGTTCGGCTCGGCCGAGACATGTACGTTTGTAATTGCTTTGCTGGTTTGAATAAATAAAGGGAGACTTGTCTCCTTTCTTCGACCAAAAAAAAAAGTTTTTTACACTTCGAGAGTTTCCATGGTGATTCATTAATCAATGTTTTGAAATGGCAGCTGTGTCGAATAATTGATGTACTACTATATAGTGAGCCAAAGTATTTGGAGAATACAAGCACGGGCGATATAAAAAAGATATAGTGAAATTTTAATATCAAAACTTAAACCGAACAGCAAATTAGCAAAAATTTACTAGAGATGCTATTGCGGTAATAAACAACATATTTGGGATCTGCAGTCTGAATCCGTCTGAAATGTTTTGGATATCCGTAAATCCAACCCGTGATTTAGATAGTGTAATCCAGATGTATAAAGCTTTTTAGGTATCTATAAGCGCATTTACCAAATGTACCGCTTATAGCATTTGAAAAACGTTTTGGACCGACTTTTTGTTTATTTTGTATTACTCAAATTTAATCAAATTAACTTGATTTTGTATAGTTTATTTATTCCGCTCTAGATCTTTTGTATAAATATTTAAAAGCATGAAAATTATTTGTATAATTTTTTAAGCAGATACCAATACATTTGATTAGATTTTTTTTCATCGTGGACGGATACTTATTTTTCACAGCAACATTTGTTGCTAGTACACTGGCCTAGAAACCACCCATTGTTGTGACAAAACTCATTGCAGCCTCTCTGCCCTCCATCAGTACACGGTTTTGGTTGGAAACATAAAAAATCCTGCTTTATTTCATAACCTATTTATGAATAAAAAAAATATTAGATCAATATGAATATTCAATAAAATGACAAAATCATGCTCATAATTAAAAATGGAGGTATGAAAATAAACTATTACCCGGTACAGAAAATATGGTAAAGAAAATAGTGAAAACAAACACGATTAAAGTCTTCATAGCCAGCGCCATTTTTAAATAGTCTCTTAGTTTTTTTCAATAAGTTTTTCTTTACCTAGACTGATTATATATAATAACACAAAAATATGTAAAACAAAGTATTGTCTTGGTCAAAGAAAAGGAACATACTATATCCTTTCATTTCCATATAGATCTATAGTCAAAAGACACACATAGAATTAATGATTTCTTACCTAATTTGAACGTTTGAAAATATGTCATATATGACAAAAATATGTCATATGATTTTATATTTTTAATTTTTTTATAGCAGTTTTATCTTATTTTCTATGAATATAACTATGATATTTAAAATACCAATACAGTAAAATCTCTATAAATTAATAATGTTGAGATTTCAAAGTTTTATTAATTTATATAGTTATTAATTAATCGATAATTTTTTTTGGTTCGAATTCTTAATGTTCATCAAAATACAAAAAAATATTTTCAAAAATGTAAAATTCATTCAGAAAAACTCATATAAATAAATTTAGAAAATAAGTCAAACACCATTTATAAACTTGAAACAACAATATAATCACATTTTACTATATTACATTATATATATATATATATCTAAATGTATAATTATTAATTTATCTAATTATTGGGACCATATTTTAACATAGGAGTTTCAAAAAAACTATTATCTTATTATCTTATCAAAATTTGTTAATTTTTACACTGTCCCGACTCGGTACCGGCAAAATTTATTAATTTATAGTGATTATTAATTTATCGAGTATTAATTTATAGAGGTTCTACTGTATAATCGATCATATCAAATAAAACCTTTTAATAATTATAATGTTTGAATAACTATGATACTTAAAATACATACATGGTTAAATTTTTCCATTTAGTTGTTTTTTGAAAATATTTTAAAAATTATTAAAGCGAATTCAATTTGGTTCAATGAGTCACCAGTTTCCGGGTATTAGGCGGTTCGATCTGGTTTTTTAACCGATCCAACTATCTCCGATTTTTACCATTAATCCAATCGAGAGATTGATCCGGTTCGTGGTCGGACCCGGACCGCCGATCCGGTCCGGTTTTATAAACATTGGGTGCAACCCCCAACTCAATTCATGTCTCTTGGGCAAAATATCAAATGTTGGACCCTTTTATGTTATTTTATAAAATTTAGATCTATTTTTGACAAATTTGGATTTTTATAGAAAAAAATTGGGATAGGTTTGAGCTATTTCTAATTTTAAAAAGAAAAATAGACCTTTTTCCTAAAACAGAACAACCAATATTGGACTTTTTTTAAGAATATTTTTGTTTTTAAATGGGCTATGCCTCGGGCGGTCACACATCTGTCCACCCCACTTGGGCCGGACCTAAATGGGTGACATGATACTTACTGTTTTATATATAGTCAAATATGAATTTTTTTTTTTTTTTTTTTGCCAACAGCCTCAAATCCTAAAACGCTTCAAAAATCCAAATCGATAAAATTGAGTTTACATTATACTATAGGATGAAGGTAGTCGCGAGTACTTCGTGTTAACTTGTCCGCTATGGAGAAGAACCGGAATCTTCTATGCCAGCCCCATTGCAGTACCACCCCAGCCCAGCATTAGCTACTGTCTCCTTCCAAAAATCATCTATTTGGCATTGTAGTCCGGTATATGGTATTGCTTGTAAAATCTGAGTCCTTTGTGGTGAATGCACTACTGCCTCATCCACTTGGGCTAACTCCCACCACCGGTGCTTTCGTCTTTGCTAGTCTAAGTACTTCCCGAGAATCTCTATCTATATTAGAAAATAATTTATCATTTCGTGCCTTCCAAATATACCATAACAACCACGGATAAACCGTCACCTCCCCATCATTAGGTAGATTCTAAAATAAATGTGACATATTAGAATACAGTGCATCTGTTGGAAACCTATTCGGGGGTGTGGGAATTGCTTATAATGCCCAGACTTGATGAGCCGGGGGGGGGGGAATTCAAATAATGTATGATTTATAGTTTCTCTTTCTGCACCACATATGCCACATTGAGGATCATAATTAATACTTCTACTGCATAGGCGATCCATGACTGATATGCAACCCGAAAGTATTTGCCATAGAAAATGTTTCATTTTTGGTGGGCATTTAACCTGTCATGCATAGCCTTGTAGCCTACTTATATTCGTACCGTATGTCCTCTGACTATCCCCGTTTGAGGGGTATTCCTGTTCTGTTGTATAACTAGACTTGACTGTATATCTTCCCGACTTAGTAAATCTCCAGCTCAATAAATCCGGTCGATTTTCCTTTGTAGTGGGAATCCCTATAATTAAGGGTATATCCTCTGGAACAATTAATTGTTAAAGTAGTGGTAAATTTCACAATGCTGTAACAGGGTCTATCAGTTGATTGACTATTAGCTCGGGGCAGAAATTGTATCCTTTGCATGTTGCTGATCTCGGGCGAGATGCCGAGATCCAAGGATCATTCCATACTGATTTAGAATTACCTGACCCAACTCTTTTAATGAGCCATTTGTTTACCAGAGACCGAGGGGAGATAATACTCTTCCACCATACGATGGTGAGTATGATCGAATTGGATCCAATGGGGTTAGCGTTCCTAAAATATCGACCTTTGAAAATCCTCACAAATAATGATTCCGGAAAGTCAATGAGGCGCCACAGTTGTTTAGCCAGTATTCTGTATTGAAGTCCTCTATCATTTGGAATCCCAGTCCCCCTTCGGACTTTTGTTTACATAGTTTCTTTCAAGTCAACCAATGCATACCACAAGATTAACCATTAGTGGACCACCAGAATTGTGACACAAAACTAGTGAGCTTTTTGGTAATTGTCTTTGGCAGTCGAAAAGACGACATAGAGTATGTCGGAATCGCTGTCGCGACTGACTTGATTAAAACCTCTTTCCCCCCTTTAGATAGTAATCGGGAGGTCCAACCATTTACTCGTTTTTGTTGCCTTTCAATGAAAAAGTTAAAAATCTTTGTCTTTGCTCCCCCTAAACTCTCTGGTATTCCCAAATAAGTGCCCATTCCACCAACATTTGTGATCTCCAGTGTTTGGTGTATTTCCTCACGAATTGTCGTGTGCACTGTATGTCCAAATTGTACCGATGACTTACTAAGGTTTATTTGTTGTCCCGAGACGGCCTCATATTGTCTTAGGACGTTGATTAGCGTTTGAGCTTGTTTGAGCTTCCTCCTTATTTTCTTTGCAAAAAAAATAAACTATCATCCGCAAAGAGCATGTGGGATACCGGTGGGCTCGCTCGCGCTACCTTTAAACCCGTGATCTATTTTCTTTGCTCCTCTTTCCGTAAATTCGCTATTAATACTTCCGTGCATAGGATAAAGAGATATGGAGATAATGGATCACATTGTCTGAGTCCCCGTTTTGGCTTTATATTACCTCTTGGCTGTTTGTTAATAAGAACCTTATATTGTACCGATTCTATGCACCACATCATCCACGTGATCCATTTTCCGCGAAACCCATTTTCCCTAGTAAATGCTCTATGAAAGACAATTCAACTCGGTCATAAGCTTTGCTCATATCCGGTTTAACCGCCATATACTCCGATTTGGAGGATTTGTTTGTTCGTAAGCCATGGAACATCTCCTGGGCAATGAGTATATTATCCGAAATGAGTCTTCCTGATACAAAGGCGGATTGAGTCTCCAAGATCAGCCTAGGTAGTAACCGTCTAAGCCTTTGACACAGTACCTTCAAGATTATTTTATATCCCACATTACATAAACTTATAGGCCGTAACTCCGTCATACGAGTGGGTCTGTCCGTCTTTAAAATAAGACAAATATTTGTCATATTGAGTCGTTGATCAAAAGATCCCGAGTTAAAAAAATTGTTGACCATTTGTAAAATATCTTCCTTGATTATAAGCTATGATCGTTGAAAAAATAAGGCTGTCATCCCGTCCGGTCCCGGAGCTTTCTCTGGATGCATGATGAATAGTGTCAAGCGTATTTCCTCTTCCGTTGCTATCTTTGTTAGATCATTGTTTTCAGCCTCTGATATCTCTGATGTTATATCCCCCAATGTTCCTCAAAAGACGTTGGAGAAGTAGATGAGAATAAATCATTAAAATATTCTTCTGCTGCCGTTTCTATTTTACTTTCCTCTGCTACCCATACTCCTGCTTGATCATGCATTCCCAACAGTCGGTTTATTGTTCTACGTTGTTTAGTCGTTGCATGGTAGAATTTAGTATTAAGGTCTCCGTTTTTAAACATAGATTTCTACTGTTGCCAGAACTCCTCCTCATCTATATATGCCTCTTTAAGTTTCCTTGTTATGTCATTATGTTCCTCTTGGGTACGAGTATCATCATTTTGTATTTTCTCTAGCGCCCATTGTAATTCCGATATCTTTTCCAGTCCATGTGGTATGTTCTCATGTCTCCATTTTGATATTTCATGTCTACAATCTCCTATTCAGTCCACTAAATTTGGAACTCCCCGTCCGTCAGAATGATGCCAACCTCGTGCTATTGACTCCATAAATCCTTCTTTGCCAATCCATCTTTTATCAAACCGAAATTGTTTCCTCCGTCTCGGTATCTTTTTTTCTATCGTAACTACTATCGGCCTATGATCCGAGCCCACCATTTTTAACTATTCGACGTAAGATTGTGGAAATGTGTCATGCCAATCTTCCGTAGCTAAACCTCTGTCCAGCCTAAATCGAACCGTTTGTCCGCTCCTTCTTCCTCGCCATGATAATTTATTTCCTCGACTTAGGGATTCCAGTAACCAAAAATTACTAATCATAACGTTATTTAATGATTACCCTTACTTCTCATGATTACCCGTTATTTCATTAAAATCTCCAACTAAAAACCATGGTCCGTCCTATTTAGTCTCATTCTCGTAATTCTTTCCCAAAGGTGATTTCAAAACTTTGGAACTGGGTGTCTATATACAAATGAGAGATAAGCCGATTTACCATCAATTGTTACCTCAATATCAATAATGTGCTTTTTCATAAATAAAACTTGAACATCATAAATATCATTATAAAATAATGCAAGTCCTCAACTTGTACCACATAACTCAACCGTGAACAATTTATTGTACCCAAAATGTAATTGGAAATTTTGCATAAAATCAAAACATTGCTTAGTTTCTGAAAGAAATAAAAACTCCGGTCGAAATTTTCTCTAAATCTCCTGTAAATAACTTATTGTATACCGATTACCCAAACCTTGACAATTTCAACTTAGTACTCTCATTTAGAAGTTGATGAATTATCCACCGTTGCCTCCTTCGGCTTGATCCCACCCTTAGTATCCTCCGATGTAGAAGCTTCACTTGGTCGGACAATTTGGCGAGCCATAGCTTTCTTCCTGGGAGAGGTTAACCTTTTTTTTAAGTTTCCACCGCCAGCTCATGCTGTTACTTGGAACGTCTTTTTCTTGGTACCTTGACGTATCACCCCCACTGTTGTCTCTCGATTTCCATCATTACATTCATTTGTCTCCTGATCATCTCCCTTGAGCTCCTTTTCCAAACCCAGATTGTCTTGTTCTGTCTCCAGAACCAGATCCTCCATCATACTTGTTTTCTCCACCATCAGAATCCCCTTTGTTTCTGCCAACTCTTCTGAAACTGTGATATGCTCTCAAATTTACCCTAGAGCTACTCTTTCAAATTAAAAGATCGATTGCAGTATTTAGGGATCGAATCCACAGTGAATTAGATTGTCACACATCAGATTTCCAAGTTCGAATTAAGCTTAGAATAAAGTTGGAAGTAAAGACAAATAAAAAACTAAAGAAGCAAATGATTAAATAGAGTTTTTAAAATAAGGAGACAAAACGCTAGGTTATGGGCAATTCGCAGGTATGATTCCAAATTGTAGAAAGAAAACTGTCAGAATATTTATTAAGAACCGTTCTAGAACTCAAAACACAATTATAAAATCAACCAACTCTCGCTGCGAAGATTATCTATGTCTAAACCCTATAATTCCAAATCTCTTTGCAAATCTTATCAATTCAGACAAGCATTAATAACATGTTCGATTGTTCACAAAATCTCTAAACTAAATCTTTTTGAGAATATGTATTTTGCTCATCTAACATTAGTTCAGACAATAAATAATACTCTCACATCTATTAATCAACATAAGATCAGATTCTAGATCGCGAAGCTAGAATAAGCATTAAACACAAATCCAGATGAAGAACAAGCAGATTAATCCAGACAGTAATTCAATTCTTACAACTTATCATCAACCCTTGAATAACCCAAAACCTAACTAAAATAAAACTTTTCTTTAGAATATAAGATATAAAATAATGTACAGCCTAAACAATGGCTCTAAAATCCTTAAATAAGGGTTAAAACACGAGTGGGACACTTTTGTAAATAAAAAAACTTATGGGCAATTTCTTTTTTCTTCAAAACTTGTAAAGTCACGCGACCAGTTTTTGGAAAATCTGGTGTCGATCGACACTGTTCATACAGCTCAACTCCGACTTCATGTTTTCAGCAACTTGTTCCACAATGCTACAAAATGCTTCAAAATCTCTAGTTATGCTTCAAACGTACATGAACCTGTAAAGACTATAATAGAACTCTATAAAGACCAAAATACTATAAATAAGACTTATATCATGGTCAAAAACCATAAAACCCATGATATATCAAAGTGCAGCATCCATCTGCATTAAATCATTCACCCTTTCTGTCATTGGCAAATTCTCACCTATGATGGCATCCTCTATCACCACAGGTACTTGCTCAAAACCTATCTTATCCCTGAAATCCGTATCATCCATGATCTGATTTCCATTATCATTTATTCCAACCATATCAAAATCAAAATCAATACCACCTTTTTGGCTGACAAAGTTCCCAAGGCTTGAACTTCTTCTCTACCTGTCACCATGTTCGATTGCCCTTGCTGACTTCATGCTATCTTTTGCCCCACACCATCACTTGTCGTCTCTCCCTCTGGTTTCCATTTTTGTGTTGTTTCCTTTCTTCTCATTGCTTGTGGGGGTTTGTAACCCGAGATTCTGGAATGATGTGAAATCCCTTCCCCATTATTCCTGTCTCTCTTCCTGTGATCAACCTAGTAATATTTTCTAAACCTTGTCTCTTCTCCTTTGTCTCCACATACTTCCCCTTCTCATGTTTGTGATCATCTTGTTGTCTATTGAAGTCATTCCCATCATTACTGTGGGACTTTATCAACGCTCCTTTGAATTTATGTCTTAAATGTTCTTCCTTTTTTTCGCTTTAAATTAAGAGTTTGATTGCATCCATCTTCTGGCCATTCTCGAACTGTAGGACACTTGATTACGAAAAGACAATCGTAATTAATAATACCCTTTGTTCGTCTTGATTCTCTTTTGAGTCACCATTCTTGAGCGACTTTAGAGTTTACAAATATAGTTCCTTGTCTTTTCATTGATCTGAATTCGAAAGACTTCCAAATCTTCCTCTTAAACGTCTTTGTTGGAATTTCTTTAAACCTTCCTAAAACAAATTTAATCTCAAAACTGTATTTACTATTTAGACAAATGCATTTACCAGTTTACAAGAGATGGTGGTGTTTTTTTAGATTTCATAGCTAAATTTTTTTAATACATTAGTCTTATTCATTTCTGTTGTAAATCAAATGATTTCTGTGTATTATTATGAGGACCAAAAGTCTCTTTATATAGTTATTACATAAAGGATAGAAAAGGAAATAGTTCTTTTACTACTTCTACAAGGAAAAGGAAAACATCTACTAATCCTGTTGGACTTAGGAGTCTGGCCGCCTATGGCATAATGGACTGGGCCGTGGGCCTGAGCCGGTTATGGAGATCCAACCTCAATGGATTATAACACTCCCCCTTGATTGACATAACCGGCCGTGATGATGGGATCATAGTAATACGCTTGGGGATGCTGCCTCATTAAAACTTTTCTAAAGAAAACCCAGTGGGACAAAACCTTAGCGAGGAAAAAGAGTACAGCACGCATTACTCCCCCTGAAAAGATCATCACTCTAAATTCTTTAATCGGCGCATGCCGATCTGATGCATTAGCTTCTTCAATGTGGAGGTTGGAAGCGACTTGGTGAATAGGTCGGCTGAGTTGTCGCTGGAACGGATTTGGAGCACTTTGAGTTCACTGGTCTTCTGTAGATCGTGAGTGAAAAAGAACTTTGGTAAGATGTGCTTCGTCCGATCTCCTTTGATGTATCCATCCTTCAACTGAGCTATGCATGCGGCATTGTCCTCGTACATGCTGATCGGTTCTTCTTTCCCTTCTATCATCCCACAATCTAGTCAAATGTGTTGAGTCATTGACCTCAACCAAACACATTCTCGGCTGGCCTCATGGATCGCCAATATTTCCGCGTGATTGGACGATGTAGCCGTCAGTGTCTGCTTCATGGACCTCCACGAAATGGCTGTTCCATCGTGAGTGAAGACATATCCCGTCTGGGATCGACCGTTGTGCGGATCCGAAAGGTAACCTGCATCAGCAAAACCAATTAAACCTTCATTGTTAAGGTTAGTGTAAAACAGACCCATATCTTTCGTCCCTTACAGGTAACGAAGTAAGTGTTTGATCCCATTCCAGTGCCTTTGGGTCGGACAAGAACTGAATCTTGAAAGGAGGTTCACGGCAAAGCAAATGTCCGGCCTAGTGTGACTAGCCAAGTACATTAACGCTCCTATGGCACTGAGATATGACACTTCGGGACCAAGGATTTCTTCATCCTTCTTCTTTGGACCGAATGGATCGCTGTCCAGACTAAGGCTTCTCACCATCATTGGGCTACTCAGTGGATGAGCCTGGTCCATATTAAAACGCTTGAGTACCTTTTCTGTATATGCCATTTGATGCACAAGGATTCCATTATTGACGTACTCAAGTTGTATTCCCAAACAGAACTTAGTCTTTCCTAAGTCTTTCATTTCGAATTCCTTCTTTAGGTATTCAACCGTTTGGGATATTTCCTCAGAGGTTCCTAGGATGTTCAGGTCGTCTACATACACCGCGATGATTATGAATCCCTTGTCAAATTTCTTTATAAATATGCATGGACTTATGGGATCGTTTTTATAGCCCTCTTTCACTAAGTACTCGCTTAGTCTATTATACCACATGCGACCTGATTGTTTTAATCCATAGAGCGATTTATTCAGCTTAATACAATGCTGGTCTCGAGAACTTCTTTTATCTTTCAGCTCTATTCCCTCTGGGACTTTCATATAAATTTCGTTATCCAGTGGACCATATAAGTATGCGGTTACAACATCCATTAACCGCAAATCCAATTTCTCTCTTATGGCCAGACTTATCAGGAATCTAAAAGTCGTTGCATCCACCACAAGGGAGTATGTCTCCTCATAATCGATTCCTAGCCTTTGTGAGAATCCTTGTGCCACAAGCCGTGCTTTGTGTCTAACGATTTCACCTAATTCGTTTCTCTTCCTCACAAAGACCCATTTATGTCCAACTGGTATAACATCACGAGGTGTCCGAATTATGGGACCAAAAACCTCTCTCTTCCTTAAAGAATTTAACTCCACGTTTATAGCTTCTTTCCATTTATTCCAGTCTAATCGACGAGTGCACTCTAAAATGGACGTGGGTTCTAGATCCTTATTCATGAGCTCAAGTGCTACATTGCATGCAAATATTTCAACAATGTCGACATTCTTTCTGTTCCATTGGATTCCAGATGAGACATAATTGATCGCGATCTCTTTGTTATCAGGAACTTCAGGCCCATGAAGCTTGGCGTCCCAAGCAACATTTTCCGGCACCTTAGGTTCATTTATGTCTGGAACGTCCACTATCTCCTCGGTCTGAATTTTAGCACCTTTCTTTAATTTCCGAGGAGTCTTATCTTTGGAACCAATTGGTCTTCCACGTTTCAATCGTGGTTTAGACTCAGTAGCCACTTGACTCGGTCCTTCTTGGACATCAATACGAATTGGTGCATTCACGGCTGGTATATATGATTTTGTTACCCTCTTTGGGTCTGCAAAAGAATCTGGCAATTGTATAGCTAGCTTTTGCAAATGTATTATCTTTTGGACCTCTAAATCACTTTCACGAGTCCGGGGATCTTGCCATTTTAAGGATGTTTGATTCCATGCAATTTCTTTTACCAGCCGGTTTCCATCACCTAATGTTGGAAAAACGGATTCGTCAAAATGACAATCCGCGTACCTGGCCTTAAATAAATCTCCGGTGGTAGGCTCAAGGTACTTTATGATCGTGGGTGAATCATATCCAACATATATCCCCATCCTCCTTTGAGGTCCCATCTTAGTCCTCTGTGGTGGTGCAATCGGCACATAAACTGAGCAACCGAATATCTTAAGATGGAAAATGTCTGGCTCTTGTCCCGATAATAATTGGGATGGGGAATATTTATGGTCACTAGATGGCCTGATGCGAATTAGTTCGGCAGCGTGTAAGACAGCATGTCCCCAAGCGGATACGGGAAGCTTTGACCTCATGAGTAATGGTCTAGCAATCAACTGTATGCGTTTTATAAATGACTCGGCCAAGCCGTTTTGTGTATGTACATGTGCCACGGAGTATTCAACACTTACCCCCATGGACATACAATAGTCATTAAACGCTTGGGAAGTGAATTCACCAGCATTATCCATTCGTATGGTCTTTAAAAGAAAGTCTGGAAAGTGAGCTCTTAGGCGTATTATCTGAGCAAGGAGTCTTGCAAATGCCATATTCCGTGATGACAATAAGCATACATGTGACCATCTTGTAGATGCGTCAACATGTACATAAAATATCGGAATGTCCCACAAGGTGGGTGTATTGGTCCGCATATGTCTCCTTGAATTATTTCTAGGAAATTTATTGTTTCCTTAGTCACTTTCACTGGTGATGGCCTTACAATGAGTTTCCCTTGTGAACATGAGGCACAAGTAAGATTCTTTGGGAATACTCTCCTTTCTTTCAAGGCGTGCCCATAAGTATTGGCTATCAATTTTCGCATCATATTCGACCCGGGATGTCCCAGCCGGTCGTGCCATAGGTTGAACCTATCCGTAAACTCTTGGTTTACGATGGCATTGGCCTCAATCATATTGACCTTAGTGCAATATAAGCCGGTAGCTATAGCAGGTATAGTCTCTAGGACTTTCTTTTGGCCTTGGATGATTTCAATTATTTGGAGGAACTCTCAGTTTCCTTCGTCCATTGTTTCAACATGAAGACCATTCATTCGAATGTCTTTAAAGCTCAATAGGCTTCTCTTTGAGCTGGGGGAAAACAATGCATCCGCAATCTCTAGATGCGTCCCCATAGGCAATAGGACATTGGCCTGGCCGTAGCCTTCTATTAGGCTGGCCATGCCTGCTATAGTATTTATATTGGCCTTTTTCAATGTAAGATTTATGAAATATCTCTTGTCCTTTAAAATCGTGTGGCTTGACCCACTATCCACCACGAATTCATCCATGTTGCATTTCTTATCATGCTGGATCATGTGGGCTTCTGGATTCTTCCCTTTAACACTCTCTTGATAAAGTTCCACAAGGTGTTTGGGAGTCCTACATGTCTTGGCCCAATGATTGTCCATCCCACATCGATGGCAAACAGACTTAGTCGGGTCGGACTGGTGTCCGGTTTGGTTCCCGTGGCCACGCCCTCGGCCACGGCCTCGACCGCGGTTAAAATCAGATCCGCGGCCATTCCCTCGACCATATGGGTGGTAGCGACCACGCCCTTGTCTCTTTCCACGTCCACGGCCATTATCCTTTTGGTATCTCTGGACATGGTTTGCCTCGGTTTCCATCTTAGTGTCCTCGGCCACGTGGGCTTCAGGAAGTGGGGTTGATCCAGGAGGTCTCATCTCGCTGTTTCTCATCAGCAATTCATTGTTCTGCTCCGCAAGCAATAAACAAGAGATCAAACTTGCATAGGTCGTGAAGCCTTTCTCACGATACTGTTGCTGTAGCAACACGTTGCTTGAGTGGAAGGTCGAGAAGGTCTTTTCAAGCATATCCTTCTCTGTCACAATCTCGCCACATAGCTTCAATTTTGAAACTATCTTAAATAGGGCCGAGTTGTATTCATCCACGGACTTAAAGTCCAGGAGCCTTAAGTTAAGCCAATCATATTTGGCCTTAGGCAGTATAACCATCTTCTGATGATCATATCTCGCCTTTAACTCCTTCCAGAGATCAAGAGGATCCTCAAGCGTCAAGTATTGATCTTTGAGACTCTCAACGAGATGGTGGCGTATGATTAAAATCGACGTATACCTATTTCTCTCGGATTCGTTATTTGCATAATTAATGCATTCACCGAGCCCTTTTGATTTCAGCATGATCTTTGCATCTAAAGCCCATTGCAACTAATTATCTCCTGAGAGATTAAGGGCTGCGAAGTCCAAATTGTTGACTTTCGCCATCTGAAATCAAGCATCGGTTTTCTCTTAGGATTTTAGGGTTTCTTTCAACCGATTTATTTTATGCATTTATCATGCGATTCAAGCAAGTTTCCAATTTTAATCTTAACATACAATTTTAGTTGATAAAAGTAAACAGGAAATTTTCCAAATTCAAAATAAGGAAATTGTCCAAATTTCAAATAAGGAAACTTTACAAAACAAATAAGGCAATTTCCAATTTGCGATTTCTTTAATGGTCCGATTTTTATCATGCAATTCCAAGTTCAATTATGATTAGGGTTCATCCGATTTTTAGGTTTGATATTAGCATGCATGAGATCAAATTCGATTTTGGTTATTCAAACAATCAATGATAAACAAGTAAATCGATTTTAGGGTTCTTATATGCTTAGGTCCAAATTCGATTTTAACATGTGCAAACAATCAATCTATTTCAAGCAATCCGATTTTAAGGGTTCTAGTTTAGTTTAGGTTCAATTCGATTTCAAGTTCTCAAAAAACAAACAAGTAGAACATGGAAGAATCGATTTTTTAGGGTTTGACAATATTAGGTCAGAATTCGATTTTTATGTTCTAGGGTTTTAGATATTTGTTTTACCTTGATCCTTCTTTTGGGTTGACTGGAAAAGAACCGGGAGCTAAAGACCTCGGAAAAACAGCGGCGGCTGATCGGCGGCGAACGGCGGCGAACGGCGGCAAACGGCGGCGAACGGCGGCGTACGGCGGCAAACCTTTTAGGGTTTATGCTCGGCGCGGCTGCTAGGGTTTTTCAGAGCAAGCTCGTGCTGATAACGTGTTGTAAATCGAATGATTTCTGTGTATTATTATGAGGACCAAAAGTCTCTTTATATAGTTATTACATAAATGATAGAAAAGGAAATAGTTCTTTTACTACTTCTACAAGGAAAAGGAAAACATCTACTAATCCTATTGGACTTAGGAGTATGGCCGCCTATGGCATAATGGACTGGGCCGTGGACCTGGGCCGGTTATGGAGATCCAACCTCAATGGATTATAACAATTTCCTCTATCTTCCGGATATTTTTCCTGAATTGTTTTGTTTTCATATATTCGTTACAAATCCAAAATTCTTACTGTTCAAAAACAACAAGTGGTTAGTATTATGACTCCGCTTATAAATCGTTTTTAAATGCCTTATAAAACACACACACAAGCTTATAAACTTAGTTTATGAAAACTTCTTACCTCAGTGTTTGTTTCTTGATCTCCTCTCGTAGCCTCTTCTTTGCATTCATTACTATCCTCTTGTTTGTCTGAAGCAATTCGCAAATGCTTCTCTATCACCGATAACTTTTTTTCCATCTTTCAATAACTTGTATAACTTGTCATTAGAAACTGGTGGTATTCTGGTACGAGCTTCAGAAACCCATCCTTGAACCCATTCTTCTTTTTCAGCCTATATCCTTGGTTGATCAATTTGACAAGCTTTACCAAGTTTTCATCTTCTGGTTGTGAAACTACTAGCTTTGAGCAAATTTTATATTGGTATATTGGTTACCGGATTCTGTGCTATTAAGATTCATTCAATTAGTATCAAACCACCTAGTCTGATTTTTTCATCAGAATCTTCGACTTCCTTCAAATAGCACAAAGAGTTTTCAAGTTCATACGGTTCTTCATCTGCTGGTCTTGCCTCTTCTGTTTCTTGTTGGTTGAACTTGTCTCGGATGAAACTGTATCAAATGGCAGTCATGTTGTTAACACAAACTCCCTGAGCGAAAACCTCATTGGTTGATCTTGAAAAGAAAACCGCAATTCGTTATTGTTTGTCACAATCCTTCTTAGCAAGAGATGATGAACTATATTTTTTGAGAAAGTTATGTCTTGACGTTGTCCAAACTCTATTACTGGACCCAAGAAAGAGCCTTTTAATATGTTGAAGTCATTGTCTAATGTTTTTTCAACAGCCCTCACCAAAGTTTTTTCATAAAAATGTTTTGCTACTCTTTTTGATAAACACTTTGGTTCAGTTCTAGGCACGAAGAGTCTTTTTGGCAAAACCACTTTTGGTGCATCATCATTTTCGTTTGTCATTTCTAAAAAAAAAAATTAAAACAATTCGACTTCCAATTTTCCGCAAATGCATGCTTAAGAACACAAACAAAATCGGAAGTTGAAAAAATCCGATTTTCATAAACTAAGTTTATAAGCTTGTGTGTGTGTTTTATAAGGCATTTAAAAAAAAATTATAAATGGAGTTATAATACTAACCACTTGTTTTTGCAGACTGAGATGGATGAAAATGATGGCGAGGATGAAAATATAGGTTTACTCCAAATATGCAGCAATCCAAATTTTTACTCCAATTTGGAATGAGAAATGGAGTAGAGTAATTTACTTCAAAATAGAGTTTGGAGTAAAAAATGTAGTAGAATTGGAGATGCTCTTATTGCCCTTATCTTTCAATGTAATTATGTAATTATTAAAAAACAAAATCTAATAAAATATAAATAATAAATTTCTGTAACGGCGAGGAAAAAGGAAGGAGAAGAAGTGGACTTACGGCTTCTATGTCGATTTTGAAGACGAGGAGCTTTCTTCTCTCTCTACAACTTGTTCGATAAGCCACAACGATATGACCGATGGCTAAAACCAATGAGCAGAGGAACAGAGCCACTTCCGCCGCTCTGAAGCAATTACCTCCGCCGTCTCCGATCGCCGGCTCGCCGAACACGAACGCCGCTTTTAACGAAACGTAGATCAGAGACGAAACTGAGCAAATCATCGTTATTGTCAGATACGGACCTCTCGATAACTTGGGTCCGTCGAAAGTCCGTAAACACCTGATTTCACGGAAACTTAAACAAAAACAAAGTCTATTCAAATTCTGGGTAAAACTCCAAAAGATCTCGGATTTTATGATGAATGTGCGAAACAGAGTATTCGATTTCTGGGTTCTTCAGATATTTAAAATCCCGAATTAATTCAGGAACAGAGCACTTGATTTCAGAGTTATGGGCTCTTGCAAAGTTTGAATCTTTTACTCACAGAGTATAACGGCGGATCTAATGATGGAGATTAAGGGAATATCGATGAGAGAGTGACGGAAATCGTAGTTGGTGAGATGAGAAGAGAGATTCGCCGGCGAGGAGAGGCGGTGGAGGAGGGCGGAAGGGAGGAGAGCTTCGGCGACGGCGAGGAAGATGGGAGCAGAGACGAGGATTAAATAGAGGAACATTGTGAGCAAAACGAATACAGTTTTGATCCCTCTCCATAGAGATGACCAAAACCTTCTGCTTTTGCTAATCTCTTCTTTACTAAAACCCATATCGAATCAGACTACAGAGAGACACAGAGAGGATTTGTTTTGGAGTGTGGATTGTGTTTGAGAGAGAAAGGTGTTCGGAGACTTTTGAGGGGGTTTTAGGTATTTGTTATATATTAAAACTTAAACAAAAAAATTATTTTAAGTTATTATAAGTGAAAATACATAAAACAAAAATGATGATAAAAATACATAAATATTCAGAAAATTATAATTCATAAAAAAAAAGATACGATCTTCCTAAAAAAATAAATTTTTGGATTATTAACAATATAAATGAAAAGTTACAAAATAATTCAAATATAAAAATTTGTAAAATATTTTCAAATAATTTAACTACTAAAATAAAAAAAAGTAAAAAATTATAAGACACACAACTCTATAGAGTACCTTTTTTGTAGTGTTAAAAAAGTTATATATAAAAATATGCAATACAAAAAATATGATGTAAATACATATTTTGTTGGAAAATGATCATATGTTGGATTTTTTACTTTTTATTTTTCGTTTAGGGCAACCCATCGAGATAGATAACACACTTTTTGATAAACCATTATATCAAGAATCACTATTAAATGGTTATAACAAAAATATACTTAATTGATGAAAAGACGCAACCACAAATGACATTTATTGGATTAAAATTTGGATTAACAGAAATATACTAATAATAATTTTGAAAAAGGCAACTTATTTATCTGCAATTGGTATTTATTCAGATTGCTATTATAGATAGATTAATGTGTTAAAAACATGAAGTTCTTCATTATTAATTATGTATATTTTTATTAAATAAACGGTTAAAACAAAAAGGTATATAATGAATAATAAAAAGATGAAACAATAGAAGATTGTTATCTCTTCTATTTTGAAATGCACAAGTTATTGGAAATGGTTTAATAAAAAAACTGTAAATATATATATTTGTAAATTTTAAATCACGTAATAATAAAAATGGTTCTTTAATAATTAAGCTAATCGTACTTTAATAATTAAACTTTATAATGACTCAATAAACAAGAATGAAATTTGTCCCATTTAAGTTGGTAATTCACTTCTACATAATGGACAATAAGGGCTAGTTTCTAGCCACTTCACTATACATTCACGATCAAACCTATGACCACAATATAGTTTTACGACTTCAGATCCTACAACATAATCTTCCAAACAAATTATGCATTGAGTGTCTCTACTGTTGATATCCCCACATCTGCATCATGTATAGATATCAACGGCCAAAACAATTATTGTAGAATTACTTGCTGGTATGAAATTTATATCTTCTACTTACAATGATCGTTGAATTACTTCATTTAATTGATTATTTTCTTCAAAGACGAGAGAGAGTCAATGCAGAATTTCGGCTAAAAATTGATTATTTTGCTGATTAACTTCTGCAACAATAGGTGAACCTCGAAGGAAAAAAGAATTGAAGCAAATTCCTTGAACTATATTCTGGAGATAAAGTACATCTCTAGCAATAATAACGGCATTGTTTATCATTCTTACCGATGAATCAAAATCGATTCCCGATAAAATAAATGAATATACAATTTGTTTTATATAGAATCAAATGATCCTTTTTATGTAGTTTTCAAAAGACATAACTAAAACGAAGCAATTTTTGATAATTGAAAAGAAGCAACCACAAATGACATTTTTTGAATTAAAATTGGAATTTATAAAAAAATAAGAATAATAATTTTGAAAATACACAACTTATTGAAAGGGAAATGGCATTTATTCAGATTGTTATTATAGATAGAGGGAGCGATACAAATACTCAAAACTAAGAGACTTAGATAAAGCGATATTATTCTCAAAATTAAAACACACAAACGTTTGACCAATGCGCAATAATGTAAACTAAAGAATATTTTTAAGAAAAAAAACTAAATGCTGACTCCGAAACAACCATACTAGGCCTAATCTTCGAGGTTATCAAAACAAAAAAAACATAATAATGAATATCGAGAACGAGTTTGGATAAGGAAAAGAATAAAGTCGAGTAAAGCAATATGATCGTTTGACGATCAAAACCAAGATCGTAAATGAAATTAAGTAACAAAAAAATTTATAATCAAAGAGAACGAAGTAGAACATACCAAAAAAATTTGATCAATCATCAGTGACTACAGTCGAAACAATAAAAAAATAAAAAATAAAAAATGAGAGGGAGAGAAGCCATTTTTGAGAACTGATATAGGATAAAAATTCATATTTTCTTTCTATAAATTAAATGGAACAAGCGCAAGCAAAAAGTACAAAGAAAACAGATGATGCTTAAGAAGGGTATCAATTGAGAAAGGATAAAATGTTTGGTTTAGTGGGAATAGTTAATGAGAATAAATGACACATGTTGGATTAATGGAAGGATTAACTACAATCGTTGGATTATAATTAATTTTCTTAAACAAAAAAACTATCAATAACATTGTTAACAAACCGCTAGATGCAAACCAAAAACCATGTGTAGTCTTGTAGAACAACTTTTCACATATTTAAAAGATTTCGACCGGTAATTCATACTAATAGAAAGTTAAAAATTCAAGTTTACTCAATAAAAAAATACTAAAATAAGAAAATTTATGTGAAAAAACTCTTTCAAAGACTAAAGACAAACCTTGTAAAAGTTCTTTGTGACGTGTTCTAACTTATCTCGTAGATATAACTTTACAAAAACAAATAATTCAACACATATAAGTTTTTTCGAAGAAGAAATCAGATAGATGGATTAAGAAATCTTTTTTTGATTCACCATTATGGCATGAATCATTATCAAATGACATTTTTATGTGGTTTTGCAATATAAATAATCTTCAAAAGACATAAGTGAAAAGAAGTAATTTTTGATAATTGAAAAGATGCAACCACAAATAATATTTATTTTGCTGAGTCGATGCAGAATTTCGGCTAAAATTTGATTATTTTGCTGATAACTTCTGCAACAATAGGTGAACCTCGAAGGAAAAAAAAGAATTGAAACAGATTCTTTGGACTATATTCTAGAGATAAAGTTACATCTCTAGCAATTATAATGGCATTGTTTATCATTCTTACCGATTCCCGATAAAATAAATGATTATAACAATTCGTTTTATAAAGAATCAAATGATCCTTTTTATATGGTTTTCAAAAGATATAAGTGAAAAGAAGCAATTTTTGATAATTGAAAAGACGCAACCACAAATGACATTTTTTGAATTAAAATTAGAATTTATAAAAAAATACGAATAACAATATTGAAAAGACACAACTTATTGAAAAGCAATTGGCATTTATTCAGATTGTTATTATAGATAGATATATATATATATATATATATATTTTTTTTTTGGTCAAAACCATGTTATTTCTAAATAATAGGATGATTTCCTCGTTGGACTTTGGAAATTTTAAATGAATCTCTACAATATTATTTTGGAAATACATTTTTAGAGATAATCTAAAAAAAACTATTATTTACCAAAAATGTCACTGAGCTAATGAATAAAAAATGTTTGACAACATTTTAGCTGGGGTTAAAATAGTACGAAATTACTGAGTGATTCGATTAGATCCGACCCGTCAACCGTTTATAAACATGCAGATCCTAAAAATCATTTAAATCAAACCGAATTTGAAAATATAATTACATTGGTTGATTCTCTTGATTTTGTTACCTGTTTTATTAAAGGAAATATGATATAGAAATAATCGAAAATATCCAACCAATAATCATCATTTCCTTTACCTGTTACAACATAAACAGAAACATTAAAATTACCATCAAAAATCTCAGGCAAGTTTGAATTTAAAACCAATATAGGAATTTATGTTTCTAATTGAGAAAATCTCGGACAATATCATTAACAATTAACCAACCTAACAAGATTTCATATCTAAACAAATCTAGAATTAAATAATTACTACTAAAATCGTGAAATGTGAAATACTTAATAACAATTCGCAAATCTCGGACGATATCATTAATAACTAATATAAAGATATATTAAATATTTAATATATGTTTGCATACCAAATATTAAATAACTAATACCAAAATCTTGATGAGATATGTAAAATAATTATTTGTATGAATATTCTCAATTGTTTTTTTTTTGGTCAAACCTAAATTGTTTAACACACTTCCATTCTCTATAAATAAAAATTAGATTTCTCTCCAAACAGTTTCATGATTGCATTGTCCATTGTCTATAAAATTTCATTGCTTTCGGATATTAAAATATCGATGACTAATGGTGAATATTGTTTGTTTATAGCTATAAAGGCAGCAAAGTAGATTGGATCGTGGTGGTGGTGTTGCAAACATGTAAGTATTTTTCTTTTGAATTAATTCGAATTATTATTCAAAAATATCAAGATCTAGATATATTAGATGAGTCATGTTTGTCTACTGTTGAAGATTTTTGTATTAGCACTACTAAAAATATTTGATATGTTTAATTGCTTAACTATTCTATCAGAACTTCAGAAGATAATGGTGGTGCAGCAATACAAATGGCAGAACGGACAGTCGTGGTGCTGTGGAATCAAGTTTTCATCAGGCTTACATGTTATAGTACGTTCTCTCTCTCTCCCTCTTTGTTTTTTTTTTTTTGGCTAAAGTCCCTCTTTTTTTTGTTTTTTTTTGTTTCTTGATCTTAAACCATCATGTATGCTATAAGATCGATACATATATGTAAATTAAAAAAAAGAAAATTATGGTTAGTTCGAAGGTTTATGGTTAGTTTGGTTTACTATTTCTTAATTTCAAATTTGGGTTTTTGATTTCTTAGTTTCAAATTTGGGTAGATCATCTCCTACAAACTTTTGTTTTCATCTTTTAAAAAACCTATGAAGTATAATACTATTACGTTTTCATCAAGTTAGTTTTCATCAAGTTAATTTCAGTTATGACTTCAATTCAGAGCAAATAACTTATGACACAATCTCAAGAGATAACAAAACTGAAACAACTGACCTGTTTCTGGAAGTAACTTCACCAAAAACATATTGAAACTAAATCTGAAAATAAACCAAGGAAAGATTAATCAGACATGTACTTAGATTACATATATGATAAAAAATATCTTATATGTAATTTTTTCTAATACTATATTTGATTTTGATGCAGAGCATAGAGAATTCTCTAAGGCATGGATTCATTGCAATTCAATGATTTATTTGCTTAGAAATATAAAGGCTATGATGCAGATACATCTAATATACCTTCTCAAGAGAGATTCAGTACTACATGAAGAGTTCATTGTGAGAATTATCAGCTGATGATAGAAGTTACCTCAACGTTATCTCCGTACAAGTTAACTTGAGCAGGATATTCATTTCTAGCATTACAGGCCATATCATAAGCCAGCATCAGAATTATCCTTTCATCGTATCCGAAGTCTCTTGACTGTCCTAGAAACAAGTAAAGGGAATATCACTACAAGAAATCAAGCCAAAACCGACGGGTCAGTTTCCGACGGATATTCCGACGGGTTTTCGACGGTTTCCGATGGATATGTTTTCCGACGGATATGTTTTCCGACGGATTTCCGACAGATATGTTTTCCGACCGATTTCTGACAGATATGTTTTCCGACGGATATTTTCCGACGGATTTCTGACGGATCTAATTTCTGGCAACCGACAGATTTCCAACGGATTTTTGGGTATGATTTAAAATTAAAAATTAAAAATTAAAATTAAAAATTTAAAATTAAAATTAAAAATTAAAAATTAAAAATTAAAAATTAAAATTAAAATTAAAAATTAAAATATAATAAAAATTAAAATTAATTAAAACAAAATCCACAACTAAAATTTTAATAATACAAAACCAAAAAAAGAAATTGTTCAGATTGAAAAAAAAAACTACGTTGACGAAAAATCCGAGAACTTCGACATCATGTACATCTCAATGTTCTTGAACTTTTCTCGGTATGTCGTATTATCGTTGCGCAACTCCAGAATCTCTTTGTCTTTCTCCTTAACAATCTCCTTCAGTGTCTCGAGTTCTTCGACAATCTGCGAAGACGGCGAGAAAGCCGAAGAAGAAGATCCGTCCGGCTTAACCAGATTGCCTAAACCAAAAACACGGCCTTTCTTGACGGGAAGTTCCTAGAAAAAAAATTACTATGTTAGTTAAAAAAAATAATTAAAAAAACGAAAAAGGTAAATGAAAGTAATTAAAAAAAAATACTTACATCAAGAACTATTCGGTTTATCTCTTCCCGAGTTAACTGGACGGATTCGGTTGAACCTTCTTGAGAGAGTTGAGTGATGCGCTCGTCACGCTTTTGTTTCAGCGTCTCGACCCATTCCCGTGCCATCAAATCTTGAACTTCTTTGGTTGTTTTGTTGGTGTGAGTGACTTCTAGCATTTCGATCCAATCCGGCTCCACTCCTCCGTTTTTAGCCGTCTACAAAATAAATAATTAATTTTTAATAGAACACAAAAATATTTATAACTTGAAATAGATAATAAAACTGAAACTTACCAGGTCTTCGTGAGTGGCGTCGTATGTCAGAGGACCGTTGTTGTGCGTCGCTATTCTCTTGCCCCCTCGTTAGGATATACTGATTGAAAATGATTCCATGCTTTTGCATCTGATTCATGCGCAAAATTAGGATATACTGATTGAAAATGCTTCCATGCTTTTGCATCTGATGGATGTGCAATTTCTCCCTCCGTTGTATGCTCTGCATGCCATCTCATAGGACATGCTGTGCGCTCAGATTGATATAACCTTTTCAACATCTCTGTTAGCGGCAAATACCACATCCGTTTATATGAGATTGGAACTCGTCCACTGGTTTCCTGAAACCGAGGTTTCCGACAGAATCGACATGCCAACCGGTCTGAGTCTTCTCTCCAATATAGCATACAGTTGTCGATGCACACATCTATCATCTGATACGGCAATCCAAGACCGGCTACAAGTTTTTGTATCTCATAATATGAATCTGGTGAAATATTATCTTCTGGCAATATGTCTCTTACAAAATCAGCTATCGCATCCACACAATCCTCAGATAAATTATAATACGTCTTTATGGTCACCAGCCTAGTTGCAGATGATAAAGGCGAAAATCCATCTCTACATCCTTTGTATAAGGGATGCTTAGCTGCATCTAACATATCAATAAATCTCCGGGCTTCTAAATTAGGTTCCTCTACTCTATTTCCATCCACAACATACGACGGTATATTTTTCTGAAATGAATCGTTCACCATCTGAAAAGTACCTATGTTTTCAACTTCCGTTCTAGGTTCCTCTAACCTATCCACAATATATTGTTCACTAGTACTACCATAATTCACCATTGAATCATTTTCTCCATGCATATACCAAATCTTATAACCCGGCATAAACCCTCGCCTTAATAGGTGATTCCGTACCGAGGACACCGAAATAAATCTATGATTCTGACATTTAACATAAGGACAATACATGTTACCAGATTCCAATGTAAGCTCCTGGTTTGATGCGAATTCCATGAATTGGCTAAGACCTTCTGCAAACTCATCCGTAATTACGCCGGTCTCTTGATGATTTTGAGGTTTGTCCATCAAAGAGGGAAAATAATTATAAGAATTTGAAAAATGCATTTTTATATGAA
Source organism: Alliaria petiolata (assembly GCA_020283515.1). Lineage (NCBI taxonomy): Eukaryota > Viridiplantae > Streptophyta > Magnoliopsida > Brassicales > Brassicaceae > Alliaria > Alliaria petiolata. The sequence continues at coordinate 989,141 of JAHZTW010000035.1, read as the reverse complement.
AGCTATTTAGTCACAGAAACTCGAAAATGGTGGGAGAGAAAGGTAGATAATTGTGTGGAATTGTGAAGAATGGTGGTGAAATGTGGTGGGTATTTATAGCAACATATCCGACGGATTTCCGACCGTTTTTAAATCACAACGGCTATAATAACGGATATATTTAACGGCTATATTTCCGACGAAATTCCAACGGAGTTCCGACCATTTTATTTCTGTCGGAAATCCGTCGGAAATTTTGTTAATTTCCGACGGATTTCGTTTTTCGGAAAATATCCGACGGATTTCCAACGGATTTCTTATCGATCGGAATTTCGTCGGATATTTCTGACGGATATATTTCCGTCGGAAATTCCGTTGGATTTAACCATGTTTTCTTGTAGTGTATGACTAAGAAACAAAATTGTGAAGAGAACCGCCATGAATGTTTATTACCACATGGAAATTAAGGAAAGAGACGTCAGAGGCAACATACACAAAGCATTTTAGCAAGGGATAGAAAGTAATTTTTTTAATCTCACTAAACGTGCAGGTAAGAACTTAAAAAGAGAAGGAAATTCAAGCAGATAAACTTACAGAGTTAACGTCTATGCCACACAAACTATGGGTTGCACAGTTGCATCATTGACAATAAATTTTACAGCACCAGGACCTTCAGCAATGATTAAAAAAAAAATCATAATTAGAACATTCATAAGAAACTTGCAACAGAAATACAACGGTGTAACCAGATGCTTGCCAAGAGTATCATTCAAAGGAACAGACACATAAGAATAAGAAGAACAAGCATGATCAGCAATGAGCCACTCTGCCGGTAGTTAATCTTGAAAAAGATAGATAGCTAGATATATACTCCCTCCGTTCCGTATTGTTTGTTGTTTTAACATAATTCACGCATATTAAGAAACTCATTTAATTACAAAAAAGTAACTACAATCATCTTTTAAATAAAAAAAAACTCAAAAATAGTTACTTTTTGGAAAGAGAATCGTTAGAAAAATTTTTTTATACAGATTTCAATACTACTTTATTAACTTTACATAAAAAGTGTCAAAACAACAAATAAATTGAAACAAAAATGAATCTCTTAAACAACAAATATAAAGGAACGGAGGGAGTACAATTTTTGTAACTGGAACAGATTTCTCAGTCAAGCATAACTCTCTCAATCAAGCAAAGCATAACTCTCTCAAATCCTAGAGAGTATGGTGAGAAGATTTCAACTCCAAAACCTATCACCATTTGTGAAATTCATGTTTATTGTATGACTCACTTATCAGAATAAGTAGATTAATATGCTATCAATTGACATGGAAAACCAGACGGAACACAATCTAGCTGCAGATTCTTGGGAATGAGAGAGATTTGGAATCTATACTATTAACAGAGAAACACACTTTTAAAATGCCCAATTCCTATCATGGTATTTACTAAATGTGCAATTAGATTTGCTAGACAATTTTATGATTTCATTAAGGATATTAACGTCTTATTACTTGTCATTAATAAACTAGAAGACCATTTTAAGTATAATACACTGTCAAACACCCAATTATTTATTTTAAAAATCAAAACAAATCTTTCATAATAAAGATTTCTCATTTAATTAAAAACAACATCTTTCAAAATCTTTATGGAATATTCTGAAAAGAATTTTAAAATACCAAAAATATCTTCGTAATATTCAAAAATACAAAAATGATATTTTAAATTCCTTCTTATCTAACCTAACCAACGTAAAGTAGCCGGCTACATTTTTGATTTTTGTATAAATATCCATTGAACCAAGTTCATTTTTGTCTGTTTAATTTTTCGTTTTTTATTATGTTCACTGTTTAGTTGTTATGTTAAATCTTTATTCCTTCGGTTTACAATTGTTAATTTGTTCTTTGTTAATTAACTAAGCTGATAACTACTATGCGTGTTTGTGTAGGGTTCAAGCTCAACATAGTTAGAAAAGCCTAAGGAAGAGAACACTAGAGAAGAAAAGCCGAAGAAGGAGATTCCTAATGTCCTGGCTTCTATATTCAGGTCATGAGCTTAAACCTTTAAGGTTTTAAAAATAAAATAGATGCTAATTTCTAGAAGATATTCTAATGGTGATCTCAATATTCTAAATATAGGTTATGAGCATAAAACTTGCTGGCATAACAAGACAATAGATGCTAAGTTAAAAAAAAGAATGGTTCTAAACTGTTTCATAACCCGCCCTTAAAAACAGATCAGTGTAAAGTTTTTTGTGGTTTAATTCCCTTTTGAAAACAGATCTTAGTTCTAATTCTCAGTTACTTTTTAAAAAAGAAGAGGATGAGAATATTGTCTTCAGGCTCGTGTAACAGTGCAGAAGAGTAAGGTTAGTATTCATGCTAAACATGTAAGATATTTTAATAAGAAAATTGAATTTTTACCATATTCCTTTTCCGTTTTGCAATCCGAGTTTGATATTAGATTCAGGGAAAGAGTCAATAAACTTGCATACATCATCAATCTCTGACAACATATAAACTTTTTCTAATTTTGTAGGGATGTGTTCTTGATTGTGCTGAAATTATAGAGGATCAATCATCAGAAACAAAGCATTGAAGGTCAAAGATTTGAAGTGATAAAGAATGTTCGATTTAATTAAAAAGATAATTATTAGAAAAATATGTTATAATAATATGTTAAGATAAAGCATTGAAGGTCAAAGATTTGAAGTGATAAGAATCTATACTTAAAATTATCAACACATCTCAAACCTTACACAAATATAATTTTCTTTACAAAGAAAATCTATATTTAAAATTATCAACACATCTCAAAGTCAAACATTACTCAAAAATAATTTTTCATACAAAATATAAAACAGAAAAATGAAAACAAATAAAAAATTGCTTCCCCTCATGGCAGGTTAAATTTTTAAAAAACTATATATAATACAACTATACCAAAAATAAAACTGTTAGTACATCTCAAACTTTCACATTCACAAATATATTTTATCTAAAAAAAAACTAAACATTGTGATTTTTTTAAAAATATTATCTCCATCCTCATAGATAAAATGAGATGAGATTTAAAAAAATTATCAGCCACCCTCCGAGCGGATTAAAATTTGGACTTAAAATTTTAGAAGAAACAAAAAATATAACCCGCGCATGGCACACAAACTAATATTTGATAAGAGATTTTCAGGAATATACCTAACTAATTAAAAAAAAAATCAATCAATATTGGGCAAACTTGATAATCTCCTTTAAATATATTCTTGAACGGGCGGGTCATAATATTTATAACGGGTAGGTTAGAATATTTTAAGAGCAAGTTAGAAAATAATAATGGTTCGCGGGTTACAAAAACAATTATAACGGAAGGATTATAATCTATACTTTAAATTATTAACACTTCTCAAATCTTACACAATTATATTTTTTTCATACAAAAAAGTTATTACAGGCGGTTTAGAATCTATTATTAAAATTATAGAATAAATGAAATCAAATTTTTTATTTTTTTAAAATACAAATTCAGAATTAAACTAATATTTAGCACGAGATTTTCTAGAATATACCCAACTGATTAGAAGAAAAAAAATCAATCAATATCGGCCATACTTGATAATCTTCTACAATTATATTCTTGAACGGGAGGGTTAAACTATTTATAACGGACGAGTTAGAATATTTCAAGAACGAATTAGAAATTAATAATGGTTGGCGGGTTACAAAAAAATTATAACGGATGGATTAATATCTATACTTAAAATTATTAACACTTCTCAAACCTTATACAAATATATTTTTTCATTCAAAAATAAATTATTACAGGCGGATTAGAATCTATCTTAAAATTATCAACACATCTCTGACATTACACAAATATATTTTTCCATAGAAAATATAAAAAACATAAAAAATGAAAACAAATAAAAAAATTGCTTCCCATTCTAATGGCGGATTAAAAATTTAGTAAAATATATAATACATTTATACCAAAAATAGAACTGTCAATACATCTCAAACTTTTACATCCACAAATATATTTTGTCTAAAAAAAAAGAACTAAACATTTTATCTTAAAAAATATTATCTCCACCCTCATAGATGAAATGATATGAGTAAAAACAATTGTTGGCCTTCCTCAGAACGAATTAAAATCTTGACTTCAATTTTTTAGATGAAAACAAAAAAAAATTATAACTGGCGGGTTATAATCTTTACTTAAATTATTTACATATCTCAAACCTTACACAAATATATTTTTTCATACAAAAAATCATCGCGAACATGTTAGAATTTATACTTAAAATTATCAACACATCTCAAACATTTATATTTTTCATATAAAATATAAAACATAAAAACGAAAAAAAAATAAAAAATTGCTTCCCGTCCACATGGCAAGTTAGAAATTTAGTAAACTATATAAGAGTTCTATACCAAAAATAAAACTGTCAATACTTCTCAAACTTTCGCATCTACAAATATACTTTGTCTATAAAAGTTTATAAAAAAAGAACTAAACATTCGATTGTTTAAAAAAATATATATATTATGTTCGCCCTCATATATGGAATGAGATAAAAAAAAAATTGCCAACCATCCTCAAAGCCGATTAAAATGTTGATGTAAAATTTTATGCGGAATCGAAAAATATAACCCGCACATGGTGTGGATTCATAAAATACTAGCATTTCAAAAAAAATATTAACGAATCATATTAAAACATAATTATGGAGTGGTCAAATAAATTTTTGAGATATAAAACCCGCGTGCGAGAGCTAGTCTATACTATTAAAAGAGAAGCACTTTAAAAATACTCAATTCCTACCGTGGTATTTACTAAAAGTGCCATTGCATTTTCTAGAGATTTTCATGTTTTCATTAAGGGTAATAATGTCTTATTATAATTTAGATTACATGCTTAAACCATTGTAAGTAACATACACTAACCACACTCGATTACTACTGTTGAGTTTAAGTTCAATTGAGTTTATGTAACACACTCGATTAATTTCGGATCCATACACGGATTACAATTTTAAGCTCATTTAAGTGTTATCTCTATTTTGAAGCGTTAGGCTTGATTATAGTTGTTGGGCGAAGAATTTAGGGAGGCTAGATTGTGAAGTTATTGTTGGACGAAGATCTTTTTGGCGAGGATCTCTCCGGTGGCCTTTTGAAATGGGATTGCTCACAAGCAGGCGACTTCGGTTATCTGTGCTATGGTCTGGGAAAGGCGATTCACTGCTTCGTCGATCTTGAATGAGTTGTTTAACATAATCCGGTTCGAAGTTTCATTTGTTTCTGGATTAGTAGGATACGACTTAAGCAAAAAAAATTGAACAGAATCATTGTTGAGTGGAATTGAGGAATTTGTTATGAGGGGTGTACGATTGATTGATTTGGAATGCACCCAAATTGAAGAGAATCATTGTTAGAAGCCATTTTTGGAATTTTTTAAAACCATTGAATTACGGGTGAAGAAGAAGAAGGAAGGCGGGTCGGATCCGATTGGTTTTACAGGTGGGTATGTTTTCGGGTTGGTTTATGTTAAAATTGGGTTTAATTCGGTTTATGATTTGGTTTGATCGGTTTAAATTTGGGTGTAATAGTAACCGAAATTTCAAAATTGATGTACATATTTAAACATAAACCAATTAAACCAAAGCATAGATTGAATTAAACCAGAAACTAATTAAATGGCAAATCTTACCTATTAAAACTATCCGGTTATTATAACTAATAAAAAAAATTTAATCTAAACAAAAAGAAAGGAAGCTAACCGGTACACATCTTTAAAAAAATATTGTTTTAGCATATCTTCACAAAATACGGGATACAAAAGTATATTCTGTGATGCAAATATTTGCCAAAGATTTGAATCTCTATGTATTTACCTCAAAACATATTGTTAAAATACCGTCTTTATTGAGAAAGATATCATATTTCGTATTTTGTGGAAGAGAATAACTATATATCCAAAATGGTTTTCTTTGGAGATCTTTTTTTGAAATTTTTGAACCTTTTCTTCTTTGCAGATCTTTCGGAATGATAATTGTATAAATAGACGATCTAACTGTGTTGTGGTAATTAAAAATTGGTTGTCAAAACTCATGGGGTTTAGGGGGTGTTAGAGAAAACAACACAAAGATCAAACTTAGTAAGTTACCTTGGGATCTAGATGGTTTTCAAACATTAGGGATCGTCATTCTTTTTCAATTCATTTGCTGCATTTTAATTTTTTCCTGATATAATGGATTATCTTTTTATGTTTTGTTTTATTTATCAATAGGACTATATTTCGTTATATGTGGTTATGCAAGGTATGTTCAGCAAGAGTCCATCTTGGTAACGCTGCAAAAAATTTGTGGAGTCATCATCGCTCGGCTTCTAGCTGTATATTTTTTGTTTACAATAATTATTGTTTTGAGTTTCTGTTCAGTTTTGTTTGTTGTGTTTATGATCTTAGGTACTATTGTAAGATGGTCGCGTTGTTAGTGTCCTCTTTGGAAGAGAGGTAGAAAATTGACTATAAAAAAAGAAAAAGTTTGATCTTCAGGGAAAGTCATCTCGGTGGCTTTTTCAGAGACAAATGTAGAATTGGATATTGAACTTGCTTATCTTATTAACAATAACAAACAAATGTATTTATACAACTTTGAGTCGGTTAACGAACCAATCTAAGATAGGAAAATATCCTTATCACAAAGAGGAAGTTATACTTTTCCTTTGTGATTTACAAATATACGAACCTAATGGTGATATGGAAAATATCCTCAATACTCCCCCTCGCGTTGGAGCGTGGAGGTCCTGAACGCCCAACTTGGATAGTAGAAACTCAAACTGAACCCGACCGAGAGCCTTGGTTAAAACGTCAGCAATTTGGTCATTCGTACGTATATGATGAGTGACAATAATACCATCCCGAACTGCATCACGAACGGAATGACAATCATTTTCGATATGTTTGGTACGCTCATGGAAGACGGGATTGGCAGCAATATGTATCGCAACTTTACTGTCACAGAAGAAGCGTGCTGGCACAGACTGATCAATACCCAATCCTTGAAGTAAACTGCGGATCCACTTGATTTCACGCAAAGCAGTAGACATCGACCGATACTCTGCTTCAGCCGAAGAATGTGATACGGTGTCTTGTTTCTTCGTCTTCCAAGAGATGGGTGAACCACCAAGTAAGACCACAAATGCACTGAGAGAGCGACGAGTCAGAGGACAAGAAGACCAATCGGAGTCACAATACACCGTAAGTGTGAGATCCTTGTCTGACTTAAGCAAAATACCTTGACCCGGCGAACCCTTCAAAAACCGAACAACTCGAAGCGCTGAATCCCAATGACCCTCACGAGGTGCTTTCATAAACTGAGAGAGCAAGTGGACCGAGAAACACAATTCTGGACGCGTATGAAGCAAGTAAATCAAGCGTCCCACCAGCCTCCGATACTTAGTAGGATCAGTAAGCAAAGGGCTAGTGTCAGTAGCAAGTTGATGTTTCTGCTCAAGAGGAGTTGGAGCTGGTTTGGAGCCGAGGTTGCCTGTATCCGCAATAATGTCCAATACATACTTTCGTTGGGACAAGAAAAATCCCTCAGGTCCTCTACTTACTTCAATACCAAGAAAGTATTTCAACTTACCCAAATCTTTCATCGAGAAGCACTTGCTCAAGTAGTCTTTAAACTTTTGAATCATGTAACCATTATTTCCAGTAATGATAAGATCGTCGACGTATATCAACACACTCAACTCGATGCCCTTGCAAGTGTATGAGAAAAGGGAGTAATCATCATACGCTTGAACAAACCCAAACTTAAGTAAAGCATCCGAAAGCTTTTTAAACCAACATCTTGGCGCCTGTTTCAGTCCATACAAAGACTTACGTAACCGACAAACCTTAGTAGGATGCGTGTGACGAAAACCTGGTGGAAGCTTCATATAGACTTCCTCTTCAAGATTTCCATGAAGAAAAGCATTGTTTACATCCATTTGATATACTTCCAAATTATGAGCAGCAACAAGACGGAGGAGAGTACGAACCGTAATAAGCTTAACAACAGGAGCAAAAGTCTCGTCATAATCCTCGCCTTCAATCTGATTATTGCCTTGTACTACAAGACGCGCTTTGTACCTTTCCACCGTTCCATCCGCCTTATACTTAGTCTTGTAAACCCATTGACTTCCAAGAGCAACTTTATTAGACGGCAAATCACAAATATCCCACGTTTGTTTGTGTTCCAAAGAGACGACTTCCGTAGTCATAGCGTCATTCCACACTTTGATTTGCACAGCCTCCTTAAAATGTTTAGGCTCAACAGAATTTGTGATGGCGGCCAAGTAAGCTTTATGCTGTGGAGTGAAGTTGTTATCGGAAACATAATTTGTCAAGGGATAGAGAGTGTTACCTTGGACCGAAGAGGAAACTGATGTGGAGTTGGGATGAGCGTGATGGGTATGCGGAGTGCATACTGTATTGTAGGTTACAAAATCTTTGAGTCGGACAGACGGGAGACGTTCCCTTTGTCCCCGGCCAAGTATGACCTCTGACGGAGAGACGTTTTCGGAAGTGGCGGCTTTCTCGAGCTCAGAAGGCTCTGTTTCAGAACTTGGAGAAGTCTCGGCTTGAGAAATATCAGGAGTAAGGGTATCATGAGTGTCGACATCTGATGTATTATTACTGGACGGAATTGCCGAAACAGAGGTTGGAGAACTCACCCTATCAACGGACGATGGTGAAATTACCCAATCCTCATCACAAAACCCTTGTCTCGGCGGAAGAGGCGGAGACGAAGAAGAAGTCTCCGTAAAAGGGAAAACGTCTTCGCGAAAAACTACATCACGAGACAGAAGAAATTCATTTCGTTCAACATCTATACTTTCCAGCCCTTCTTTCCAAATGGGTAACCCATAAAAATACACAAACGACTTCTTTCTCCGAACTTATCCTTGTCGCGATGCACACGATGTGTGTAACAAGCAGAACCAAAAACACGCAACTGAGTATAGTCCGGCTTGCATCCATGAAGTAACTCATACGGAGAACGACCATGGTGTAGTGAAGTTGGCGTGCGATTAATTAAATATGCATCCGTTAAGACCGCCTCTCCCCAAAACCGGATGGGTAAGTGCGCCTGGAACAACAAAGCTCGAGACACATTGAGAATGTGTCGATGTTTACGTTCGACACGACCGTTCTGCTGCGGAGTTCCGACGCAAGATGTTTGATGAATGATTCCATGTTCTCGGAAGAAAGACGAGAGGCACATAAATTTCGTGCCGTTGTCACTGCGCACCATCTTAACAGCCTTGCCAAATTGTTTTTCAGTATAAGCTAAGAAGTTAACAAGAACACGCCGAACTTCTGACTTCTCAAGCATCAAGTATGTCCAAACCGCTCTTGAAAAATCATCAACAATGGTCAAAAAATAAACTGCACCACACGACGACGGAACACGATATGGCCCAAACATCAGCATGTATTAAAGAAAAACAATCCGTTGTTTTATTAATACTATCTGAAAACACTTCTCTCGTTTGTTTTGCCCTAAAACACACGTCACAAGGACTAGAGCTAACAGAAGACGAGGAACCAAAAAACATAGGTAAATCTGAAAGCACTGAAAAACTAGGATGTCCTAAACGCCGATGCCACAAAGCTTTGTCGGAGGAGACGCTGACTGTGTGAATCTTCGCAGTAGCCACATCCGTTAAAACATACACCCCATCACGCTCTTCACCTCTTCCAACCAGAGTCCTCGAAAAACGGTCCTGTAAAACACAAAGTGTATCAGTGAATGTTGCAAAACAATTCGTTTGTTTCAAAATTTTGGAAACAGAGATCAATGTGCAATTCAACGAAGGCACATAAAGAACATTAGTCAACGCGACTTTGTCAGAAAGAGGAAACACGCCCATATGTAAGGCGAATGTTTTGTTTCCGTCTGCAAATCCTACTGAACACGGTGGTATAATAACCACATTAACCAAGACCGAGAGTTCCCCTGTCATATGATGGGAGGCTCCTATGTCAAGTATAACATCACCAAACCGTTTATTACCAGACAATTTATTGGAACCATTGCTGTCGGATTTGTCTTGAATCATCTGCGAGAGCATCCTCCATTGATCTTCGATGAATTCTGGAAAATTTGAGGCATTGGAGCTTGTGGCATGAGCAGCTGTAGCTTGTCCCTTACCACGTCCACCATTATTCTTGCCACGACCACGACCACCTCTGCCACCATTGTTCCGTTCCGTGAACCATTCGGGAAAACCCACAATTTGCCAACAATCCTTTTTCTCGTGTCCATTGCGGCCACAATGCGAACAGAGCATCGAACGAGATCGCAGGATGGAGGAGTCTGAACGTGAGCCTCCCGCAGAATCAGCATGAGGAGATGCATCAACTTGACGCGTCACAAAACCAATGGCCTCTTGGTGCTGTTCTCGAACCCGAGAAGAGGACAACCTCTGTTCTTCGCGAATGACCTTCTGGTAGACTTCAGCAACGTTTGGCAAAGGATCCAGACCGATAATCGTAGTACACAAGCTACCAAAACGAGAGTCATCAAGACCCATGACAAATTGATGAACCTTCTCGTCCGCTCTTTCTTTCGCAAATTCCCGTGCCGCGCCACAAGTACACAATGGCAAGGGACGATAAATCTCAAACTCTTCCCAAAGAGTACACAAACGACCGTAGTATTCGAACACACTCTGTCCATCTTGACGACATGCGGCAAGGTTGACTTTGATTTGATGAACCCGAACTTTGTTGCCAACCGAGAAACAAAGCTTCAATTCTGTCCATAGCTGATGAGCATCATTGATGAATGTCACCGTCATCTTCACTTTCGGTTCTATCGAGGCACGAATCCAGCCAATGATCATCGAGTTCACTGCAACCCAATTCTCATAATCTGTATCACCGTGAGATGGTTTTGGCAACGTGCCATTGATGAAACCAGTCTTGCGCTTAGCTTGAAGAGCATTGAGCATCTCGGTTGCCCATTGATTGTAGTTATCTCCGGTTAACATCACCGGAGTAATCATGGATCCAGGATTATCGGACCCATACAATGCATACGGAGACTGAGAAACTGTCTCAGGCCTTGATTCGACGGACTTGCCGGTGGATGGTGTGACTGCGGACAAATCAGACATCGTCACAGGCAAAGAAAGAAAATCGAACTACGATGAAGAACAAAGAACGAAGAAGAAAAACGAGGACAAAGAACGATTGTTTTGATTTAGAATTTTAGGTCTTTTAGCTCTGATACCATGTAGAATTGGATATTGAACTTGCTTATCTTATTAACAATAACAAACAAAGGTATTTATACAACTTTGAGTCGGTTAACGAACCAATCTAAGATAGGAAAATATCCTTATCACAAAGAGGAAGTTATACTTTTCCTTTGTGATTTACAAATATACGAACCTAATGGTGATATGGAAAATATCCCCAATAACAAACATGGTATTATTTATCACCAACGGTCTCGGAGACCGACATCTCGACGCCACCAATGACCAACCGGCCGCCAACGGAAGCAAATCATTCCAGGTAGAAATGGAACTTTGTCGAGACGTCTCCAAAGGCTACGGCTAAGTCTTCAGAAAGCTTCTAATGTGTTTGTGCATGGAAAAACTAGAGTTAACTTCTTCTCTTAAATCACTAGAGCACTGTTTTGAGAGTCATTAGAATAACCCATGTTGAATTCGTTTGACAAGCCGTTCGATATTTTTCTCTTTATTCTTTACTTTTTCTTCTTGTGTTATTCAATTCTGTTTTTGTTATATAGCAATTTGATTTGGATGTTAATATTTCATTGTTGATTTGTTCTTTATAGTATCAGTGTATACAAATATTGGTTTACTTTATTTAATAAATATATGGTGTTTAATACATGTTGAAACCAATTTTGATACATGTTCGTTACTTAACTCTTATAATTGGTTTGGTGGATAAAGGTTATTCGAAGAATGTGCTTCTCTTTGTAATGCATACTCATTGATTCTATGGTTACCTTTACTGGTTAGCTTCCAATTTAATAGATGTGAGATCAGCAAATTAAAAAAAACTTTTGCCAATCTTGATAATCTCAATCCCTAAAAATATGCTTTTAAACTTGATTTACCAATTATTATTTGTTTTTCCAAACCCTCTTATACAAATATATTTTTTATACAAGAAAATTGTTATCGGATTGTTAAAAAATCTTTTTGGTGCAACAGATAGGTAAGAATATAAACTTAAAATTAGAATTATATATGATTAGCATTTAGCAATTCAATTATTATCATTTATTACGATTATTAGCATTTATTAGACATTTTAAAATAAATAAGAAATCAATTTAGAAAGAGTAAATAAATGAAAAATCGAACTAAACTTACATAACAATTTTTTTTAAGCTTTTAAATGGATCCGATCAAGTTTCAGCTTTCTATTTTTTTTACTCACAGCCAAAATATTTATTTCTCTCTTTTTTTTAACTGTATCAAATATTTTTTTCTAAAGTACACAATTTTGTACTTTCAAAATTCTAAAATTATACAGCCAAAATCCTATAGTAATAAAATCTATACCCACATAAAAAAAACTTACAACCATAATTTATACAACAAAAACATAAAGGTTCAACTATTACCAATTATGTCCAATACGGCCAAAGTTGATAATCATAATTTATGGATAAATATCAAACTTTCACATTTACAAATATACTTTGTTTTTTTTTTTTAAACTAAACATTAGCTTTTTTATATAAATATTACTTCTGCCCTTATTATAGATAATATTATATGAGATGAAAATAATTCTCGCCCACTCTCAAGAACAATTAGAATTTAGACTTAAAATTTGGATGAAAAAAAAAATAAAACCTGCGCGAGGCGCGGATCCAAAATCTAGTTTTACCAGAGAAAATGTCCCAGATACTCCTCAAAGAGGCCAATTAATCTCATATACTCTCGTTTTACCGTAAAGAATTAAACAATTTCTTTAAAATCGAAAAATGGGAAAAGACGAGAAAATCAAAGAAAATAAAAGATATTTACGGTTTCAAATTGGGCCTGCCGTGATTTGGGCTTTACGAATTGGTTCCGGCCAATTGGTTCCATTCTAAGTCTCGTCCCTTCCCTCCCTCTCTCCTCGCACTCGCAGAAACTCGGGAACTCAACCGTCTCACCGAAGGAAATCCAAGCGAACTCACTCCCCTCCCGAAAGAGAGAGTCCCCTTCCCATTTCGCGACGAGTAGACGATGGCACCAAAGACGAGAAATATGCGGAAGCGGAGCCCGAGCCCGAGCCCGAGTGAGAAGGCGCCGGCGAAGAAGCAGAAAAGAAAATCGGTTGAAGAAGAAGGAACGACGGAGGCGGTACCGACGGAGGCGGTACCGACGGAGGCGGTACCGACGGAGGAGGTTCTGACGGAGGCGGTTCCGACGGAGGAGGTTCCGACGGAGGAGGTTTCGACGGAGGCGGTACCGACGGAGGAGGTTCCGACGGAGGAGGTTTCGACGGAGGCGGTACCGACGGAGGAGGTTCCGACGGAGGCGGTTCCGACGGAGGCGGTTCCGACGGAGGCGGTTCCGACGGAGGCGGTTCCGACGGAGGCGGTTCCGACGGAGGCGGTTCCGACGGAGGCGGTTCCGACGGAGGCGGTTCCGACGGAGGCGGTTCCGACGGAGGCGGTTCCGACGGAGGCGGTTCCGACGGAGGCGGTTCCGACGGAGGAGGTCTCGACGGAGGCGGTTTCGACGGAGGAGGAGGTCCCGACGACGGGTGCGGAGAGGAGGGAAGAAGAGGAGCAAGAAGACGAAATAGAAGACGAGGGAGAAGAGGAAATAGAAGACGAGGAAGAAGACGAGCAAGAAGACGAGCAAGAGAAAGAGCAAGATGACGAGCAAGATGACGAGCAAGAAGAAGAAGAAGATGACGAGCAAGAAGAAGAAGAGAACGATGAATCCGGAGAAGAAGAAAACGAAGAGTCCGGAGAAGAAGAAGGAGACCAATCAGTTGAAAACGAGGCCGAGTCTCCGGTGAGCGATATAAGCTAACAATTAAATTTGTGTTTGAATTTTGATCCGGAAATTGTCAATTGTCAATTGGGGGAAATTGTAAAACTAGGTTAATTAGGTAATACTAAGAGTAATTGGTGGAAATTGTTAGGATTAGATAATATGCATTTTTCATAATTGAAAAGAAAATTGCGGGAAAATTGGTAGTATTATTTGGTAATACTAGCATGTTGGTGAAACTAAGAAAACCGGGTAAAACTACTGAAATTTTCTAATATTCTGTTATATTGTACTTTGTATGTTGCAGGGTGTGATGCGACCAGAGTTGTTCTTGAAGCCGGATGTATATTGCAAGAGCATTAAACTACCCACGCGGTGTTTCGTGGAAGAAGTTGTGGAGACATTTAGGAAGTTGGACATGACTCCTATGGAAAGAAAATGGTTCGAGGAGCATCCGCAGTTCAGACACATTCTGCACATGCCGATTTCAAATCATATGGTTCAACCACTATGGATGATGTTGATGCGTACTGCCAAGATCGAGAGGAAGAAGGAGGCGTGGTTTGTGGTCAATGGGGTTCCCATCCGGTATGGGTTGCAAGAGCATGCGTTAATCTCAGGACTCAACTGCAGCAACTACCCTATGTACTGGAGCAAAAGAGGCAAGTATTACATGAAGGAGAAGTATTTTCCTGATAAGAAGAAGGTTTTAAGGGAGGATGTTAAGAAGAAGCTTGAGGAGATGGAGGCGGATGATACTGGAGAAAGGCTCAAGATGATGGTGTTGTATTTCTTGAGCAGCATCATCTACGCTCCCACAAAAACCGGAGACAAAGGAACAGGCGTGCTGGATGTATTTTTAAAATACGCCGGTGATCTGGAGAAGTGTAAGACCTTTCCTTGGGGGAGATTGTCTTTCGATCGAATGATAGAGTCTATCTCGGATGTGATGAATCATTTGGTTGAGAAGGGGTTGGGTGATGCATGCTCGTTTCCTGGTTTCTGCATTCCTTTGGAGGTAATAGATTGTCGTAATCTTCTGCATTATTTTCCTTCTCATATAGGTCTAATCATATGTGTGTTTTGTAGATATTGCCAACGGAGGCCATTCTGCAACTGAATGAGGGCTTGCGAGAAGATGTGCCAAGTCCTCAGGAGGATTGCCCGAGGATTTGCAGGTCGAAGTGGAAGAAATGCGGGCTGAGAGGATGGCCACTTGACACTGTTTACGAAAAGCTCAGTTATGACAACAAGGTTAGTAGATGTTTTTAACTGGGAAACTTGGTAATATTGGTTGTTAAAATGTGTTTTACTTCACAGGACATCAACAGTGTGCTGATAGCTTCAGAGGAGGAGAACGCGAGGTTGGATATGATAATGGAACCGGAGGATGATGATGATGAGCACGATCCTATTGTGGAAAATTGGGAAAACCGTATAGATGCTGGACTCACCGTGGTGTTTGAAGACATGAAGGAGGAAGATGTGAATGGCCGACGAATTAATGTGGAGGAAGGAGCAAGGGCAAAAAACCGAGGTAAGAGAATGTCTCTGAGGGATGTCGTCGCCGCCATGGAGAACATGACAGAGCAGTTGGGTTTGCTCAACATCAAGGTCCATCAAATGGATGAGAGGATAAAGACACTTGAAGAGACTATCAAAGCGCAGCAACCTTCAGGCTCTTGAACCTTGTTCCATTCTCATTCTCTTCAACCCGTGTGAAACTATGTATTTTTTTTTGGAAACTTGTTCCATTCTCTTCAATCCGTGTGGAACTATGTTTTTTTTTTTTTGGAACCTTGTTTTATGGAACCTTGTTTTATGTTAGGATTATGTTTTATTTTCGAATTAAGTGATATTAAGAAGAAGTAACATTAGTAATACTAAGTAAAAATAACTAACTTAGTAATACTAAGTGATACTATGACGAAGTAACATTAGTAAAACTAGGTGATACTAAAAAGAAGTATCATTAGTAATACTTAGTAAAACTAAATAACATTGGGAACATTGGGAACATTAGTTAAGGAAATTGGAAATAAGTTGTCTGTCTTGAACAACAAACACGAAAACTGAAAGGAAATTGCAAATACGACAATTAAAATGCAAATACTAAGGAAATTGTTGACCCCCGACTTTCAGCTGGGCTATCTCTTCCGCTTGGCTCTGAAGCTTCTCTTTCATTTCTTCAAGCTGCTTTTTCATCTCTTCAACTGTATTTCCAACTTTCCGGATCTCTTCTTCAACTCCGAAAACCCATGGCTGGCGAAAGTGGAGTCCATTATCCTACAAAAAAACGAGCAGATCTGAAATTGCAGATATTACCCACAAAAAAGGGACACAAAAAACCCAGATCTGAGATTGCAGATATTATACCTGAAATTTGGGGCAGGTCCAATATCTATGGCCTGGGTAGGTATCGAAATTGTGCTTTGAAATCGGAGAGTGACATACTTCTTGCTTCATCCATCCACTGCATGGGCATCTGGTGGGAATCCCAAATTGGGCGTCGGCAACGTAACCAGCCATCTCTGCGTGCTTAAGCGCCTTCCTTGTTTCCTCGTAATGCGTCTCCTCTTCCTCTTCCGCTTCCTTCCTTATTGCCTCATAGCTACTACTACCCGCATCCATTTGAGAGATTTGAGAGAAATAGATTTGAGAGAGAGAGGGGAAAGAGAGAAAAATCTTAGATCTCGGGTATGAGAAAGAGGAGAAAGAGGAGAAAGAGAGAGAACGAGAGAGAAAGAGAGAGAAAGAGAGAGAAAGAGAGATGAAAGGGGATGAAAGAAATGTGTTTCTTAAGAGAGACCCGTCAGAGGGAACAGAAATAAATGGGTTTTCCCGGTTTTCTGTGTTTTAATTATTCCCCCCGCCCGAAAATTAGAAATTTCCTATTTCCCGCCGACAAAATACACATAGTATTACCAGATTGTCAGTTATTCAGAATCTCGATTTGATATTAACCCACCTAATACTAATATTACACCACCTAAGACTTATAATTTTTAGTATTACGGTTTGATTGTATGGTTTTCCATGTCAATATCATTGTCCTATGCAATAATAAGCTTGCAAATGATATTTTCAAGCATTTCACTTAACAAGTTGGTTATCCATAAGAAAATGTTTCTTAAAGTATAAGGGAATGTTTCTTTGAAACTCGTATAAGTTGTAGTTTGAACAGAAATAACTCGTTTTTAGTTAATTCAAATGTTTGTATGACATATAAGTTGTAGTTGTAACAAAATTAACTAATCTATATCGTAAATCAACTAATTTATTTACAAAATTAACTAATTTTTGCGATTAGTATACCATTCATGAATTGTTACTTTGAAAAGTCAACTCCAACCAAACATGCATAGTTATACCACTATTACACGGAAAGAAGACAAATTAACAAACTTAGGCGATAATTATCAAAATAACAATACCATTCATGCATAGTTACTTTGAAAAGTCAACTAAAACCAAACATGATAGTTATACCAGTATTACACATAAACAATACAAAATAACAAAACCCTCATTCAAAGTCTTCTCCATAAAGTAACCCTGCTAGTGTCCTTCCACGCTTGGATTTGTTCTGTGTCCTTCCCCTCTGCGTCCTTACCCTTCGGCGCCTTTCTCCCGCTGATGGAAATCTGATTTCTTTTCTACGACCCTTTTTCTTGATGCGATCCGGAGGTATGATCTCCTTCTCCTTTATGTAATCCGGTACAATCCACGCAGACATTTCGGGCACCACGTATATCGATCTCCTATAAGCCAATATCCACATGTCCAAGAAATAGTATTTCGAACACAAGTCATAATATTCTATGCGGATATCACGCCGACTCCCATGTTTCTTGAAGTAGATTAAAGCGGCTAACGCGTGAAGACAAGGATACCTATGAATATCGAAGAACCTGCAACTGCAAGTTTTACTGATCAATTCCACCAAATAAGGCTTTCCGTCATCTCCCGTGACTTCGTATTCAAGGTCACAACCGTTTACCTCCCGCACAGCTAATTTCTCGGCTTTAGGCCAATTGACGTGCAAGAAGTTGTGAACCAAAGGAACCAGTTTATTAGCACTCGGTTCTCCCACGGACTCGTTCCTATGCTCGTTAAACCAATCAGAAAACTTTCGAACTATCGTATCAAGCATGGGTATCAAGGAGTACTTCCTTGCATCCCTAAAAGTTTTGTTTAGAGATTCCACAGAGTTGCTTGTGTCGAGGTTGTATCTAGCAACTGGAGAAACACATCTTGCCCACTTTTCTGGCACGGTGGTCTTCTCCACATACTTTGCCGCTGCAGCATATCTCTTCTTAAACG
The DNA here is from genome assembly GCA_020283515.1 of Alliaria petiolata. Lineage (NCBI taxonomy): Eukaryota > Viridiplantae > Streptophyta > Magnoliopsida > Brassicales > Brassicaceae > Alliaria > Alliaria petiolata. The sequence continues at coordinate 970,803 of JAHZTW010000035.1, read as the reverse complement.
CCTCATAAAGCAAATTGAACTCAGCCACCGTATGAGCCTTACCTAGCTCTTGGAATGCTTCGGCGACATCGCCCCTGCTTCTGCTTGGAGCATTACCTTTCACGTTTTGCGCCAAATGCCATAAGCAAAACCCATGATGAGCTTTTCGATACACGTTCGCTATAGCGTTGATGAGGCTCGTATTTCTGTCACTCACAAATACCAAATCCGAAGAGTCCTCGACAACAGTTTTCAGTTTCTGGAAAAACCAGAGCCAACTTGCATTGTTCTCGCCGTCGAGTACACCGAATGCTATGGGATATATGTGACGATTTGGATCCTGAGCTACGGCGAAAACAAGTACACCACCAAATCCGGCCTTGATAAAAGTTGCATCCACCATAATTACTTTCCGCATGAACTGAAACCCATCAATGCAAACACCCAACGCTATGAATAAATACTTGAATTTTCCCACCGTATCCAGTTCCACAGCTGTTTTCGTACCCTCATTCAGCTCCTCTAACACGTACAAATAACGATACAACATCCTGTAGTTATCTTCCGGACTACCAAATACATCAGAAATTGCTTTATTCTTCCCTCTCAAAGCCGTGGAGTATGATACCTCTACACCAACTACCCTCTTCACAACTGACATGATCTCTTTAGGAGTTGGAGTCTCCAGGTTCCCGGGATAATGCTCACTCACTATAGCTGCAACTAGTCGTACTGATCCTCTCCTCTTACGGCTGCATTCTTCACTCTGACTAGCACGGTTACATGTGTGCATATTCCTGTAAGTTCTAATAGAAAAAACTTCCGAGTTTGGGATCTTTACTGCTCGTACATGCCACGTACAAGTTTTTTGCGTGCATTTTGCCACCCATCTCTTTCTATCAGAATTTTTAATGACATACCCGAATGATTTAACAAATGCGCCTCTATGAACCACATCCACAACAGCATCCTTACTAGGAAATTCTTGATCAATACTCAAATCCAAACCGTCTTCCCATGCCTCTAAACTCTGACTACATTCAACAACAGGTGGTGCCTCAACTCTGACTAAACGTCTATCCGATGATTCCACACCGTTGTCGTCATCATCATCATCATCATCATCATCATCATCAGAATCACTATCAGAATCACTATCAGAATCATCATCCTCTTCTTCTTCTTCATTTCTTCCTCCGTTGTCAACATGCAAAGTTATGGCATTGGGTCCTATTTCTACGCTTTCATCATCAATGCGCTGCGGATTTTCATAATTCCTACCATAAGAGCTTATCCCCGCTTTCGATTGTTGCACGGGCAGTTCCGGTGTAGTAATCAACTCCACAGTCAAAACACCTCTAGGGTTCTCATTATCACCATGCGTTAGATATACCAAGAGATCCTCATCATCACAAATATACGACTTTTCCTCACGTCCATTATATCTAACAATGTAACTCAATTGCATTTTAATCTTACTTTCATCTAACCCAAGCTTCTTGTATAGCCTAGCTTCTATCATCGGTATTGTTATCTCCTCAACTGATGTCCTGAACACTAGACCATTGATGCGACCTTCGTATTTATAATGTATGTTCACGTTGTTGCTCATTTTAACCTGCCCAAAAATATCGCACAAAATCTCAATCCCCAATCAATACTGTTTTTTGTTGACAGTTATACCCTAGTTTTCCCCAGTTATACATTATCTCCCAGTGTTTCTAGTATTACTAGTTATACTATTTTCGCAAATATCCAGGTTCTCATTCCTCCCCAGATCCAATCGAGATGTCAAAAACTTACAATCCACAACGATTCCGCCACTGTAGTGCATTTCTAGTCAATATAGAGCAATGCATCATACCCAGATAATATTTTACACACCAATGTGGGACCAATGCATCATTTCTCAATTTCTCAATTTCAAATCCCTAAAACCACATCAAATTAAGAGAACACGGACCTCGATTTTGGATCTCAACGAACCTCCGGCGGTGCAAATGCGGCGAATGGAGGTCGACGGAACTCGTCGGGTGTCTCTCGTCGAGGGAGGCAAAACTCGAGGGGAGAGCAGGGAGTGCGGGTAAGAGAGGAAAGAGAAGGGGAGAGAAGAGAGGGCGAAGAGAGAGAAGGTCAAAGTCAACGAGCACCGGTCAAAGGAGTCAAGAATCGATTCATTAAGGGCAAAAGAGTCAAACAACATAATGAGAGTAGTGTGGATTAAAGGAGAGTATTGTTGATCAGTTTTTTGTAGAAGAGTATATGTGACGATGTCCCAAAGAGAGAAGTGCAGATCTAGACAGTCCAATTGTTGGTGTGAATAGTCCGTATCTCCGGAAGAGAATGCAAACGAGTAGTAGAGAAGCATTTTGAGTCGAAGAATCTTCATTTTAAGGAAGAAAATCTGAAAAGGGAATTGAAATCGATGAATGAGTTTTCCGAATCTAAATAAAAGATGGGAAAAGAGACTGATAGTCATTTTACCAAGATCTATTACTAGCACCGAAAAAGGAGAATTCGGCGTCGGCGTCGGCGTCTCTAGCCGCAGACTGATAGACATAATATCGCTGCTATGCTGATTCTTCTAATTCACTTATGTTGTCTTCCTAATTCGATGAGACTCACCAGTAATTTGAGCTTCAACGATTCAATTTGATTATCCCCTCCCGATCCAGATGTCGCCGGGTCGCGATACGATACCTCGCTGATTGTCGAATTCACAACGAGATTTCTCCTCTCAGGTACAGTGAAACCCAAACGAGACGATCTGACGAGGAAAAAATAGAGCATCTGCACGGCGGCGGAGAGCGGTGGTCAGAAAGAAGTGCCGGTGGTGCACGTAGGTGTGAGAAAAAAAGTAGAAGAAGCAGCCATGGGAGAGAATCGAAGAGAAGAAGAAAACGTTTTCAGATATTTCTAGAGGAGTTGAAGAAGAAGCATCTACACAAAAGAAATGAAGAATCTCTCTTATGTCTTATCTTATGTGATTTGAGAAGCAACCACGAGAAGAAACCACGGTTTTCAGATATTTTTTGTGAAAACATGTCGTTTGCTTATAAATTTGTTGTTTCTTTAATTAAAACTGACATAGCGTAATTTGATTTGATTAAAACTAACTTATCATTAACTGTTTTTATTAATCTCAGTTCATTTTTCTAATCTTAAGACATACACTATGAGGTTTATTTTAAGACATATTAGGTTTGTTTTATTAAAACAATTCTAAATAACTTTAGACAAATTATTTTGTCAATGTTCAAAAAACAAATATTGAAATAAGTACAAAATCCTTTAACAAAAATGTTAATATTAATAATATTTGTCCAACCACTTATTTTAGATTTTGGAAATAATTTAAATTGCAATTATTAATTACAATGTTAATATTTGTTGCCATAATATCCAATTATACAAATTGCTTTTCACAATTATATTTTTCTACTTAGAATAGCAATATTTTTATTTTAATGATAAACTTTACAATATATATTATATAAATCATTTACACAAATCTTCCAAATTTGTAATATTAGTTTTTTTGTACATTTCATAAACCTATCTAATTTTAAAGCAAACATACTAAAATAAAACAAAATACAATCAACGCCGACAAAATACTTCTAACTCTAAAACTATTAAACTAAAATAAAATATGGTAAACAAATAATACAATACTTATAATTTCAATAAACAAATTAACTCATCACCCACCATACTCAGCCAAAACATTAATAATACGTATAAAATAAACTAAACTTTCTAATAAACATAAATTTCAAATATAAAAAAGTTATAACCCCGCATGTATAGAAAATTTCATGATTTATGCCACTCTATTATATAAAATAAATAATTTAAAAATAAAAAACAAATAAAAAATAGTAACCCGTTTTCAAGACGAGTTAAAATTTAGTAAAATATATAATACATGTATACCAAAAATAAAACTTAATGGATTTCTATATTATAAATAAAAATATAATACATTTATACCAAAATAATACATCTCATACGAAAACGCATTTTTATAGAAAACTGAAATTTGATATTCGAAATATAACGTAATGGGACGATTTAGACAATAAGAAAATTTTGGTAAAAAAAGACATTACTTTGTTTATAAACATAATTAACTTAAATATATGAGCATTTTCGGGTTAGATTGACAATATATAAAAAAAAATAGTAACCCGTCTTCCAAACGAATTAATACTTAGTAAAGTATATAATACATGTATATCAAAAATTGAAACTTAATGAGTTTCTATATTATAAAAAAAATATAATACATTTACACCGAAATAATACATCTCATACAAAAATATATTTTTATAGAAAATCAAAATTTGGGATTAGAAATATAACATAATGGGACGATTTTAATGAGAAGAAAATTTTGGTAAAAAAATACATAACTCTGTTAATAAACCTAACTAACTCAAATATCCCAAAGATTTAGTAAAGTATTTAATACATGTATACCAAAAATAAAACTTATTGAGTTTCTATATTAAAAACAAAAATATTATACATATACACCAAAATAATACATCTCTTACAAAAATATATTTCTATAAGAAATTGAAATTCAAGATCAGAAATAGAACGTAATGAGACGATTTTGACGAGAAGGAAATTTTGGTAAAAAAAAAGTATATAACTCTGTTCATAAACCTAATTAACTCAAATATAACAGGATTTTCGGGCTGGATTGAAAAATAGAAAACAAAAACAGATAAAAATAGTAACCAATCTTCACATTCTTCACTTTTACAAGTACACATTAAAAAATAAAAAACATTAATTTTATATTATGTATAAAATATACATAAATAAAATATAATTAAATAAACCCTATGCTTCACATTGTTACATTTTTAAATAAACATGTAACCCGCACATTGTTCACTTCAACAAAATTATTATTTACATCTCATGTATCAAATACACATAAATCAAATATCATCAATTAACAATTAAATCAAAAAAAAATCTAACATAACTGAAATTTTAAATGCATTCATCCATATTACATTTATCCACATGAAAGTTTAAAAATAAACTACTAAATGTGCAAATATATAAAATTACAAAAACAGCATCACTACTTAAACCAAGATAGGTTATATTCAAAAAAAACAAACCGAAACATTAAAAAAATTAAACATACAACAACATAAAAAATATTACAATAGTAAACGTGTATTTTTCATACATCCAAATTATACAATTACATATTTTCTCATAAAAATGTAACCAGCATGCACGTACGGGCTATATCCTAGTATAGGATTATTGGATTAGTTTGGTAAATGTTTATCTTTCTATATACTCCCTCTGTTTCTAAATAAAGGTAGTTTTAAATTTTTCACACATATTAAGAAAATTTTACAAAAGATTTTTCTAATCTTGTTTTTATTAATTATCACTTAAGTTTTTTTAAAATATTAAATGTTATAAGGGCAAATTAAGTAAAAAAGAACAATAAATACATATAGAAAATTGAAAACAACTTTCTTTTTCAAACAAATTTTTTTTCTAAAACCATCTTCTTTGAGGAACAGAGGGAGTATATCAATCATTTAATAGTATATTTGAGAATTTCTTTCCTATAAACGTGTCGTTAATTCAGTTATAATTTTTTTTTTTTTGCATATACATCTGTATATCTTATTTCTCCTCGTTTATTATTTATTAATTAATTTATGAATCACACATCACATTTATCATTTTTGAAAAAGCCAACGAGACAAAGTAATTACGACAAAAGGTTTTATTTATTTATTTTTCATGTAAGCAATTTTTGGTGACGGATTCTTTTGAAATCGAATTACATTTACTTTTATCTTATTTATTTAATGATTTTTAAAAGTATACAATGGGCCGAGATTCTTTTGAAATCGAATTTGCAAATTTTTAGTGTTTGTAATTCGAAATTATTGGTAAAGATTATTTTGATATAACACATATGAGCTATAAACTCATTCGCAATTACTGTCTCACTAGTTTTCGCAATTCCCAAATGTTCACATCAAGAATCTCGCAGTAATTGTTAGCATCAAAGATGTCTTCGGGATCAAAGTAAATACTCCTTCTGTTTTTTTTATTGTCGTTTTATGTTGTTTCACACATATTAAGAAAATAACTAATTTTTCTGTCTTATCCCTTAATTAATACACTATTTTATTTGATATGGTCAATTAATAAGCTTAAAAAGTAGGGTTAAAACTGGAAAATATATCATAAATCAGCATTAAAATCCGAAAACGACAATTATTTGTAAACAAAAAAAATTAAAACGACACTTAAATAAAAACGGAGGGAGTATGAGTTAGCATCAAAGTAAATATGCTTACATCAGTTTTAATGATGTAGAACAAAGAAGAACCAAATAATAGTAGACTAGTAAACAAGGAACTAGTTTAAGAGAGGTACGCAAATATAATCAACTATAACTAAAGTTCGTAAACGCAATCTCTCCGATCCCAAATTTAAACTGCTCCTTTTCAAAATCTCGGAGCCCTCTATTGGATGCTTTGAAAACAATTCGCATGGATCGATCGATCCGACGGCTGAAAGGACTCGCCCACATCCCCGGCAGCTTAACTTTTTTTTTTTTTTAAAGGGCTTTCATATTGATTGCATAAGAAATGAAAAATATTGATTGATAATATTTGATATATTTCTAAGATGAAATCTCTCTCTCTCTCCCTCTCCCTCTCCCTCTCCCTCTCCCTCTCCCTCTCCCCCTCTCCCCCTCTCTCCCTCTCTCTCTCTCTCTCTCTCTCTCTNCACATCATTAGTTAGTGATCTTCAGAGATACTAACTTTGAGCAACCATGGAGATCGATATTTAACTCCTTCAGGATCGGACATGACAGAGTCACATTGGTCTCCATCCAAGCATATTAGTCATGTCTAACACCTCAAGCGCAGGGCAACCAAGAAGCTGCTTTTGGAAATGACCACTAGCTAACCAGTTCGAGTCAAGAAGGAGGGTTTTAAGCATCGGTAAGCATACATCCTTGGGCCACCGAAGAAGATCAAATCTACTTCCTAATTTCAGCTCAACTAGCGTCCTACTGACGGACACCTCTTGAGGCAGCCAATACAAACTCCCAAAATCAATGAAAAGACCAAGATCCGAAACACCACGTTGCAGCACATTACGTATCCAACGATCCACACGAGCAGAGTCAACACCAGTTTTACAGCTGAGGGAGAATTTCTCAATGAGAGAATCACCCTGCAAATCCAATACCCTATCCACAAAATCCATGAAGCTCTGCAGAACTCCTTCCCTCTCCCGCTTACCTTCTTCAGGACGCAGAAAGACAGAGTCATATCGAGATCTAGATTAGGGACAGATGCAAACAGATTGCGCCATCTCTTGGAGAGAACCGATGTCAAAGCAGCCTCCTTTGTCGTAAGGAAGGACAAGATATGACAAAGAAGCTCGTTTGGTAGACTGCTGAAGAGATCCATCCTCTAAAACCACACAAAGGTCGAAGCTATTGGAACATCAACCATTCGTGATTACCAAACATTTTCTGCAAAACAGAGAAACGATTGATCGTACATTCAGGTAAGAAAAAAACGACCTAGTGGATGTAAAATACGCATAAGCTAACTGGTAGAGCAACTGATTCAAATACGAAATTTAACAGCGCAAATAGGAATCCACCCAAAGCAAATTGATATTCTGAAATTTGGACACTCTAACGGAGATTAGAATCAGCAGAAGCATAAGAGATTAGTTAGATTTGGCACGTACCTCTTGGTACAGATGCGAAGTCGAAGACCCAGATTGAGGGCACATTTTTTGGGATTTCGAGAGAGACCAAGATATGAAGATCCAAGTTGACAAGAATTTGCAACCCGCTTGGCTTGGCTGGATCAACTTCACATCACCATTTCTGGATTTTGAACTTTTTTTTTTTTTTAATAAAAAGGGCATCTGGATTTTGAACTTGATAAACACAAACCGAACCAAAATCAAATCCGGAAGCAATTTAGCTACATAAGCATAAACATTTTGGATAAACGTTGCCAGAAAAAAAAAAAGTAATGCAATGTCTAATCGGATTCTCAATTTGATTTTGGTTCGGTTTGATTTATTTGGTTTATTTGGATTCTCAAGATCTGTATACCGGTCACATACAACTCAATACAATATACACAAAGTAGATAGATAATACCAAATTTATTTGGTTTAGTGTTTATCTCTAGAAATATAAATTTATTTGGTTTAGTGCTAATCTACTTTGTGATGATTAGTCGCAGGAAACTCCAATTCTATAAGTAGTAATTAAGGGTTTTCTAGGGTTTGGCAAAAGGAATGGATTGTATCAGCAGTCTACCTGATGAGATTGTTTGCCACATATTGTCCTCACTCTCGACAAAGGAAGCTGCTTTAACTTGTGTTATCGCCAAGAGATGGCGGAATCTGTTTGCTTTCACACCAATGGAGAAAGTTTCAATGGAGCTTGAAAATGGAGGACATGGACAACAATGGAGAAAGGAGAACATGGACAACAATGGAGAAAGGCCTCGGTTTTGGAGGGGAAGGAGAGAAGACTTTGTCTATCGAAAGTCTGATTTTGATATTCCCTGCAGTTTCAGGGATTTCTTGGACAGAGTATTGGCTGTCTCAGGCGCTTCCCCAGTAAAGAAATTCTCTCTGAAATATCGACAGTACGTCGTCACCGATCATACCGTGCGTTGGATATGTAATGTGCTGAGTCGTGGCGTCTTGGATCGCCTTCATGTTGACGTAATTGCTAAAGGTGTGAACTGTGAAGTCTCTGCCTTTAGAGGTCTTCACATGCAAGACACTTGTTAAACTGAGACTAGCAAGAGGGTTTGTGATTGATATGGTTCCTGAGAATGCATCTCTTCCTTGTCTCAAGACTCTCTTCCTTGATCAGATTCGGTTCTCTAATTATCATCACGGTTGTTGTCCATTTGAAGCCCTTATCTCTGCTTGCCCTGTCCTTGAGGATCTAGTGATGCGTAATGTGGAGTCTGTTGACTGCAAAAACTGCATTGTTTCCTGCCAGAACCTTCAAAGACTTACTATGTACTGTTTTGGTTTCCATCCTTATGATACCCGGATCATTACTTTTGATACACCAAGTCTTGCATTCTTAGAGTACTATGGTTTTGTTGAAAAAGCGTATCCAAATGTCAATCTTGACTCCCTTGCTGAAGCTAAACTCGATCTGTTTTCGTTAGAGGCTACTAGTCATAGCAATCCAGAGAATCTGTTTAAAGGGTTAAGCAGTGTTCAGATCCTCAACTTATCGACTCTACAAACCATGGACGTAAGTGTGCTCTATTCTTTTCTTTTCTTTCTTCTCTGTGATATATACTATTATTGCAATTTGAGAAATCAAAAGATCATGGAGATTGGAGAGGACATCTAGGAGCTATGAAAATGTTGCTTGAGACTTTGATCCTATGATTGCAATTGGTTAAATGACTTAGTTTAATTTTTTTTGTTTTGTTTCAGACAATTAATTCCTTCCGGGAAGCAATTCCAGTGTTTAATAACTTATTGCACTTATCTATTACAACTACGTCTAACAGATGTTGTCGAGCTCTGCCATTACTGCTGAGGAATTCTCCAAACCTAGAGACTCTTGTCATCAAGGTATAATCGAGACGCTTTACTGGACAAAGAAAATATACAAAACCCCTAAGTCTTCAATCTGTAATCGTTACCCTTTTTTTTTTTTTTTTCAGGGTCCCTTGCACTATGCTGAGTATGGACGAGGAACCGAGTCTGTTTGCAATTGCTTGTCAGAATATTCTTGTCTATGGTCATGCAGTGTGAAGGTCCTAGAGATAACCTTGTATGGGAAAACTATTTTAGAGCTGGGGCAGTTGAAACATTTCCTAGAGAAATTATCATGTCTTGAGCTGGTCAAAGTTAGTTCTTGGGCAACAGATGAAGAAGAAAAGTTGCGATTGACCACGGATCTGCTAAATCTTCCCAGGTCTTCCAAGTGCAAGATCCAGTTGGAGTTTATTCCTCCTAGATGATATGTTAGGACATGATTCTGTTTTGTGTGCACTCTTGCTTTTAGTTACTCTCAGATTGATTTGCTTTTGAGTTGTTCTTTGTTGATGTCTTTTACTCCAAGTACCAAAGGGTTAACAAGATTCAATCAACTAGGACAGTAGCCAACTTAAACTAATATTAATTTGTGGATTGTGTTGAAGCTCATACCCAAATTGAGGCTCGAGCTATCATTTCACAATCTGACAATATATATATATATATGAGCAGCTCAATCCGAATAATGGGGGATCGCACATTATGTGCGGCACATACGACGAGAGTCTGACCGTGTGGCTTACGCAACAACTTGATTCGCATTGATTTGGCCATGCTCGTTTTTAAGCTTTGTTTCTAAATTCAAAAGATAAGAAGCATTCATTGTAAATAATAATTTGTTAAGAGGATGATGTTTTTCTCATACTTGGCAAGGTATGGCTCATGAGTGGCATACGCAACGTTGGTAAGCTTTACTTAGCTAGTACTGCCTACTGATACGGAGGATGGTCGTACTCGTACAAATGCTTGATGTCCCTCAAGTTTATGAACAAACAGTGCAGATTAGGAATGGAACTCTTTAACAAGTTTATCCAGTGACAAAAAAAACAACAACTCTTTAACAAGTTGTGACCAAATCCTCTCTTTTGAAAAAGTCCAATGTGTGGTTTTTTACTACTTTAACAAAGAGGAATTTTGCTGATGGTGGGACCGTAGGAGAACCAAACTCTTGAGAGCATCTTCAATGGGTCCACATAAAGATATTTCATAATTTAAAATGGAAAAATAGTTTAAAAGAAGGGATTTTAGGCTCAGTAGCTATATTAAACATGTTATTTAACTTTATAACTATATTGAAAGAGGTGCTATGATATTTTGTGTGTAATATGTATAATGACAAAACTATCCTTATGTTCATTTTTTATGTCAAACAACCGCTCTCTTTTCTCTCGCTCTATAGATGACTTGTTCTCTAATGCAGTTGGAGCCTCTCTCCTCCTTTCATCACACCTCATTTACTTCCGATTTCAATCCTCCGATTATGTAGCTAGCGATGGCTGCGATATTTATGAAATCGACACCGCCTTCTCTCAATCGCACTCAGATCTTTTGATCCAGAAGATCGATCACGTCATGATTCTTTAGTGGGAATTGAGGAAGACGATTGGAGGTTGAAGAAGCATAGCCGGGAATTGAGGAATCGAGGAACATATTATTTTTAATTCATATACCATTTTTTGTACTATACTATTTTTTTGTATTTTGTTCTATTATATATTATTCACCGTTCTATGTTTATGTTGTTGTTTAATGCAAATAAACATAATCGATGTACTATACTACACATATGTTTCTATATTGAACTAGTATTCTATTTTATGTTAATTGAAAGCAAATTTATTGTTATATGTGTGTCTAATTGTCTATATAGAACGATGTGTTCTTTATTAGTGACACAATTCACAAATGAATACATTATTTCATGATAATAGAATAGTACAATACAATAATTCTGTTTTGTATAATCCATATATTCCGAAGTTGAGCTCTACGAAGGAAATGACTTCTTATTAGAGTTCATATCCTCCAAAGTGTATTGCTCTACTATGGAGTAGATTGGCTTGCCAAAAAAATGGTTAAAGTAAATTTGTTGGTTGGACTATTTTAGTATTAGGCTATTTTATTCAAATGTGGAAATTATTATTAGTAAATCTCTGATCTTCTAATTTTGAATTTGAACTCTATGTTTTATCAATAAGTTCAAACTACGTTGTATGTCTCTTTTAATATTTCTTTTAAAATCTAAAGTTTATATTATCTTACATATTCATATATTATAGAACGATGTGTTTTTAATAAACGTCAAAATAGTATAGTACTTCCACACTTTCTCTTGGCAACGCACAAATTGGTCAACTGGGGTATTTTTGTCCAAAAAATATAGAGCTTAGGGTTTTTGGTTACTTGTTTAAATATCAAATCCTTATGGCTATAAGTTTAAATAGAATGCCCAATATGGTTAGTTGGCAAATTGACCCTTAAAAGAAATAGAGAGAGGGGGAAAGGTTTTCAAATGATTTTGTTTTGAAAAAATCTTACAACCTCCTCAAACATTTGTGTTATATAGATTGGTTCATTTAAAAAAAAACATTAAAATAGTAATATTTTGTTTGTTTGAATTTCTTTTTAAAATTTTCATGGATAGAAATACTCTGAATTTTTTTTTTCAAATGAAAATGTTAAATTAATCTCTCTTTTTATAATGAATGCATCGTTTGTTTGAAAATGGTCTTTAATAGCTAATTACTTTACAACCAAAATGAACTCAGCAAGCTCCATTGATATACATATGATTTGTTATTATTTAGGGCTCCATTTGATACGATGTCGTTTGAATTTTGTTAAAAAAGCGTATAATAAATTCAGAAGCATTTAGCAGCATAATCTAAATTTTGATGAATCTGATGGTAACAGTTGTTGGCACTTGGCGTTACTCGTTTGGATAATGATTTTAGCTGTCCGGTCTTATCTTTACCTTATCTGATATCCAGGTCCTGATTTTGTTATTCATTTGGATAGTGATTTTAGCTATCCGACCTTAACTTTATCTTATCCGATATCCGGTCCTGATTTTGATACGTATATTTTAGATAATATTTTTCGATATCTAAATTGTCTTTATATGAATTTATTTTTTTGACTAGAGGATTTGTTTCCTTCCCTTTCTCTTCTTATATCCAAAAATTTCGGCATTTTTTTTAATAAACAAAAATTTCAGCATTTCTCACATGCATTTGTTTGTGTGGGGATTTTTCTCTGCCTTGCGTCTCTATCAAAGGTACGTTTCGTAGTTTTATATTTGTTTTCTTCTCCAATCTCCGCTCTCTTCTCTTATCCTTAGATCGGTTTATTTATCTCTACTTTATAATGTAGAATTTGCATTGGGTATAGGCGTTGAAACTGTTGTGTGTATTGATGCTAGTCGCTGGAATTTGCATTCAAAATATATATACTTAAGCGTTAATAAAAAAGGTTTTTATAGGGTTTGGTGAAGTGATGGATAGAATCAGTGGTCTACCTGATGAGCTTATTTGCCACGCCTTGTCCTTCCTCTCGACAAAGGAGGCTGCTTCAACTTCTCTTCTTTCAAAGAGATGGCGGAATCTGTTTACCTTCTCAGAAAATCTTCGTTTTGAACACGAAGACTCTGAAGTAGAGATTTGGCGGAGATTCAGATGTTTCGTGAGTAGAGTATTGGCCGTGTCAGGCAGTAACGCAGTAAAGCAATTCTCTCTGAAATGTCCACATGAGGTTGTATCATCTCGAATCAACATTTGGATACTTAATGTGCTGAGTCGTGGTGTCTTAGAACATCTTGAGCTGGTGATTGCTAATGGTGTGACGTCGCTGCCTTTAGCGCTCTTCGCTTGCAAGACACTTGTTACGCTGAAACTTGGAAGAGGGGTTGATATTCCTAAGTTTCCTGAGAGTCCTTCTCTTCCAGCTCTGAAGACTCTGTTTCTTGATTGCGTCAGATTCTTCGATCATGGTGCTCGTAAGTTTGAAGCCCTTATTTCTGCTTGCTGTGTGCTTGAGGACTTACTGATACGTGGTTACAGTTTGGAACATTGGAGTTGGTGTCGCATTGTGTCGTGTACGACCCTTGTGAGACTTACCATTAACTGTAAAGGGTATTGTGATCCTAAAGTTGTTACTGGGTCTGATTTCAGAAGCATTACTTTCGATACTCCGAGCCTTGCCTACTTAGACTACTCTGGTTTTGTTCCGGATGAGTATCCAATTGTTAATCTGGACTCACTTGTTGAAGCTAAGCTTAATCTTCGTTTGAGGACAAGACATCCCCACAAAAGCAATCCAACGAACCTGATTAAGGGGTTAAGAGGTGTTGAGATCCTCAACTTGTCTTTTGCAACCCCAGAGGTAACTATGTTATGTTCTTCTCTTCTTCCTAGATCTCTAGTATATTATTGCAAGTTGGGAACATAAATAACATGAAGAAGATATTCAGGAACTATATTAGAGAGACATCCTTATATCGCTTCCTTGATTTTTTTTAATTTATTTTGTTTCCAGGTTTTGGCTTCCTTTGGTGAAGCAATCCCAGTGTTGGAAAACCTTCACTGTTTATCTATTAGAATTGACGGCAGTTATTGGAAATATCTAGCATTGCTGATTACAAAAGCTCCAAATCTAGAGACACTTATCATCACGGTACGTATGACTCATGAAACCTCGAAAGTTTACTGGGAAATTGCAAAAACCTATCGATACAATATACAATAATCACTCATCTTGTTGCAGGGTCCTTATTGGTTCAATGGTAGTGGTGTAGGTGGTCTTTACGAGTGCTTGTCTGATTATTCTTTTCTCTCGTCATGTCCTGTGAAAGTCTTGAAGATAACCCGGTTATTATGGGGAACTGAAGTAGGGTTTGAGCAAATAACACATTTCATGGAGAATTTGCCATGTCTTGAGCTGCTCGAACTCTGTGTTCCGGCAAGCCAGGATTATACAAAGTATGTACAACTCATGACGGATCTTGAAATGCATTCCAGAGCTCGCAATATCCATTTCAAGTTTTTTACTCGCCTCCCAAAGCTTGAAAGATCCAGCTCAAGTTATTTTTCCCGCAAAACGAAGCAGTGGATCAAGTGTTACCAAAGTCCCCTCTAGGCTTTCTTAAGTTTGTTCAAGCCTGAATTTGTTTATTGCGCTTTCAACAGTAATTTGCTTTGCTATGTTCTATGTTTAAGATCATTAATTATGATAACAAAACCTTTGCACCTCATCATTTCATAATAATACAAACATTTATGAATTTTTTTTATTAATCAGAATATTGAAATTTAACATTTGACTTGCGTGGCTTCGTATTTGACTTCTTTTCTCTCTCCATTTCTCTTTATCGTGTTAAATTGCTTATTGTTCTGACACNATAACATGCATTCTTGTCATTCGAGCTTCTAATTGTTTTCGTGAGTTTCTATTGTTGAACGAAGCATGTTCACTTGAACACCGATTTCTAACTATCAAATTAAGAAATATTTTTTAAAAACTATGTACATTTTTCAGCGTGCTAATTCTTATTGATCTTTTAAGAAATTATATTATAGATGGCAAACATTTTATATTTTATTGATACAATTTTTTTTGTTTTTGTCAGAATTTATACAAAGTTTATAATTTATAAACACTAAACTTTACAATTATAAGACTAAGTAGATTAAGTGGATATCCATATTGTTCTCTTAATGGATTAAGTACTATAAACTCTTCAAATTAGTGGGATAATGGACATTGTTATTTTAGATTAGAGATTTTAGTAATAAATTATTATTATCATAATAGTTTAATGTTTTAATTTTTTGTAACATTTTAGCTTTTTGTAATGGTTTGTATCTGAGATTTTTTTTTTTTTTTGAAAAACTGGATTTAAATCTGATTATTGTTAGATTTTCTTGTTTTGGATTCATTGATAATATGAAAATAAATTTACAAATTAGTGAAATTAGATCAATATATAAGCTATTTTTTTTATTAAGAATGACCTTTCAAATTCTATTTGAAACTATTTTATTAATGAATGATAGTTATTATGATAATTAAAAGGTAAAAAAACATAAAACATATTAAAAAAAAATAACAAAATTAGTTGATGATGTGTCATTATTTGAAGGTATGTGTTGATGATGTGTCATCATGAGAAGAGAGTCTATATACATAAGAGAACTCTCTATATATAATCAAAAATATGAAATATCAATGAATGTTGGTTTATTGAATTTGTTTCTGTTTGGTTACATATATAAAACGCTTTAGGTTCGGTTTCGATTTCGATTTTTAGAATACAAATAATAAACCAAGTGTTTTTTTTATTAAATCTCGGTTTATCTATTTCTATTTGACAACGTCACTAGTGACGAAACGGTACATTGAAACTTTAATTGCGTTTAGAAGATCTTGTCTTGAAACTTAAATGCTTATAGAAGAACTTTTTCGTCCCACATCGAAAAGAAGAGGTTTGTGTTGGATGGTTTAAATAGACAAAGCTTTGGTCAATCGTTGGAAGGTTCAGGGTTTTGCCAACTGGGTGGGATAACAAAACCCTGAACCTTCCAAACCATTGGGTTGGGTTTGGTTTGTTGAAACTTAAGTGTGGTGTCTAATGTCTTCGGTTAACCGATTCCTCGTCTTTCGTCTTTCCTCTACGGCTCTACCCCCAAATATTTTGTTTTTTTTAATGTCTTGATTTTTTTTTTTAAATTCTAATACTTTAATTTTTTATGATTATTTTAAAAGAATTTGTTTTCTATAATGCTTTAATTTTGTAAGAATTTTTCAAGAATTTGTTTTATTCCTATAATACTTTAAGTTTTTTTTAAGCTTTAATTTGTTTCCTAATGTATAATTGAATTTGGTGATTGATTATGGAGAAAAATCGAAATTGGAATCGATGTACAGAGCTCGTTCAACAATATATGAGATAAAACGTCAATCGTATAGTAGTTTGCAAGACTTCAAAGAGAGATTGATGGCTCGTTTCAGTCGAGAAAAACTCAGTGATCCAAGTTAACACAAGATAATTCCAGAACTTAAGATTGTGCCAGAAAACAAAGATTTGGCCAGCACTTTCGATAGAAGATCAACACACTTTGAGCTTATACTCGATCTCCCTACTTATCTAATTGAGACCATTCTCCATAAGCTTCCTGTAAAATCACTTGTTCGGTTCCAAATAACTTGCAGAGACTGGAAGACCTTATTCAGTGAAACCAGATTCATCTACGCGCATATGGAAATTAACAAAAACAATCAATCATTTTTTCACTCTAGTGATTCTTCCCAAATTTGGATGCTACATGATTTAGGAACATCTCAATCTCCTAAAACTAACTCTATTTTTTACTCTAAATATAGAGTTCTTTAAAAATAGAGAAGGAGTTTGTTCAAACGGTTACCTCTATTTCTATTCTAAACAAAAAGTATTCCACTTATATTCTATTTTTGTTTATTTAATAATAGCTCATAGAACCTTTTAATTTAGGGCAATTCTCATATTTACCAGCAAAACTAGTTTTTAAGCCAAAACTAACACACACGCTTCAAAATTTTCAATCATAACATTTTTCATTAAACCATTGACAAAAAAAGCCCCTCTTTTATGAACGGACACCTACAAGATTTGGAAAACAAAATAAAAGAAAAAGAATGATCGTCGTCGGAAATTGGTGACTGGTCGTCGGAACCGTCTTCGTCTTATCGTCGAAACTTCGTCTTGTCGTCGGAACTTCATCTCGTCGTCGGATCGATGCGAATTTGATGCTCGATTCAAATTTTCATATTAGGAAAATTTATAAAACTCATAGCGTTATCCTTGGAATCCACCAAAAAAAAGAAGAAGCATGAACCTTGAATCGGTTAAGCAGTATCTTGAAGGAGAACGAGTCGAGAAAGATGAAGACGAAAAAGAAAAGGAATCGGAAATGGCGAATTTACCTCACAGATTCAGAGCGATTCGTAACGAAAGGTATTAAAGTCGATTTCATCAAACCTGGTCGAATCGTCTGCTCCATGAAAGTCCCACCACATCTCCTGGTAAAATCCCTAATTTTTCTTTTTTTCCCCTGATTTCGATTTCGGAAAAGAAAATAAATAAATCGGGACGTTTTGGTTGAGGAAAAAGAACGCAGGCAATTTCTTACACGGCGAACGGTGACTCTGGTGGATGTGATTGGATCTGCTGTAATTTACACAACCGGAGTT
The DNA here is from genome assembly GCA_020283515.1 of Alliaria petiolata. Taxonomy (NCBI): domain Eukaryota; kingdom Viridiplantae; phylum Streptophyta; class Magnoliopsida; order Brassicales; family Brassicaceae; genus Alliaria; species Alliaria petiolata. The sequence continues at coordinate 952,983 of JAHZTW010000035.1, read as the reverse complement.
TCAGAGACAGGAGTTTCAGTGGAGATCAATGTTTCATACCTTGATGCTGCTTTCCTTGACGTAAACTCTCCTTCTTCTCATTTTTTTGTTAAGGAAGAAACCAGATTCATATAGTTTGGTGTGATTTTTTTGTTGTGGTTTAGGAAAGGCTTCATAAATTTTTATAATCTTCGGTTAGTTTTATCTGATCATGGAGTTTGTGCTAATAAAACCAAGTGAACTGTATTAATGTAATGAGAATTCATACCCTGTGAAGATCTCGCTGCATTTCAACATGGGAGAGGAGTCAAACTCAACAACGGCCATAAACCAGTTCGCCAATTACAACTACATCCAACAAGTCAACAACATCATCGAGAGGTTCTGTCTGGAATGTTGGTGCTGATTAGCATCCTGCTTTAAAGGCACAAGACGTTCAAGTTCCCCAAATAAAACTTCTGTTTTTGAATCAATGCATATGTTTTGTGTTTTGTAATGTTAATGAATGTTAGGAATCAGTTTTTTTTTTTTTTGGTCAAATGGAATCAGTTTAACTGTTTTATGTACAAAGCTAGAATCGAAAAAATACATATGTGAAACAAAGAACAAACGTTTTGCTTATGGAAGAACAAAATATGTACAAAACGTTTTGAACATACGAATTAGGAAGGATTCCTATATGTTTAGGAAAGGCTTCCACAATATCATTCTTTTTTTTTTTTTTTACTTTGTCACTTATTGTCTTTCTAAGAATAAAACAAAAAAACAAAAATTGATGTCTTTGATGATTTACTTTCTTTCACAAGTTCGCTTTTATGCAATAGTAGTTCACATACGTTTTTTCAATGTCTTTCAAAAATATTTTAAAAACTTTTAACTTTAGGAATGATTCATATATATTTAGGAATGTCTTCCTAATTTTATATGAAGGCTTCATAAAGGCATTAAGTTAAAAGCACACATCCTTTGATTTATACAGACTGTTACAATTAGCATTTGTCTAATATTTAGCCTTTAAGTGTATTTTAGACAACAATCACAAAGGAGAAGGGCAAGCAAGTTTTCTAAATTATTAAAAAAGACTTCCTAAATGTTTAGAAAGATTTGCTAAACTGTTAAAAAACTTTCTAAATTATTAAAAAAGCTTCTTAAACTATTTAGACTTTTAAGAGATTTTCATTGACTATTTATAAGACATTCATAAATTCTTACAAATGTATTTTAAATGTTTAACGGAAGATCTTCATAAATGTGTATGACGGGTTCCTAAATTTGAGTGGATGTATAAACAGACACAAAAAATTTCATTACACATTTTAATATAAATTATTTGACCATTTAAGAACTTACTAAAATTACAAGTAAGAGAACATAAAACCAAGTTTTTGCATCTGAAGACGTTTTTGGAGAAGAAGAAAGGTGGTTAGATGGAACAATCTCGCTTTATTCCTTTTCCCAACTCGAAGGAATCTTCTCTTCCCTGGGTTTTGTACATTTAGATCTTTGACAAACTAAAAAAAAAGACTCAAAATAATGTTTAGGAAGACATTCCTAAATATTAGGAATCATTTATAAGTTATATAGTTTCACTTTATACGTTTATCTTTGGTGTAAATAGAGATGGGGGTTGTTTAAGGTACTTTAGGAAGAAATCATGATTTTGTTTGTTACTCTTTCTTACACATACACTAGCAAAGTTAGAGTTTTTGGTAAAAGGCAATCATATGAGTTTTATCGCTTATGTATGTGCGTGTTCTACGTTAAGATCCTTATTCAAGATCATTTATCATATTTTTGGATTTTATTATGAGATCGAATTGTTGAGCAGCGTGAACCGTTTTAATTAGTAACTAACATATTATTTAGGAAGACATACCTAAATTTGTATAAAGTCTTCCTAAAAAGTCAAGAAAACTTACTAAGTTCTAAATATTTAGTAAAGATTCAAACAAATTTAATAAGATTTTTTCTAAAAAAAATTAAAACAGTTTCCAAATCTTTAAGAAGGTTTTCTTAACATTACATAAAAACATTAAAACACTTCCCACATCTTTAAGAAGGTTTTCTTAACTTTAGATAAATTTTCTAAAAATTTAGGAATGCCTTCCTAAAACTTTAGAACTACTTCCTAATAAATTAAGACAAGCAGCCTAATTTCTCATAACTAGAGATTAGTTAAGGGTTGACTGCCTACGACCCCTCTATTGTTCAGCTTTCGCCTGATTCACCCCAACATCGAATCTTTTTTTTCCAAGGAAAGAAGTAAATATATAAGAGTAAATTTACCTATCTCTGGTTAGCTTGCTTCCTTTTTTTTCAAACAGCAATTTCCTCCTCAGCTCAACACACACCATTCATGGACATATTGTCATTCGTACTTAAAAAAAGAATAAAACATAATATTTTGGAAGCCTATCCTAAATTTGTAAAAATGATTCCTACAAATTCAAGAAAACTCACTAAATTCTCTAAATTGAGAAAACAATTCTAGATATTTAGGAACAATTCATACAAATTTTAGTAAGGACTTCCTAAAATTTTAGAAATACTTCATAAAAGTTTCGAAAGACTTCATAGATATTTATTTGATTTAGTAATAACATACGATTTAGGAAGCTTATCCTAAATTTGTAAAAATGCTTCCTAAAAATTCAAGAAAGCTTCATAAAATTCTCTAAATTAAGGAAATATTTATAAAAATGTTGATTTGATATCAATGTTATTTCGTTGCATCTTTTAGCTTGTGGGAGTAAGTAATTAAGAAACACTTCCATGATTTTTGATTCACTTACAATCCTAGGTGAGGCTTTGGTGCTTGCATTATGTATGTGAATTAAGAAGAATATGCAGGTGAAATAGGAAGAATTTCTACATGTTTAGGAAGGGCTTCCGAAATATCATGTTATGTCACAGACTGGTGAAAGCAAAAATATTTTAGGAAGATCTTCCTAGAGTTTTCCTAAAATGATCTTTAATTGTCATATTGTGTTGACATATTTGTCACAGACTACGTGAAAGCAAAATCATTTTCCGTGAATGTTGACTTCAACATTTAATCTGCATACACATTATGAATGATTTATATATTTTTAGGAAGGGCTTCCCAAATATCATTTATTTTATTTTTTTATTTTGTTATCTTGTTTCACTTTAAGCCTCCAAGCTCTTCCTGAACATCATTGTTGTGGAATATGATATGAGGAATGGCCTAAGACCAAAAATACTTAGCTTACTTTTTTTTTTCTTTTTCAATTCTCATTTGGTCCGATGCTTTACAACTGCCACAGAGAAGAAGCGGAGAACTAGCATTTCTCTTAATATGAAAAATAACAGAGCAAGCTCATGACAAGTCAGTCAAACTCCAAATTGTGAAAATAAGTCTAAACTGATGGTGTATATGTAATGATACAACATGCAAAATCACTTAACAGGGGGAAAGAAAAAACATATCAAGGTTTTTTTCTTCAATCTTCGTTCCAAAGAGTTCAGCAGTCGCCCTGTAGTCCGCCTCCTCAACAAGCCTGTGATAGAAAAAACATAATGTATAAGAACACACAGCCACAAAGTAGAAGATTAAGGTGAAGTATTCTTCCTTTGGTGCTTCTTTCGGAACTTCAGCTGCTTTACTCTTCTTTTCAACAGCTTTCTTAGGACCCTTTTCCAGAAACTTCTCCGGAGCAGGCTTTACAACAGGAGGCTACACAAGAACAAATTTAAGTTTCAGAACTGAAAAAAAAAAGAGATCAAAACAGAGATAGGAATGAAAGTTAATAAGTAAAAACTAAGCTAATACCATATATAGCAGGTTCTTCATCATCCTCCCAAGAGTCCTTAATCTCATTCTCATCTACATCTTCATCATCCCAATTACTTTTGAGTTCAACTTTTGCTGGAAGTGGTGCAATTTCCTCATCCATTGAAATCAGAAACGAAAAACCATGAGCAATAGACTCAATTCTGTAATGTTAAACCTCATTGTATTGGCAAACAATCCAAATTTGCTTCCATATCCAAACAATACTATAAACAACTAAGAGAATTATGTTATTATCGTAGGTGATGTTGTTATTGGATCCCTTAGAATTGCATGAAGGAACCTTAGGCACGAATTCGAGATCGGAGCCGGTGTTAGCGGATTGAAGCGGGAGATCAAATTTAAGAACCGAATCAGCTTGGGTTTTCAAAGGATCGAATTCGGTGACGAACTCCTTACTATTGCCGTCATCAACGGTGTTGTTCCCGTCGCGATCGCTGTGATTTTGGGCTTTTGACTTGAAAGAGAGAGAGAGAGAGAAAGAGAGCTTCATGATGATTCGTCGGAGACACGAAGACGGCCAGAATCGCCGGTAGTTTCTTTTTTTTCTTTTTTCTTTTAGTACAAAAAATTCTTAAATAAATGAGGGCAATATAGTCATTAGTTAATGAAAGATGTTATGGATGGAAGATTTTCAGGGTGTGTGTATTTGTGAAATGGAAACTAGTTTTGATGGTATTCTAAGGACTTTCTCTTTAATTTACAGATTTACAAATTTTACCCAATTATTTTATGTTTTTTTAAATTAAATAAAATTATGGTTTTATTAAAATTAAACATTCACGACAAAAATAAAAATTTATTACAAAAAATTAACAAAAAAGCCATGTTAAGTGTTTTTAAAAGTTAAATCATGTTATTATATCACTAGAATAAATCATGTTGAGTTATTTTTAATAGCAATTATTTTGTATTAATTATGTATTTCTAATTTATCGTTTTGTAATATTATTTTTAAATTAATATATTTCAATTTTAATTTAAAATTTTTAATTAATTAAATAATTATTTATTGTTAATATAATTTTATTTAAATGTAAAAATAAAACATATGGTTTTTGTTTAAATAAAAAATAAAAACATATCAAAATTAAATGACTACTTTGTAAATTAAAAAGTTTGACTCTAAAAAATAGAGAACTTCCTTTTTTTATTCATAAAACAAAATTATTAAAACAACAACATCAAATATAAAAAAAAAACATGAAAACAAAAAAAAAAAAATGAAACACAAAAAAAAAAATGAAACTCCTTAGGAAGACCTTTCTCAAATGCCACCACCTATGTTCCTCACAATAAGGTTAAGGATGGACTCATCCCTGATGGGTTAGGTTTGAACGAGGGCATCATTTTAGACCATTTGGCCTCGGAAGGCATGTTGCTTCTGAGCAAAGAGGAATCCTTCTTTTATTTTAATTTTTTTTACTGATTCGATATTCTCATTAGAATTGTACTCGATCTCCGAATTATCTAATTGAGACCATTCTCCATAGGCTTCCTGTAAAATCAATTATTCGGTTCCAAATAACTTGCAGAGGCGGAAAGACCTTATTAGTGAAGCCAGATTCATCTACGCGTACATGGAAATTAACCAAAACAACCAATCGTTTTTTCACTCTAGTGATTCTTCCCAAATTTGGATGCTAAATGATTGAGGAACACCTCAATCTCTTAAGCATAGAGAACTTTCTTTTTTTTATTCATAAAACAAAACTATTAAAACAACAACATCAAACATTAAAAAAAAAACATGAAACAAAAAAAACAAAATAAAGCTTCTTAGGACGACCTTTCTCAAATGGCACCACCTCTGTTCCTCACAACAAGGTTAAGGATGGACTCATCCTATAAGGAGTAGGTTAGAACGAAGGCATCATTTTGGAGCATTTGACCTCGGAAGGCATGTTGCTGCTCAGCAAAGGGGAATCCTTCTTTTGTTTCAATTGTTTTTTTACTGATTCGATATTCTCACTAAATTTTATACTCTATCTCTCGACTTATCTAATTGAGACCATTCTCCATAGGCTGTAAAATCACTTGTTCGGTTCAAATAACTTGTAGAGGCTGGAAGACCTTATTCAGTGAAACCTTCTTTATATAGATCAATATCACTAAGCATAGAAAACTTCTTTTTTAAATTCATAAAAAAACATTAAAAAAACATGAAATTTATCACAAAAAAAACATGAAAAACAAACAAACACAACAAACAAAAGGAAGCTCCTTAGGAAGACCTTGCTCAAATGCCACCACCTCTGTTCCTCACAACAAGGTTAAGGATGGACTCATCCTTGATGGAGTAGGATTGAAAAAGGGCATCATTTTGGAGCATTTGACTTCGGAAGGTAAGTTGTTGCTGAGCAAAGGGGAATCCTTCTTTTGTTTTAATTTTTTTTTTGATTCGATATTTTCATTATAATTATACTCGATCTCCCGACTTATTTAATTGAGACCATTCTCCATAGGCTTCCTGTAAAATCACTTGTTCGGTTCCAAATAACTTGCAGAGGCTGGAAGACCTTATTTAGTGAAACCATATTCATCTACGCACATATGGAAATTAACCAAAACAACCAATCGTTTTTCCACTCTAGTGATTTTTTCCCAAATTTGGATGCTAAATGATTTAGGAACATCTAAATCTCCTAGTTATTTCCTATTTCGCGACTTGAAAGGGGAACATATCAAAGCTCTATCAGCATGTAATGGAATTATCATATTCAATACTTTATCTCGAACGATAGCGGTTTGAAACATATCAGAGCTCTATTAACATGTGGATGGATAGCAAGAAAATCTCTCTCTCTGTGTGCATATGATTGGTACTGTCTAGGGCACAATAGGAGCATGCAATAGAGTATTTAGATTCACCATTCTTGATCATATTGGCGAAGAGTGTGAATACTATCAACCATTATCAGAGAAAAAATTTGTGCAAATATTTTTTAGTTATTTACATAAGAAAACGAGTTATTTTTCGAAGACTTGTAATTTAGGTTAATATTATTAACTAAACTATGAACCTTTCCTGTAACGATGGGAATTTAAAAATAATGAAAAAGGTCGATGATTTCATAAGAGGCTCATCTCCAAGTTCGGGTGTTGGACCATTGGATTGGATTTGGTTTGTTAGGTGGTTATGTTGAAACTTTGAATAGTGTATGTGGTTAACCAATTCTTCTTGTTTTCTCCACCCCCAATTTTTTTGTTTTTATCTAATATTTTTGTTTTAAGAATTAGTTGTTTTTTAATGAATGTAAAAGCTCATAAACTTAGAGTTTTTGATTTGGGATATGATTAGGAATGGACAAATTATGGGTAAAGGATGGAAACACGTAGTTCGGGGAATGCTTATTTGTTAGTTTCTACAAAAGATATTGTTTGTGCAGAGTTTTGACTTTTCCACCGAAGCTTTTAGGCCACTTTGCCTTCCTTTTGATATCGGAAAAGGGACGTCAGGGTTATCCTCTTTTAAAAGAGGTGGACTTTCTCTGCTATACCAGCACCCCAGCTCAAAGACTGAAGTATTGAACAACAAGAAGGCCACATATTCAGTTTAAGCTTTTGATGTTAGAAGACATGATTTACCTATTTTCAATGGACATGGTTTCTTCATCAAGAAGAAGAAGATTGTAATGTTCTGTGAAGAATTGATAGAAGATAACACAGTTGCTGCTTCTGTAAAGACACTCTCACAAGATGGGATTCAAGAGTTTCAGACTACACAATTCAAGAACAATAGCTCTTTGATGAGTTGTGTGTCCACACCAAGCTTGGTTCTGATCCCTAAGAGGTGAGTTCTGTGATGCTTCTGTTTATTAGTACAGAGAGTCTCTGTTTTGAAAAATCTAACCCTCCTAACTACTTCCTACTCCATGACTTCCAATGTGAACATATCAAAAATCTGTCATAATGTGATGGATTAATGATGTTCAATACTATCTCTTGAAAGAATGCAATATGGAACATAGGGAACTTGCCCTTCTTTACCAGGAACATAGGGAACACTGTGTTGTGGATAAGTAATAGGGTTAGATACCAAAATCCAATCTCATCCTAGGAGAAATCTTTACCCTCACAAGTCCTCATCCTTTCTTTCATCGTGCTCCAAGTTATTTCATCAAGGAAAACAAGATCAAAATCTTTTCTGAAGAGGTAACAGATGATGTTGCTCAGATTAAGCTAATGAATATCTCAAAACATGGGGCAGAAAAACAGAGATATAAATTAGGAGTGATGAGCTCATATTGGCTCGCCGATTGGTTTTCACGAGATCGAATTTTCGTTCAACTTTTCTACATTTTTTTGTCGATAAATGATGGTTGTTTTCGTGATGGTTGTTTCAGTGGATGAGAATTCCTAATTATTGGATTCTTCAAAGGACAAATTTTGTGCAAACTTTTGGACAAATTGGTAAAACCCAATGTTTTAATAATTGAAGGTTCTGAACAAAAAAAAAAAAATATATATATATATATATATATCTTATTATATAAAGTAACATGTGTCAAAATCTAAACGATTAACTTGACACATGTCACGATCATGTTAAAAAGTAACTTTGACGCATCATACTTTATATAATAAGATATTGTTAAAAAAAAAAAAAATTGCGTGTGTAAAGACTACCTCGCAGGCTGGGATTCAACAGTTTCAGAAAAATCAATTTAGAAACACTATCACTTCCATCAGCTGTGTATATGCACCGAGCTTGGTTCCAAGCCCTAAGAGGTGAGTTCTACCTACTAAACAGCACAAATAATTGAAAGGTGTGTATGCATTGTAAAAGAGCGCTCAGACATGGTGGTGTTTGTTTACTTTTGTGATACTAGAGCTTTTTGAATGAATCTTTGAGGAAAAGTTCAAAATTATTCAAGGGAAAGAGAGAACAAGAATGCAAATAACTAATATGATTCCTTCTTCTTCCTTGTATTACAAAAAGATTGAACTTTTACCAGATGATGTTATAGTTACAAATACCTTTACTGGGAAATATAATGATATCCTGTTTTTTCTTTAATCAACACGATGGCTCTTGTTTATTATAAAAAAAAAACAAAGCAATACACAATAAATTCTTCTATCCACATGAACGATTATAGCCAAAACTAGTGGAATGAAGTTTCTAGAGATGAACATTTGAAGAAGAAAGTTGGATTGATGTCTTCTTAGAGATAACAGAAGGTAGACTTATGTTCATCGATCGGTCCAATGCTGCTGCAACTCCCACCACTTGATTCTAAAGCTCAGGAAGTTTGGAGAGCCATCTCGGCGTGGAGTTGGAGAGATGACAAAGCCATCTAACACAAGAGACATCACATAAGCCAAATTGTAACAAAGTTCAATCATGTTTAAGCTAATCAAAGACTCTTTATTTCCTCTAGCTATAACTAAAATATACTAAGAGGCGGATCTATCATTTTAAAAGGCCTCTCATCACGCCCCCTTTCCTTGTCTTTCTTGAAGATTCCTTTTCAAGATCATGAGACTCTTGCTAGAAAAAAATGCCAAAGCCTTCTCCATAAGTACATTTAAACTTGGCATCATAAAACAATATATATAATGCCAGAGGCTTCCCACCAATGCAGTGTCTACGCAACTTTTCACATTATGTTCTTAATGAAATGCGTACTAGCTCCTAAGTCCTAAGGCATACACAGTCTTCTATTTCTTGCAAAACAAAACGAGAACATTTCAATACCCTCCTTAGGAAAATACAGATCAGAATGTTGCTAAATCATAAGTCTACAATCAGAGAACACCTTTTAAAAACAGAATTCAACGAAACGGAAGAGAAAATTGGTACAACAGAAAGAAGACGAGTAAGAAAAAAAGTGGAGTCGAGTTATGTTTTGTTATGTTGCTTAAGATTTGAAAACATTTCTGTTATTTGTGTTTATATATTTGTAAAAGTCTGAGTTCTCACTTGTGTTAAAAGTCTTGTGTTCATTCAAACAGAATACTCGTTTTAAAAACGTGTTCTTATCAAACATGTTCTGCGATATTGCTAGCTGCAGAAACAGAGTACTCATATTGAAACCCAGATCCGATTTTAAACCCAGAAAATCCAACCCGGTTTACAAACACACTGAACGAAGAAGAGGGTTTGACATTCTCAAAATTGATTTGGGGAAAATTTGATTTTTAGAGGTTTTCAAATGTGTGGAAGAATTTTCTTGAAACGTTTTATTTTCATATTTGTATAAAATATACATAATATAGTCTTGCCGTTTTATTAATATTTGTTCTTTTTAGTTTTTGACGTCAAAATCTCAATAAATTAAGCTTCTGACCATTCTACATTTTGTTTGTTTTGATGTCAATTTCTCAGTAAAAAACGTCTCCTCTCTTCCACATTTTGTTTATTTTGGTTTCTGTTGCAATTTTAAGATAGAATTGTTGCAAATCTGTCATATTCTAATTCATTAGCCAAAGCTGGACAAAAAGTATTTCATCATTATGATAAGATCATAAATTTGATCTCCTCGAAATTCTAAATCAGATGACTGACAAATGATGAAAAAAAAACTACTACTCCTCAACCACACACACCAAAACGTTACTTCCAAAAGAAATCTTATTCATTAAAAGACAGATAACAAGCTTACAAACATTAAAACATTACATTAAATTAAAAACATTTGGATCAAAGGACTAGTTATAGATGATCTTGTCTTCTTAGTTTAAGAGGATCTGATTCTCTCAGCCATGTAATTCATGTGTTCAACATGCTTCTCTCTTGAAGGAATACAATCCTTCACAAACTCAACCTTCTCCAGATTCTTCACCCATCTGCTGTATTCTGGAAACTTCTCCTCTGTAATCACATCCAATCCAATCCCTTCCCAGCCTCTCTCCAGACAAAACGGAATCATACTTCCTGCGACAAAATCCAAGAATCCGACACTCTCACCGCCGAAGAAATCTTTTCCGACAAGTTCCTTCTCCAGATACATAATCAGTTCTCTTGTCTGATCAGCCACAACTTCTCTTCCTTTCTCGTCTGCTTTTGCCATTGATCCAAATCCCACCCCCATAATCTACAGCGTCCAGAGAAACAAAAAAACAATTAAAGAGATGATTATAAATTAAAGAGATGATTATAAATTGGCAAATTTTGAAATTAGATTCAGAGAGTATATATATATACCTGTTCATCGACGAGTTTAGCGAAGAATCGAGCCTTGGATCTCTCGTAAGGATCTTGAGGGAGAATAGGATTTTGTTTCCAAGTCTCGTCGATGTATTCAAGAATCACTTGAGACTCGATAATGGTTTTACCGTTGTGAACAAGAACAGGGACCTTTTTGTGAATAGGGTTGAGAGCAAGAAGCAGAGGGCTTTTGTGCTCCAAGATCTCTTCCACGTAATCGTACGGTATGCCTTTGAGTTTCAGAGCCATCTCGATCCGACGGCTGAAAGGGCTCGCCCATATCCCCAAAAGCTTCACTTCTTCTTTCTCCGCCATTAGCTCTCTTTTCTCTCTCTCTCTTAGAAATGTTTTTTTGTGGTTTTGTGGACTACTTAATGCTTTTTACTTTGATTTATAGCCTTAGGGTTTTGATTGTGCTGTGACTAAACGACGATTAATGTTGCCGTTTTATGGCCGGCAATGACGAAGATTCGTATATAATCTAGAAGGCAAATTGATGTCTACTTCTTCAGACGGATATAAGAGCACCTCTAATCCGATGGTCTCCGATGGTCCTAGAGAAAAAACTAAAAAAATAATTCAAAACTAAATAAAATATTAAGAATTGGTAGAGAGTTTTTAGAATTGTTAAGAACCACGTATATGTCAGTTTATGATTGGTCGGTTCATTTTAACAAAAAAAAAAATTAAAACTTCACAAAACTTCACAAAAATTAAAATTTCATAAAACTTCACAAAAATTTAACTTCACAAAATTTATGAAATGCAATAATTTTTAAGTTTTATAAAATATAAAATATTTAATAAAATAATATTTATTTTTATTTTTAAAAACTTCAAGTGAGATTTTACCATTCAACATACAATTTTAATTACTTTTAAAGAAGTTTTTAACTTAAGCATTTTCAAAATTTGTAATTAAAATAATGATAAAAACCCATAATATGTAACTACTCTTTATGACTTTTTGCCATATAATTTGATGATGTGCATGCATTTCGTCGCGCTTTTAGAATGTAATTGTTATAAAACCATAACAAACCTACTTTTTTTTTTCTAGTAGTGATTTTTCCCCAAATGATGGTTGTTGTTGTTGAACTGCGTCAAAAAAAAAAAAAGCGTCTAAACCTCATTGTCGTTTGTTACTGACGACAAGAGGACAAACAATTAATTGTATTATCTTTTTTTGACATCACAAACAATTCTATAATCAGATATTACGAAAATTATTATCACTAGTATGTTGAATATTGCAATTTCTCATTCTTTTTTGCATCTAGAGAAAACGTTGTTATAATACAATTTCTCTTTCTTCTCGTTAATTTATCATTGTTCTCTCTTTCTAAATATAAATATCAAACCGTAATTGGAAAATCAAAACTATCGGATTTAAACCATCTCCATCCATATATCCTAAGAGAGGTTTTACAAATTCTATAAATATATTAAAAATAAGTAATAATATAATATTATATGAGTTTCTTAAAATTAAAAAATTTACCTTCCAAATGTTTTTACACAAGATACTTTAAAACTTTTTTTCTACATTTTAAGAAATTCACAATTATTTATAATTATTTTTTTACTAAGAATCTCATTTTAAAAAACTCATAACTAGAGCAATGAAAATGCTCCGAGTGCTTGACCACGTTGTGTCATGTTATCGTTGGTGTCATGTTATGTGTCGGTGAATATATCTATGGATCACAAGACTCAAAATAACTATATAATATTGTGTCGCAATAAATAGACCCACGTGTCCGTGGAAGTTTCATTTTCTCAACAATTTTTTGCGTCCCGAAACAAATATGTTCACATCAACCCAAGCTTTGTGGTTTTATTACGAAGACGGATTACATATAATTACATATGTCAAATACTTTTATTTAGTAGATTGTTCACATACAACTTTATATATAACGAGACGATACAAACATAAATGTCTCTTAGGCCGATTTGATCCGCTCTGCAACTTTCATCAGGTGCTCAATTTCATTCAACTTCTTGATCCATCTGTTTAGCTCTGGAAACTTCTCCTCTGGGATCATATCAATTCCCATACCTTCCCAACCCCGAACTAGAGAAAACNCTCCTCTGGGATCATATCAATTCCCATACCTTCCCAACCCCGAACTAGAGAAAACGGAATCATGCTTCCTGCGACCATGTCCAAGAATCCGATTGTCTCGCCGCCGAAAAAATCTTTTCCGGTGAGTTCCTTTTCAAGAAAGGTAATGAGTTCTCGAGCCTCCTCGATTGCAACCTCTTCTCCCTTCTCTGCTTTTACCACAGACCTGAACCCTTCTGGTCCGACCTACACGATAGAAACCGTAAGACATACTTTCATCACAAATTTAATTGGGGTTAATATTTTATTTTGCATGGACGTTCTCGTGGATTCGTTAATATACGAAACTGTATATTAAAAAAAAACAATAAGCAAACAAAATTAACGTTATTGAAATTTTGGGGAATGATGACATTTGTCTTTTTATTTTGGTCATTACTATTTTTTATTCTTTTTTTGTTTTGTTTACTACTTGTATATTTTCTTTGGGAATTTATTCTATTTTTTTACTCTATTGATCATGTGAAAGCATGTATAGATTTGACTCCAAAAAAGGTCTTCTCTCTTCTACATTTTGTTTATTTTGGTTTCTGTTGCAATTATAAGATAGAATTGTTGCAAATCTGTCATATTTTGTAGTTGATTCATTAGCCAAAGCTTTAGAGGGGACCAAAAAATATTTCATGATTATGAGATCATAAATTTGATCTCCTCGAAATTCTAAATCAGATGACTTTGACAAATGATGAAAAAAAAAACTACTTCTTCTCAACCACACCCCAAAACGTCACTTTTAAAAGAAATCTTAATTTATTAAAAGACAGATAACAAGCTTACAAACATTAAAACATTACATTAAATTAAAAACATTTGGATCAAAGGACTCATAGATGATCTTGTCTTCTTAATTTAAAAGGATCTGATTATCTCTACCACATAATTCATGTGTTCAACATGTTTCTCTCTTGGAGGAATACAATCCTTCACAAACTCAACCTTCTCCAGATTCTTCACCCATCTGCTGTATACTGGAAACTTCTCCTCTGTAATCACTTTCACTCCAATTCCTTCCCAGACTCTCTCCAAACAAAAAGGAATCATACTTCCGGCGACAAAATCCAAGAATCCGACACTCTTGCCGCCGAAGAAATCTTTTCCGACAAGTTCCTTCTCCAGATACATAATCAGTTCTCTTGTCTGCTCAGCCAAAACTTCTTTTCCTTTCTCGTCTGTTTTTGCCATCGATCTAAATCCCACGTTGAGAATCTACAGTGTCCAGAGAAAGAAAAAAACAATAGTTTTTTAAAATTAATTGGCTAATAATAAAATTTTCTAGCTTATTAACATATTGAGATTCTCAAAATTTGGATAAATTAATAATCAAAACTATTTTTTTGTTTTTACTTGCAATTCAACTCCATACAAACCGAGAATCAATATTGACTACTTTATATGTACCTGTTCATCGACGAGTTTAGCAAAGAATCGAGCCTTAGATCTCTCGTAAGGATCTTGAGGGAGAATAGGATTTTGTTTCCAAGTCTCGTCGATGCATGTATTCAAGAATCACTTGAGACTCGATAATGGTTTTACCATTATGAACAAGAACAGGGACCTTCTTGTGAATAGGGTTGAGAGCAAGAAGCAGAGGGCTTTTGTGCACTAAGAGAAAGAACAATGGTAGTTCTTATAAGAACTCTTAATATATATTAAATAAATAAAAATTATTATAATAATGAATAAGGTTCTTAAAAACTTAAGAAAAACATTCAAAAGTTCTTAAATAAGATACTTTCTTAAGTTTTTAAGAACCAATTCATTATTATAATAATTTTTATTTGTTTAATATATATTAAGAGTTCTTATAAGTACTACTCTAAGATCTCTTCCACGTAATCGTACGGTATGCCTTTGAGTTTCAGAGCCATCTCGATCCGACGGCTGAAAGGGCTGGCCCATATCCCCAAAAGCTTCACTTCTTCTTTTTCCGCCATTAGTTCTCTTCTCTCTCTGTCTCTTAGAAATGGTTTTTTTTGAGGTTTTGTGGACTCCACACTTACTGCTTTTTACTTTGATTTATAGCTTAGACCATCTCCAAAAATAGCGGAGAATATATTGCTTAAAAAATGCGTTTGACAAAGAACAGATGGATAGAAGCATTTCCAGATCCCTTTGAATTTCATATTGAAACCAAACTTCTCCTCGGAAAGATAGATGCCGCGATGGACGTTGGGTATATGACCGCATATTTCATTTTAGCGTTCTAGCTCAAATAAATAGTGACTATCGTTAAATAATTCTAATTATATGTATTTTTATTTATTTAATAATTTCTTATGAAACCTTTTAATTTATAAATATATAAATTTTATCCATTTATTTTTATGTTTTTAACATAAATTAAATAAAATTATCATTTTATTGAAATTAAATATTTACCACGAAAATAAAATTTTATTACAACACATAAATAAATAAATAATCATGTTAAGTTTCTTTGATTTTAAATCATATTATTAAATCACTAGAATAAATCATGTTAAAAAATTCTTAATGACAATTATTTTGATATTAATTATGTATTTCAAATTATAGTTTGTCATGTTATTTTTAATTTACAATATTTCAATTTGCATTTCAAAATTGTTAATATAATTTTATTTAAATATAAAAATAAAACATATAGTTTTTATTTATATTTAAAATAAAAATATATCAAAATTAAAGGATTACTTTGTAATTAAAAATTCATTAAAATATAGAGAACTCTATTTGTAACTTAGTTACAAATAGAGTTCTCTATTTTTAGAGTAAAAATAGAGTTTATAAATTAAAATAAAATTTCATTAAAAATACTAAATGACGATGAATTTTGCCCTTGTATGGCCGGAAATGATGTAGAAGATTCGAAAACTCTAAAAGGCAAATTGATGTTGACTTTTTTTTTGTTTTTCCGACTAAACAAATTATCAAAACGAATTTACAAAATCTTTACAAAAACTTCGAAAACAAATTATTAGATAAACAGAAATATGCAGAAACTTCGTTACAGATGATGTTGACTTCTTCAGACGGATTTATAACACTCACTTTGGAATTTTTTTTTTCTCTCTCTTTTTTGTGCTTAGAAATTTTCTGTAATGTAACTTTACAACTTCAGGATATTTTACCATATTTGATGATATATGCATGCGTTTCGTCAAGCTTTTAGAATGTAATTGTTATAAACCATAACAAACCTACATTTTTCTTTTCTAGTAGTGATTTTTTTCCGAAATGATGTTGTTGTTGAACTGCGTCAAAAAATCAAAACCTTCTAAACGGACTAAACCTTATTCTTGTTTGTAAGACTGGACAATATATCTGTTAGATCTGCTTCGAACCGATATTCGCTTTGATTCGATTTGAAAAATTTGATTCGATTTGAAAAATCTGGATATCCGTAAAATATTGGAACAAACCAAATAGTAAAATATAGTATTCGTACAAAATAAAGCAAATCACAAATATCTTTTCAGACAAGGCCGAATATCCGCTTCTATCTGTATCTTTATAAATTTATTATATAGTAGTATATTTTATCATGTATATACCTATCATATTATAAATTTGTATTTTGTCTTTATAGTTATGCTATCAATTTCCTTTATAAATTTTATTTTGTTTCTAAATTCTTTTGATATATAAAACGGATGACTAAATAACAATAATATGTTTAGAACTTAAAATATGTTAATAATCATATTTTATTTTATATTAGTTAATAAATATCAACAAAGGTTTTCTAGAACAGTTTAATATTATAGTTTGAAGTAATTAGTATTATTTTAAAAATATAAAACACCATTTCTCTTTTTATCATCTTAATTTAATAGGTTTGCTTTTTATATATAGTTTTCTAAAATAAAAATAGTTTTTCAACTATTTTTCACTTAATAGTTTAGATAAAAAAATATTATTTTATAAAAATTTATGCATTTTCAGTTTTTTGTTTGTATTAAACGGATCAAACTGAATATTCGCAAATATCCACAAATATCCATAAATTTTCTAGATTTCCGAAAATTTGGATATTTGTATATTTCTAAAACATATTAAATTATAAAATTAAATATTCGATAAAAATGAAGTAAATAACAAATACTAAAAAAATACTGGATATCCGCTCCACGTCTATACTATACCTAGTCGTTTGTTAGGAAAGTCGGCTATTTCATGCCTGAAGTATAGACAGATGTTAAATGTATACATGAACTATACTACTGTGCTAATTTATACCTCAAGTTAATAAAAAAATAAATTTCATACGTGATCTTCAATTTTTGTGCTTAATCATACAACCGAGTTTACGGTGTTAACGAACTGTTATCTCTTATCGATGTAGATGTCATGTATGACACGATGTAGTCTGATATGAAATGCAGATCCATTGTCAAATACCAAATTGACGCAGTTTTGTGCAAAACACACTCTTAAGTCACAAAACGACGTTGTTTTATTATGTGTCTTTTCTTCTTCTTCTAACCCTCGAAGCTCTCGACGAGACAAATAGTATTTGGGGATTGTACTCAAATCGGCGAGTTGTACTCACTCTCCTTCTGGTTATCGAACTTTGCTTACAATTACCTCTTCGTCTCCTTCATCCAGATGCTCAAAGTCCTAAGGTCACTTGCCATTTACTCGATCGAAGTTTTGCTGAAGAAAGAGAATTTCAAATCTAAGACCATGACAAACATACTCTTGAACTACTTCAGTGTAGCGATCGTTGCTTACGACGAGGCAAAATTAGATGGAAAACAAATGAGACTCAAGATTGAGATCTTGTTTCGTCGAGAGCGTCAAGAGTTTGTGAACTAAGTGTGCATTTTTCACAAAACCATGTCATTTTGGTGTTTGGTAATGAATATGCGTTTCATATCAGACAACATTGTTTCATATGTGGCATCCACGTCGACAAGAGATAATAGTTGTTAACTTCGTAAATTCGATTGTATGATTAAGCACAAAAACTAAAGATCATGTATAAATTTTTAATTTTTATTAATTTAAGGTATAAATTAGCATAGTAGTATAGTTCATGTATATATTTAACATCTGTATATACTTCAGATATGAAGTGGCCAATTTTCCTCGTTTGTTACTGACGAGAAGAAGACAAACAATTAATTGTATATTCTTTTTTTTTTTTGACATCACAAACAATTTTTTTTTTTTTTGCGAAAGGGTTTGACATCACAAACAATTACGAAAATGATTATCACTAATATGTTGAATATTGCAATTTCTCTTCTTTTTCGCATCTAGAGAAAATGTTGTTATGATACGAGTCTTGGACAGTTGGACTCAAAAACTCATATATAAACCGAGAATTTTAAAACTATATGTTTCGCAAAAACTAAGCAACTAAGTAACTTATTCTAAGTTAAAAGTTAAAACTAAGTAATTGACTCAAAAATACAACGTAAACTTAAAGCAACTCTTGTAATCACCAACCTAGTAGTTGGACTCAAGTATGTGTCTGGACTGAGTTTCTGTAACATTAACATCTCACAAGTTATTCAACCACAAAAAAAAAAAAACTTCAAACCGGCAAACATTAAATCGAATGATCCAAATGAAAAATCTTTTTAATTCCGTTTAGTAACTTTTGATAAATCTTGTAACGTAGTACAAATTAAATTTTCCATATTTTATTATGTAATGATTTATACTTTTACGATCCTATCAATAATCAATTATCAATGATCAACAACAAAATCATTTATCATTGTTAGTTCGTTTTATGAGAATCTTTAAAATTAATAATTACAATTTGATATTTTGATCTAATTCCTTTCTTTAATTTATCATTGTTCTCTCTTTCTAAATAAATTATCAAAACGTAATTGGAAAATCGAAACTATCGGATATAGAGCCGGGTTAACCGCTTGACCACATTTATTATCGTTGGTATCATGTTATGTGTCGGTGGTCACAAGACTCACTTCGTCGATGATCAATGATTTTTAAAGCGTTTCTTAAATATATTAAATAAATAAAAATTATTATAATAATGAATGAGAAACCCAATAATTTTTATTTGTTTAAAATATTTTAAAATACTTTATAAAAATCTGCTTTTATAATATTGTTTCACATTAAATAGACCCACGTGTTTGTAGAAATATCATTTTCTCAACAATTTTTTGCGTGCCAAAACAAATATTATTCGTAAGATTTGATACAAAAATTTAGCAAATATTAAAATATAGTATCAATATAAAACAAATCAAATCGCAAATACTAATTTTTTAAAAGTTGGATATCCGCTCCGATCAGTAAATTACATATATACATATTATATCATAAATTTATAATATTTATATATAATTTATTTATTTTTTAATGAATAGAAAAATGTATTATAAAACATATACTTACAATAACTTTATATTAGTTAATAAGTATCAACAAAAAACTTTTAGAAAAATTTAATATTAGAGTTTTAAGTAGCTAATATTATTTTCTAAATATGAAACACCATTTTTTATTTTTTCCATCTTTATTTTATAGGTTTGTTTTTTATATATATTTTTCTATAATAAAATATTATTTTCATTTATGTTTCACTTGATAGTTTAAATAAATAAAAAAATATTTTCATAAAAATATATGCATTTTCGTTGCAAAAAAAAATAAGTTTTTTGTTTGTATTAAACGGATTAAACTTAATATTCACAAATATCTGTAAATATCCACAAATGTACGTAAATTTTTTGGATATACGTATAATTCTGCAGCAAATCAAATTATAAAATTAAATATCCGGTCAAAATAGAGTAAACCACAAATACTGAAAAAAATTGGGATATCCACTCAGCTTCTAGACCTACATTAACCCACGCTTTGTAGTTTTATTACGAATTTACGAAGACGGATACTTTTCTTCTTCTTTTTCTACTACCACTATACATATGTCAATTACTTTTATATAACGAGACGATACAAACATAAATGTCTCTTAGGCAGATTTGATTCGCTCTGCAACTTTCATCAGGTGCTCAATTTGTTTCTCTCTATGAGGAATACATTCCCTCACGGGCTCAATTTCATTCAACTTCTTGATCCATCTGTTTAGCTCTGGAAACTTCTCCTCTGGGATCATATCAATTCCCATACCTTCCCAACCCCGAACTAGAGAAAACGGAATCATGCTTCCTGCGACCATGTCCAAGAATCCGATTGTCTCGCCGCCGAAAAAATCTTTTCCGGTGACTTCCTTTTCAAGAAAGGTAATGAGTTCTCGAGCCTCCTCGATTGCAACCTCTTTTCCCTTCTCTGCTTTTATCACAGACATGAACCCTTCTGGTCCGACCTACACGATAGAAACCGTAAGACATACTTTCATCACAAATTTAATTGGGGTTAATATTTTATTTTGCATGGACATTCTCGTGGATTCGTTAATATACGAAAATGTATATTAAAAAAAAAAAAGAATAAGCAAACAAAATTAATGTTATTGAAATTTTGGGGAATGACATTTGTCTTTTTATTTTGGTCATTACTATTTTTTATTCTATTTTTTTTTTTTGGTTACTACTTGTATTTTCTTTGGGAATTTATTAAATATTTTTTTGACTCTATTGAACATGTGAAAGCATGTATAGATTTCACAAATTTATTATTGGTGAAAATTTATGCGGAATCATTTCACAAAACTCCGAACTTCGGTGGCTTACTAATCGGAGCGAGGATCTTAAATTTTCTATTTAAAATGTATCGAATCTACTATATAAAAGCACAAAGGCACTCTCCTGGTGATGCCACGTCAGCACGTGAGAGAGTGTCACCTGTCATTTTTTTATTTAATTTTTAAAAATTAATTTTATTTAATTTTTAGAAATTTGTTTTGCATCTACCAAGACTCGAACCCACAATCTTTTCATTAAAAGTCAATCATTTTAACCATTAGACCATGGATACTTCTTGGCTATTCTCTCTAAAAATATGTGATATTCGCTCTTTTTATGCAATTTTCTACACATTAAATTAGAAGCAGATACCATTGATAGTTTTAAATATTTTATATGTAAATTTAGACTTCAAATTTGAATTTCTGATGTGAGTCAAAATTCCAAATTTCTGATTAGTGAAATAACAAATTTAAATTTATTACATTCATGTTAGTATTAATCCATTCATAATTAGTTAAATGGTAAATATATTTTACACCTTAATTTCTTTAATTTCTCCAAAAAATAACCCTTTCAATTTATCAAGCTGTACACATACTTGTGGGATAGGCAAAAAGTCCGCATAGATGAAATAGATACAAGGGGTACTATTTGTCATTCATCAATTTTCAATCACAAGAATTCATTCTTAGTGAAAAGTCAAATCATAATTTTTGCATCATCCAACAAGTTTGATGAATATCGTTTCATATACGCCTCAGAGAGGATGTGCAGATCCCCGTAAATTTTTTTTTAGATGTGTGGTCTAATATTGATTTATAATATTTTTCATAGTGATATCGAATTGCAATCATGTATCAAAATCGATCAAAATCTCAATAAGTTGAAATTAACCAAAATTAATATAAGGTATAGAGATAAAACTCATTTATTAAACTTTAAAAATTCCGGACTAAAGAAAGAAACATAAGCTATAAATACGAGTCTTTAACTTTATGAGTTAGTGGGAATTAAACAAGTTGTGGAAGAAAACGAAAGAACTCTGACCGTTTTTATTCTTTTCACATTTTGCTCATGTGAGTTTTAGTTTATTTAAGAAAAAATTTTAAAATTTTAGTACCTATTAAATTTTGTTTCATTTGGCATTAAATGCGAACCAAACAAAATACTTTTAAATCACATCTAAGGGGATTCGATCCCAAAATCTTCTCAATGAAAATCAACAGTCTTATCCATTATGCCATAAGTACTCCTTCTCAAATTTTGCGAAAATTACTATAATAATAGTAAAAGGCGTAAAAAAACTATGGTAATCTAATATACATTATAACTTTGAAAATAACATAACAAAATAAATCAAAAGGATAAATTATGTACTTAAAAAATAAAAAACACTTCAAACAAACACCACCTATAAGTTATCAAATCACTAAATTATATACAATATCTATGTAATTAATGACAAATAAAATCTTATTCACAGAACCCAAAAAAAAGAGCATCCAAGTTATAATTTTTTAAAGGATTATTGTTTCAGCTTATCTTTTCTTACAATGAAGTTAACTAATTTTGTTTTTTTCATAATCGATAACTTACTAACACTCATTTATTTATTAAAATCTAAATACTCATTAAATTTAATTTTAACTATATAATATATTCAAATTGCAACACATGTCGAAATCTAACCAATTCACTTACCACGTGTCGCGATCATGTTAATTACTAATTTAAACGCATCCAACTATATATGATAAAAAGATATAGACTAAACATAATTATAAACAATTTTAATTTTTACTTTATTATTCTTTCAGATTAAATTGTGTCAACTGTTATGTATATAATAAAATGTATATTATTACGGTATAAAAAATAATAAATAACATATTCAACAAAAAAATAAATCATTGAAAAAAATAAACAAATCACACATTCATAAATCACAAATCATCATCTACTATATAACAGATGAATGAGACTATTTAGAAGATGTGACAACAGTTTCTTCTTATTAGTCAATCATAACATTACTTTCACATGTATAAAATATATAAGCAGTTAATTATTATTTTCTTAAAACATCATGCAACATAAATAAAAATTAACATATGTATAATTAGCTATACATAAAAACTATTAAATTTGAATTCAACTATTTAAAAATTATAGTAAGTAGGTGAAATTCAAATTTAATTAAAAACAGACATATATATATATATAAATCTTATATTAAACATAATTATATATATATATATATATCATTCTATATTTTTAAGTTGTTTTTTACTTATTTGCAAATAAATTAGGATAATTAACTTTGGTACAACTGAAAAAAAATTATGATATTGAATAAATTAAAAAAGTTAACTACAACATATAAATCGTACGACATAACAAAATATTCAATAAAAAATCGAGAAGATAAGAAGATGCAAAAATTCTGATTTGACTCTTCAATATGAAACCATTGCACATATGACCGCTTGCTCGCGACTGCTATCTACGGCGACCACAAAATGAAATTTTTTTATGATATTGCGTAAATTAAAAAGTTAACTCCGACCTATAATATCATAAGACAAAACAATAAAATCAAAAAACATCGAGAAGATAACAAATTATATAAAAAATATAGAGAATAAGAAAAATGGATACAAAAATATACAAAATTTTAAAAGATGAAAAATATATGGATTCAATGAAAGATGTACAAAAAAAATCTTAAAAATAATAAATTGAAAAAACATAAATAATATCATAATATTAAGATTTAGACAAATGAAAATAGTATGAAAATTGAAGAATAAATAAAAATTCGTGAAATAATGTATGAAAGAGATTATACACATCATCAAGGAAAAAGTAGAAAATAATATTTTTTTAGAACAATATAAAATCAATAATCAAAATATAAATATAAAACATATTTTTAGAAACTCAAGTTAAAATAAAACCCGCGCATCGCGCGGATTCTCTCCTAGTTTCTATAATAATAGGTGATTCTAAGGGTTAGTCATATTTTTTTTAAGAAATCACCTATGCAATTAGTTAATAAAGGAATTGTTATAATAAGAGTTACCTGTTCATCCACGAACTTGGCCCAGAATCGAGCCATGGCTTTCTCGTAAGGATCTTGAGGAAGAATTGGATTGTTCTTCCATGTTTCGTCGATGTATTCGAGGATAAGATGTGACTCGGCTAAAATTTTACCTTTGTGGACAAGAACCGGAACCTTCTTGTAAACCGGGTTTAGCTGGAGAAGCAAAGGGCTCTTGTCGAAAACATCTTGCTCCAGGTACTCGTAAGGCACGCCTTTGAGTTTGAGAGCCATCTCGACCCTACGACTGAAAGGACTTGCCCAAAACCCTAGAAGCTTCACATCCTCTTCTTTCTCTGCCATTAGATCTCACTTGCTTTTTTCTTTCTCTAGGCTCTATAATTAACTAGTTTTTTGTTTCTAGTTTTGTTCTCGTAATTGAGTAATGAGTACTATATATACAATGTCGTGTCAAGAAATAAATGGACAATTTTGCCTTCTCTTGGTGTTCTATTTTGCCTTCTCTTGGTGTTCACGATTTATGATATTTTTAAAGAAAAATCAAGAAATTGGAACTTTAAAACACATCTTGACAAACAAAAAAAAAAAGGAAAAGTTTGAACACGTCGCGACTCACGTTAGTTGAACTTGTCAAAAGCTTTTATATTTTATCTAACTCCTTTTGATTTTGTCCCCCATATAACGTCTAAAGGTAGAAAAATTATCCCAGCAAATATAGTGTCCGTAAATATTTCTGTGGTCACGAGTCACGACTATTCAACTCACAAGATCCGTCCGCAAGTCACACCATCACACAATTAATACCGTGGCCGTTACACTGTTTGAACAAGTTTTTGCGTGCCGAAATAAAACATTAACACATTGACATTGAACGGAGGAGATGGGTTCCTTTATTTAGTTGATAAAATAACGAAGCGATAAAATTATTTAGTTAACATCTCCTGACCAAGAAACTATGATTGTTGTCTCTTAAGCCGATTTGATTCGCTCTGCAACTTTTTTCATGTGCTCAATTTGCTGCTCCCTATGAGGAACACATTCCCTCACGATCTCTATTTCATTCAACTTCTTGATCCATCTGTTTAGCTCTGGAAACTTTTCCTCTGGGATCATATCGATTCCCATACCTTCCCAACCACGAGCCAAGCAAAACGGGATCATGCTTCCTGCGACCATGTCCAAAAATCCGATTGTCTTGCCACCAAAGAAATCTTTTCCAGTGACTTCCTTTTCAAGAAAGGTAATGAGTTCTCGAGCCTCCTCGATTGCAACCTCTCTTCCTTTCTCTGCTTTCACCAGAGACGTGAACCTTAATGTGACCTACAACCGTTTCATCACAAAAATTAATTGGGATTAAATTATTATATTTTACATTGATTATTTTTGTTGAACCGTTGAAATATATAGAACATGCAAAAAAAAAAAAATTAGTTTTTATTGAAATTAAATTCGAGGAATCACATACTTGTTTTTACTTTGGTTTCTTATTTTCTTGGGGACTCATTGAATATAAATTGCAATTCGTCACAAGTTTATGATTGGTAAAAATTATGTGGAATCGCCGAACCGTCTCACCATCCATTCGGAAATTCCGAAGCTTACCAATCGGAATCAAATTCTTGATTTCACTATCTAAAATGTAACGAAATTCAAGTAAATTATAAATTTAAATGGTGAGACAGTTCTATGTGTTAATCATTTTCTTGAATTCGCCTATGCAATAGTTAGGTTAATTAAGGAGTTGGTATAAGAGTTTACCTGTTCATCAATAACCTTGGCCCAGAATAAAGCCATAGCTTTCTCGTAAGGATCTCGAGGAAGAATTGGATTGTTTGTCCATGTTTGGTCGATGTATTCGAGGATCAGATGTGACTCGAGTAGTATTTTACCTTTATGGACAAGAACCGGAACCTTCTTGTAAACCGGGTTTAGCTCAAGAAGCAAAGGGCTCTTGTTCATCAAATCTTGCTCTGAGTACTCGTAAGGCACGCCTTTAAGTTTGAGAGCCATCTCGACCCTACGACTGAAAGGGCTTGCCCAAAAGCCTAGAAGCTTCACATCCTCTTCTCTCTCTCCCATTGGATCTTACTCTTAATTCCTTTCACTAGTTTTTCCTGATTTTGTCCTCGTGATTGAGTACTATATATATATGAAAAACGACGTCGTGGCAAGAAATTTTACTTTCTCATGGACCCATTCATGCATCATGGAACGTTATCTACAAGGTTTCTACATCATGGCTGACGTCATTTTCAAACAATTACCAAATCAATTGAATTTTTTTTTTCTTTTTTCAACTGTATTTCAAATTGGTTACCATCTAAAATATGAAAACAAAATATTTATCACTCATCTTTATTTAAGAAACCAATCATACAACTTTTAAATAACAAGGCAATACAAAATATAGTTAAAATCTCCGGATCAAAGAGTATTATGAGGTCGTCTTTGAAGCCGCTTTGATTCTATCTACAATTTTCATCATGTGCTCAATATGTTTCTCTCTATCAGGAATACATTCCCTCACGATCTCGATTTCTTTCAAGTTCTTGATCCATCTGTTTAGTTCTGGAAACTTCTCCTCTGGGATCATATCAATTCCCATACCTTCCCAACCCCGAACCAGACAAAATGGGATCATACTCCCTACGACCATGTCCAAGAATCCTATCGTCTCTCCGCCGAATAATTTTTTTCCGGTGATTTCCTTCTCAAGAAATGTTATAAGTTCCTGACCCTCCTTGATTGCAACATCAATTTTCTCTGATTTTGCTAGAGACTTAAACCCTATCGGTGCGACCTACACGGTAGCGATATATAGCAAACGTTTCATAGATATTCTAAATGGCAACGCTGTGGAATAAGCTAAAAATAAATATACGGAATAGAATGTGGAACAATAGAATGCGATGAAAAGTTGAAAACTGAAGTGATGAATGGTACTATGGTAGTATATCACATTTCCACCTTTTGAAAGATGATTATTCAATTTTTTTACCACATTATACACGTGCGAAACGTATAATTCGTAGAAACAACTTTCTAACATTTTTTATTTCTGCAAAAGATTTATCCAGCCAAAATGTTTTCATATATATATTGTTCCACTAATCTACTATTCAACAGATTAACACGTTATCACTAGAAAACTTAGTTGAAAAGTCGCGCGAAGAATGGTCATTACTCATTAAGCATGCTTATCGTTAAATGTAAATTATGAATATAAAAAATTGCAATTCCGTAAAGGAATATTATTACGGCTTGCCAAGTTGAGCGAGAATCTTGATTTCACTATTTAAAAAGATATTGAACTTCTAGTAACCCGGTGATTCTAAGTGTTTATCATTTGTAGAAATCACATATGCAATTAGTTTAAAAAAGGAATTGGTTTTTAGATTTACTTGTTCATCGACGAATTTGGCCCAGAAGAATGCCATGGCTTTCTCGTAAGGATCTTGAGGAAGAATTGGATTGTTTGTCCATGTTTGGTCGATGTATTCGAGGATAAGATGTGACTCGGGTAATATTTTACCATTGTGGACAAAAACCGGAACCTTCTTGTAAATTGGGTTTAGCTGGAGAAGCAAAGGGCTCTTGGCGACCAAGTAATCTTCGTCCAAGTACTCATAAGCCACGCCTTTGAGTTTGAGAGCCATCTCGACCCTGCGACTGAAAGGGCTTGCCCAAGACCCTATTAGCTTCACACCCTCTTCTTTTTCCGCCATTGAATCTCGCTCTGCTTTCTTTTTTTTTCTATCTAATTACTTCTCTGTTCTTTTTTTTGTTTTTGTTCAAATAACTTCTCTTTTTACTATTTATATACTATCATGTAAAATTATGCTTGATTTTAAATAAAAAGGAAAAGGAAAAGAAAAGTCTCTTTTAGTTTTTAGGCTTTTATTGAACCGCCCTGCTTCACAAGAACATTCAAACTTATATTATTTTACACTTGCAGAATATGAAAGTAAAAATTTAAAATTTACAAAAACTATTGTATAATGAAGTGTTTTTTCTAGCATGAAATCTAGAAAGTTTTTGTTTGATTTGCCATTGGATCTCATTTGCTTCCTTGTTCCTTCTTTAATTTGACTAGCTAGATTTTGACTGGAATTTGCACACACACAAAAAAAAAAAAAAAAAAAAAAAAAAAAAAAATTTGACTGGTTTTGTTCGTGATTGGGTACTATATAGAAAACGACGTCGTGACAAAAAAAAAAGGGATCATTTTGCTTTCTCTTGGTGTTCACTTTCAAATGACAACGTAAAACAAATAGGGTCATTTTGCTATCTAACCATAACAAACTCAAAAATTAACAAACTAACCATAGGGTTAGAGAGAGATAGGGAGAGATAGAGGGAGAAAAAGGGGGGGTTTTTGGTTAGTTTGTAGGTTTTGATTTTTTATATGGTTATAGAGTTAATTTTCCCAAAAAAATACCCTAACAAAATCAATCATCAAAGAAAACTTTGCTACAAATCTTTCATTTCAATTTATATTATTCAGTCTCCACTTCAATGATTTAACGAATCTTGGATTACGCTAAGTTATTACGGAAATTGATATTTGGCATAATTTTATAAGTATTGAAAGTACTATTTTAAAAAATCTGAAATTACTCTATTTATACTCTCATGTAAACTATGGTTGATTTTTCATTAAATGGAAAAGGAAAAGAAAATACTCTTCTAGGCTTACTTTAATAGTTTTTTTTTTTCGAAATCTTTAATAGTTTAGTACATACTTTTCTTGGTACAATGTATGTAAATCATTCATGGTCCTACAAAAAAAAATGTAAATCATGCATGGGTATCATCGAAGGATATCTAGAAGGTATCTATCATGGCTGACGTCACTTTCAAATTTCTTTCATTCCGTGGATATCTTTGGTAGCAATGTAGCATATATATAGTTCGGAATACTAAGTTATAATATAATTTCACATATCAATAGAACTTTTAAGACAACAGTTTTCATAAAAACAAAATTTATTCGACCCAATACGGCTATATATTCCATCTTTATTTCAAAACTTTCAATAATAAAACCATACAAGCATATCGTAAATATATTTCGGACCAAGAGTACGATGTTGTCTTTAATTTAGGCAGATTGAATTTTCTCTGCAAATTTATTCATGTGCTCAATTTGTTTATCTCTTGGAGTAATACATTCCCTCACGGCCTCAACTGTCTTCAACTTCTTGATCCATCTGTTTAACTCTGGAAACTTCTCCTCAGGAATCATATCAATGCCAATACCTTCCCAACCTCGAACTAGACAAAACGGGATCATACTTCCTGCAACTATGTCCAAGAATCCGACCATCTTGCCACCGAAGAAATCTTTCCCGGTAACTTCTTTCTCAAGGAACATAATCAGTTCTCGAGTCTCCTCGATAGCAACCTCTCTCCCCTTCTCTGCTTTTACCAGGGATATGAACCCTACTGTTAGGAACTGCAAGTAGATCAAAATATACAAGAAAAGTTACTTGGCAAAATATTTTTCCTTCATAGGATCTTAATTTAAATGTTTGAAACGTATTGAACTTCGATCTAGACTACCTGCTCATCCACGAACTTGGCCCAGAATCTAGCCATGGCTTTCTCGTAGGGATCTTGAGGTAGAATTGGATTGCTATTCCAGGTTTGGTCGATGTATTCGAGGATCACACGTGACTCGGGTAATATTTTATCATTGTGGACAAGAACCGGAACCTTCTTGTGAATCGGGTTTAGCTCAAGAAGCAAAGGGGTCTTGTTGGGCAAGTCTTCCTCCAAGTATTCGTATGGTACGCCTTTGAGTTTGAGAGCCATCTCGACCCGAGTGGTGAAAGGGCTTGCCCAAAACCCTAACAGCTTTACTACTTCTTCCTTTTCCGCCATACGATCTCTCTCTCGTTTTTTTTTTTTTATCAAACTCCTCTCTTCTTCTTTTTTTGACTACTAGTTACAATAGCTTTTATAGTTCGTTCTCTTGAGTGTTTTACTGTTTTACATTTCTATGTGTCAATGTGTGAGACTGTAGGTGTTGAAATCGACGACGTGAAATATATTATCATATCATTGTTTTGAAGATTAGAAGAAAAATATTATTATTATGGCATGAACGTCATTGCTAACGTCACTCGTCTTGTCTTTTTTTTTTGGGGTATGAATGTTACGATTTTATACAATTTTCTGTTCTTTTTAAAGGAAATACAATTTAATCTACCTATTACAACAATGGTATAAGCGTTTAAAACTGAATTAAGTAAATATATTTTGCTCTATACTAAAATCGCCCACTACTGTCAAGAAATATTTGAACATTCAATGTGAACTAAATAATTCAAAGGATTCAGTACACATAATTTGACGAGAAACAAAAGGTAAATGCTTTTTGCTTGGACAAATTAAGATAAGGCAACGATACAATGAAGTTTTATCTTTCTTTTTTTTCTTTTTTTTGGAAACTAGTGTTTCAGCTTAGTTAAAACATATAGAAGGATGTCATAATCTCTATTGTCATAATCATTTAGGCAGATTTAGTTCTCTCTATAATTTTGTTCATGCGCTCAATATGTTTCTCTTTTGGAGGTATACATTCTCTCACGATCTCAACCTCATTCAAATTCTTGATCCATCTGTTTAATCCTGGAAACTTCTCCTCTGAAATCATATCTATTCCCAAACATTCCCAAGCCCGAGCCAGACAAAACGGGATCATACTTCCTGCGACCATGTCCAAGAATCCGATCGTCTTTCCCCCAAAGAAATCTTTTCCAGTGATTTCCTTCTCAAGAAACATCATCAGTTCTCGAGTCTCTTCAATAGCAACTTCTATACTCTTCTCTGCTTTTACCAGAGACATGAACCCTGCTGGTAGGATCTGCATATTTTGAAAGGTGTTGAAGCCTCTAATAACTAAAAACTTTGAATAACTCAAAAGTGTTCATCAATTAATCGGCAATCAGTATTATAAACTAACGTAATTTTTTCGATTACCTGTTCATCGACAAACTTGGACCAAAATCGAGCCATGGCTTTTTCGTAAGGATCTTGAGGTAGAATTGGGTTGTTACTCCACGTTTGGTCGATGTATTCGAGGATCACATGTGACTCGGATACAATTTTATCATTGTGGACAAGAACCGGAACTTTCTTGTGAACCGGATTTAGCTCAAGAAGCAAAGAGGACTTCTTGGGCAAACCTTCCTCCAAGTATTGGTAAGGAACACCTTTGAGTTTGAGAGCCATCTCGACCCTACGACTGAAAGGGCTTATCCAAAACCCTAGAAGTTTCACCCCTTCTTCTTTCTTCGCCATTAGATCTCTCTCCATCACTTTTTAGTAGATCTAACTCCTCTGAGTTGTGATTAGTACCTTTTCTCTGGTTCGATTTTCTTGATTGACTACTAATTAGTTTAATAAATATGAAGCTGTGGGTGTTGGAAACGAGAACGTGGTAATATATATATTATTGTTTTAAAACACACCTTCAAGGGACACTTTAAGGTAATCAAGTCATTGCTGAGGTCACTCTGCTTATTTTATTGTAATTCTTTATAACAAAAGTTTCTACTACCAATACGGCTACACTCCGTTTTAATAACAAAACGATGCAAGCATATAACAACATATTTCTGAACTAAGAAATAAAATGTTTTTTTTTTTGTCTTTTAGGACGATTTGTATCGCTCTGCAACTTCCATCATGCGCTCGATTTGTTCTCTCTATGAGGAATACATTCCCTCACGATCTCAATTTCATTCAAGTTCTTGATCCATCTGTTTAGTTCTGGAAACTTCTCCTCTGGGATCATATCAATTCCCATACCTTCCCAAAACCGAGCCAAACAAAACGGAATCATGCTTCCCGCGACCATGTCCAAAAATCCGATTGTCTTGCCACCGAAGAAATCTTTTCCAGTGACTTCCTTGTCAAGAAACGCAATCATTTCTCGAGCCTCTTCAATAGCAGCCTCTCTTCCCTTCTCTGCTTTTACGAGAGACATCAATCCTAGTGTTAGGATCTGCAAATTTAGATCAATAGTGTTAGAATCTTACATCTGAAGCTTAGAAAAAAACTTAACTAATATGTTAGTGACATATACCAATCTATTTATTGTCAATTGATTTTGAGTTAGAAACCAATAAAACTTGACAAATAACAATTATATACCTTGATTTAAAATGTTTATCATTTAACCTACAAAATAAATATTATGAATTAACATAATTTGTTGGATGTACCTGCTCATCAATGAACTTGGCCCAGAATCGAGCCATGGCTTTCTCGTAGGGATCTTGAGGAAAAATTGGATTGTTCTTCCACGTTTGGTCGATGTATTCGAGGATAAGATGTGACTCGAGCAATACTTTACCGTTGTGGACAAGAACTGGAATCTTCTTGTGAATAGGGTTTAGCTCAAGAAGCAAAGGGCTCTTGTTGAACAAGTCTTCCTCCAAGTATTCGTATGGTACGCCTTTGAGTTTGAGAGCCATCTCGACCCGACGACTGAAAGGGCTTACCCAATACCCTAACAGCTTCACCGCTTCATCCTTCTCCGCCATTCGATCCTTCTCGCTTTTCTTTTTTTGTGTTATTATCTAACTCCTCTGTTTCTCAATTTATCTAGCTAGCTCCTCTCTTTCAATAGTCTTTTTTGCTTCGTTCGCTTGATTAGTTTACTATATAGAAATGAGGTTTGGTTGGTGAAAATGAGGTTGTGGTTAATAACTAAAATACAATTTTGCTTTTCTCTTGGTATCCAAGATATCTTGAAGATTAACCCAGAAAAAGGATTATTCTAAGGTATCCACGTCATTCGTCTTATTTTTTGTGTGAATATTTGACCAGCAGTTAACGTTTCTGATCCCCATACAATTACTTTCACATACAAACAAGCTTAATTAGTATAATATTGATCACTATTCATTGACTATCTTTTTCTAATAACTTGCTACCTTGATTTGCTTACGATGCAATACTATTTTGGACTTTAATTTACTCCTTCCATTTCATAAAAAGTGTAGTTTTAGAATTTTATTTTTATTTTACAAAGAGTGTCGTTTTATATTTTCAATACAAAATTTTAAATAAAAATCCAGTTTTGATCCTACAAATTTAATGTAATAATTAGAGAGATGATTTTATTTAATGTGTGAACAAAAGATAAAACAGAACTTTTAATAGTTTTTTTAATTTGTGTAAAATGTGTCAAAGCTACACATTTTTTGAAACGGAGGAAGTATTGATTTAGCCAACTGTGAATCAGTTTGCTATTCTAGTATTTTTGACAAAAGGTAAATGTAAAAATTGCAAGTTACATGAGTATCCTTAGAGTCGAAGTGTCTATTTTATCACGAGTATTTTACTCATTGATTCATGTTAGCATAGTGTGAATAGCTTAAGCTTATGTTAGCATTTCATACTTTGTATATAAGCGAACGAAACTATAGTGTACAGACGTCATTTACAATTAGTGAGAAAATCAATTTCATATAACAACTCTTCTTTGTTTACGTACGCATCTTTTCTTTTATTTCTTTTCTGAATTTTATTATTTATTTGAAATAGTCTTTCTGTTTCGTTCGCCTGATTCATTAGTCATTACTAGTTTACTCTATATAAATGAGGATGAGGTTAATAAATAAATATTAGGAAGACTATTTGCCCTTTTTCTTGGTGTACAAGGATATCTTGAAACAACAAACCAGAGAAGGATTATTTTTTATGTATGCGGACTTCATTGCTAACGTCCTCGTCTTAAAATTTTTACAGAATATTTTAAAGGCACTTAGCGTTTCTCATCACAAATTAAGAACCATTATATATATTGATCAATAATTAACTTGACTTGTTTTCATGCAATACCATTTTCGGCTTTAATTTGTTGTTTCGTGTAATTATGAGTCAGTTTGTACTAGTGTATATTTAGGAAAATAGTAGTTAATTTGAGTTTGTAGTTAGTATTCCAAACCCCCAAAAAGAAGTATCACGTTTGGGTTTTCAATATACAAATACTTACAAATTACGCTATATAATATATTTAGTGTTTATAAACTTATTTATAGCTCAACAAAAAATAGTGAAAATAGTTACAAATAACATTTAAACAAAAAAATACAAAACAAAGGAAAAACTTTGCAAGAAGACAGAACACTTGCAAATTATAACAAATCACCTTATGCTTATGGTTCATTAAACCAGTAAAACTAGAAAAATAGAACTTTGTAACACTTTCATATTTTCACAAATGAGAGAAAGTATGCTTAAGGTTCGTTGATCATTGAAAACATGCTACAGGGTAAATAGTGAGACTTAATATTATATCGCCTATCTTTATAATTGTATATTATACAACTTTTAAATTAAAGAGAGATGAGAACATACAGCAAAACATCTAGGGACGCAGAGTATTAATTATGATTGTCTCTTATAGGCCGATATGATTCTCTCTGCATTTCTTTTCAAGTGCTCAATATGTTCCTCTCTTGGAGGTACACATTCCCTCACGATCTCAACCTCATTCAACTTCTTGATCCATCTGTTTAGCTCTGGAAACTTTTCCTCTGGAATCATATCAACTCCCATAAATTCCCACGCTCGAACACCACAATACGGGATCATAGTTCCCACAACCAAGTCCAAGAATCCGATGGTCTCTCCACCGAAGAAATCTTTTCCGGCGACTTCCTTCTCAAGAAACATAATTAGTCCTCGAGCCTCCTCGATTGCAACCTCTATTCCCTTCTCTGCTTTTACCAGAGACCTGAATCCAACTGGTGCAAGCTACAAGATATATAGAGCAAATGAGCAATATATATATAACAAACCGTTTCTTTAGAAAACTAATTACAAATAGTATTAAAAAAATTTCACCTATGCAATTAATTAATTAAAAGAATTGGTTTTTAGATTTACTTGTTCATCGACGAATTTGGCCAAGAATCTAGCCATGGCTTTGTCGTAAGGATCTTGAGGGGAAATTGGATTGTTTGTCCATGTTTGGTCGATGTATTCGAGTATTAGATTTGACTCGAGGATTGGTTTGCCTTCGTGGACAAGAACCGGGACCTTCTTGTGAACCGGGTTTAGTTGGAGAAGCAAAGGACTCTTGTTGACCAAATCTTCCTCCAAGTAATCGTAAGGTACGCCTTTGAGTTTGAGAGCCATCTCGACGCGACGGGTGAAAGGGCTTGCCCAAAACCCTAAAAGCTTTACACTCTCTTCTTTCTCCGCCATTGGATTCTCTAATTCCTTTCTTCTTCTTTGACTAGTTTTCTTTGGTTTTGTTATCGTGTGATTGATTGTTATATTATATGAAAACGACTAGGGACCATTTTACTTTCCTTGGGTGTCCACTGTTGTTCATTGAGTGATATAAAGAAGACAAACCCAACAATGGATAAATTATAAAGACGTCACGGCTCACGTCACTTGGACATATTTTAGGATGCCTATTTTGGTTTACTTTTGGATTACGGATTCAATTCAGTTGTATTTAGTGAAAACTTAAAACAGTGTTCGCTTTAGCTTTTAAATTTATGCGAAGTTTCACAACAAATTAGTTTATTCCATATTTTATACTAAGATACATCATCCCTCAACTGATTGATTACCTTCAAATTTAGAGAGACGACGACAACGCTCAGTGAAATCAGAACCAGAACACAAGACAAGATGATATAATATATAAACGAAAAAGCTCGAACCAGAGACAAGAGACGTCGGGTGCGTGAAATCAGCCAGAGATCTGAACAGACTTAACATCAGCCTTCTTCGTCTCGGCCTTAGGCACAGTCACAGTCAACACTCCGTTCTCCATCGCAGCTTTGACCTGATCCATCTTCACATTCTCCGGCAGCCTAAACTTCCTCGTGAACTGCCCGCTCGATCTCTCCACGCGGTGCCACGTGTCGTTCTTGTCCTCCTTCTCCACGTGTCTCTCTCCGCTGATCTTCAACACGCTGTCTTCCTCGATCTCGACCTTCACTTCCTCTTTCTTCAGTCCGGGCAGGTCCGCCTTGAACACGTGCGCCTCCGGCGTCTCCCTCCAGTCCACACGCGCGTTCACGATCGCAGAGTTTTCTCGCGAAAGCGAAGAAGGCGACGAAAACTCCTTGAACGGATCCCAGACGTCTAGAGAAAACGGATCGAAGATGCTGCTACGCCTGTTGTTGCCGAAGAAGCTCGGAATCATCGACATCCTCGAGTGAGCTTTCTCAAAAAAGGAACTTCTGATATTGATTCGATTTCGTTACTGATTAACTTTGCGAATTTGATTTTCGACTTCTGAGGAAACACAGAGCATCGAAGAAGCTATTTAAAGGAACAAATCGAAATTTCTCGAGCTTTTCGAATTTTTCTCCACTCCTATTGATTCTCTAACTTACGCGAAAACAGAAGAAGCATCTAGAAGACCTGAAGAACAAAAATATCAGGTAAATCCGGAAAAATAGAGTGGTGTTTATGCCAGAGTTTCATGGGCTTTTATGGGCTTGATATGTAAATCAATAATAGGCTGGATTAGGTATTATTCAAACTGGGCCCTATCTTGATTAATTTCATGACTTGAACGAGTTGACAATTGATCGATGTAAAGCCGAAGACAGATATGATTATATTGTAACCAAAGCGACGGTTTGAAATTGAACCAATGTAATTAATATTGCATAAGTGGATTGATGGTTGAATTTATGCATAAACATGCTATATTAGCAATTCATTTGCTTATGCATAGTAAATGGATGGTTAGTATGCGAAACAGAAGATCCGATAAGCAGAGACGTGCCTGACATAGTCGAGATCTGATGCAAAATTTCAAATCGAGGTTCTAAATAGTGTATAAAAAAATTTCAAATTGTTAAAACTGATTTTTTTTTAAGAAAAAATTTGGAAGTCCTATCCAAGTGTTTCATATGTGTTTGTTCAGGCTCTGCCGATAAGAAATGAGAATCATGATGGGTTGACTTAATTTTTTGTGCGAAATATCTATGAACATATGAGCATTTTTATCCATATTTTTGATCTATTAGTAAAATGCAGTATGTTTAAAAGATTTTCGCTGTGTATTGATTAAGGTTAAATGAATATATAGACATTAATTATATAGCCTGGTCTAACAAGTAGCTCTAGCCCAACTGTGTTTAGATAAGTGAGGTCATGCTAACCGTTGACAAAACTCCCGCGTACGTTACCAACTTCTTACGAACGATTACTCTCTCACCTTAACTTTTTTTTTTGGTATGAATGTTAAGTTTTATACCATTTTCGAACTTGAGACAGAAATTACAGAGAAACTTAGAAAATAGAAAGACCAAAATCTATAACAAAGCTGCAGTTACAAACGGAAGTATAGAAGGCACAAAAACGACAAGATAGGGCTACATCGAAGCGAGTAGTGGAATCTCGAAGACGAAACACCGATTCCGAACAATCTACACTCAAAAAATTGCACTTGCAAATCCTAGGATCTCGAGTCCTCATCGTCGTTGCCACGAGCAACCGTAGACGAGGCCAGCCCTCAAACCTCGCCTGAAAACGGCACCTACCGCTTCTCCGAGGACAAGCACAAAACGGGAACGCTTAGACCCACCAAATTACAAACCGGCGGCACGGGAGCATGTAAGCCAGCTAGAGAAGCCGCCTCTAGCCCCCAATCCCGAACTTGGAAAAACTACGAGACCCATCTCCCACAGAAAGTAATTGGTCGCCAAGCAAGACCCGACGCCTCTATTCGAAACCAAGACACCACCGAAGCTAGCAATGAGACCATCACCCACCGAAATCTGAACCCTTAAACTCCCGCCGAACTAAACCCGAAACAAAAAACACCACGCTCCAACCTAAATCCTAAACACACGCCGGAGAAGAGAAGAGAAGCCAGAAGCCACACGGATGGCCATGAACGGAAGACGAGCCGGAGAAAAAACCCACCGGATGGACCAGAGAGGACCGCCTGAGCCTCCAAGAGAAGCCCACCTCGAACGAAGACCACTGCCAACACCAACCTGCCTCGAAAACACCACCGACTGGACCCAAACGAGAGCACCGGCGGAGGGAGCCACAATTCTGGAAACAATCACTTTATGCATAACTCAACCATCAATACATTCATGTAATATACAATCCCTTTGTTCAGTTCTAAACAATCACTTGGTTCAAGACTATGTATTTGACTTTAAATATCAATCATAATTCATAACTCGGCTCAAGTATGATCATATTCACAAAGCAATTCGTTTGCTTATGTATCCAAATTGGATACATATTGTAAAGGATAGAAGAAGGAAATGCCTTTATTACGTGATCATCTTGTATCTCTAGCTATGGTAACTTTTGTAATTAGATTAACCTAGAACCTTCTCAGCTGTACGAGTATATATATCTGTGTAACCTCTCCTCAATGTAATAAGATACACATCCTACATGGTATCAGAGCAGGTTATAAAAACCTAATTCTTTTCCAGCCGCCTCCCCTCTCTCCTCTTATTCTTCTTCTCTTCATTTCTCTGTTTCTCCTTTTACCAATGGCAGCCCAAAATGACATCCTTGACATCGCTCAACAAACGATCCTTAATGTTAACATGTCCGATGTTACAAAACTCAGTTCCAGCATCTACCTGATGTGGAGCCTTCATGTACATGCTCTACTCGACGGCTATGATCTTGCAGGCTATCTCGATGGCTCTGACCCGCCACCACCACCGACCGTCACCGTTAACAACGTCCAATCCCCCAACCCAGCTCATACTCAGTGGAAGCGTCAGGATCGACTGATCTACAGTGGGCTCCTTGGCGCTATCTCCTTAACGATCCAGCCAATTCTCTCTACCTCCCGCAGTTCTGCTGAGATCTGGCGCACGCTTGCTTCCACCTATGCCAAACCAAGCAGAGGACACAACAAACAACTCAAACATCAGCTCAAGCAATGGTCCAAAGGTACAATGCCCATTGATGAATACATTTGCGGCTTAACAACTCGTTTTGATCAGCTCGCCCTTCTGGGAAAGCCTATTGATCATGAAGATCATATCGAGTATATACTAGAAGGGTTACCTGAAGACTACAAATCGGTGGTAGATCAAGTAGAGGGTCGTGACACTCCTCCCTCTCTCACCGAAGTTCATGAAAAACTCCTCAACAAGGAGGCCAAATTGCTGTCCTCCACCCCTTCGTCTGCTGCTACACCAGTCACAGCCAATGTTGCCAACACTCGCTCCAATAACTTCTCTAGTGACAGGTCCAACTCACAGTTTCAGCAGCCCTGGAATCAGAATCAACAACAACGTCGGTACACAAATCAAAAGCCAAACACACACATGACTAAGGGATACCAAGGGAAGTGCCAACTTTGTGGTGTCTACGGTCATAGTGCGAAGCGTTGCCCTCAATTTCCTATTCCACAAACGCAAGGCAACCCCTCCAACAACAATCAAATGCAGCAAACTCGTCGTCCCTGGCAGCCCAGCGCCAACCTAGCTCTTGGCTCACCTGATCCGGCAACATCCTGGCTCATGGACAGCGGTGCAACGCAGCACATGACCAACGATCTTCACAACCTCGCTCTCCACCAGCCATACACAGGAGGTGACAACGTCCTCATTGGTGATGGCTCAGGTCTCTCGATTACCCACACGGATTCATAAACTTTTCCCACCTCCTCTCGCAACTTAAACTTACAAAACATTCTTTGTATCCCTCACATTCACAAAAACCTAATCTCTGTTTATCGATTATGCAACACTAATAAGGTTTCGGTGGAATTTTTCCCTGCTCATTTTCAGGTGAACGATCTCTGCTCGGGGGTCCCATTGCTCCAAGGCAAGACTAATGGTGAACTTTACGAGTGGCCTCTTTCTAGTGCCCCTGTTGCTTCGTTTTTTGCTTCTACACCACCAAAAACTACCCTGGATGATTGGCACTATCGCCTAGGCCATCCGTCTTCACCAGTTCTTCAAAAAATCGTTTTAACCTTTTCCCTTTCATGCTCGCATTCTTCTTCTTCAAACTCTCTCTGTACTACTTGTTCTATCAATAAAAGTCACAAGCTTCCGTTTCACCAAACATCTATAAAATCCACTCGCCCACTTGAATACATATTCTCTGATGTGTGGTCCTCTCCAATTGTTTCCTGCGACAACTACAAGTATTATGTTGTCTTCATTGATCACTTCACTCGCTACACTTGGATGTATCCACTCAAAACAAAATCTCAAGTCAGTGAAATGTTCAAGCCGTTCAAGTCACTCGTCGAGACTCGATTTAACAGCAAGATTGGCACCCTTTACTCTGACAATGGCGGTGAATTCGTCGCTCTCCGATCGTTCCTTGCAGCCTCTGGAATCTCACACTTCACTTCACCACCACACACGCCGGAGCATAATGGCATCTCTGAACGGAACCACCGACACATAGTCGAAACGGGGTTGTCCCTTCTCACTCACGCAGGCATGCCAAAATCCTACTGGACATGCATTTGCTACAGCAACATACCTCATCAATCGCTTGCCAACACAAAATATTTGGTGACACGCCAAATTACTCGAAACTTCGGGTGTTCGGCTGCCTCTGCTTCCCGTGGCTTCGTCCGTACAACAACAACAAACTGGAGAATCGCTCTACGCCATGCGTTTTTCTCGGATATTCACTTACCCAAAGTGCATACATGTGCCTACAGCCAAGCTCAAACCGCATCTATGTCTCCAGACATGTCAAATTTGATGAAATCGTCTTCCCTTTTCACCACCTCAAACAAACACCCTCGGCCATTACCACCAACACACAAAGTCCCACCACACCATCTGTTGAAGAAATTCGCCTCCCACCACCCCTCGTGACACCATCACAGTCTTTGCCGCTGGAACAACATGGACCCACGAGCTCTGATTCTCACCATGGAAATCAGCCGCCGACTGAAGGTACGCCTTCTTCCCTTATTTCTGTTGCAGGTCGAGACACAGATGATTCTGATTTTTCCACTCCTGTTTCGTCAACAAACCAGGCCCATTCAAATACAAACTCATTAATCCAAAGCCCAACTACAAATACTGAAGCCCAACCACCTACAAGCCCACATAACCTTACAAACACAAATTCCCCAAACCTAAGTCAACCACAAAATCAAAACACATCGTCATCACCCTCTCTTCCTCAAAATCAGAAACCCGCACCAATACCACCTCCACTAAACAATCACCAGATGCAAACCCGACGCAAAAATAACATCACCAAACCTAACCCCAAATATAATCTAGCTGCTGCTTTATCCACATCCATTCCACCAGAACCAATGACTGTGAATCAAGCCATGAAAGACAAGAAATGGAGAGGTGCCATGTCGGGCGAGATGGATGCCTTCGCCGTGAATCGCACATTCGATTTGGTCCCCAAACCCACGAATAAGAATGTTGTTGGCTGAAGTGGGTTTTCAAGAACAAATTTCTGCCGAATGGATCACATCACCGATGCAAAGCTCGCCTAGTAGCCAAGGGCTATAACCAGCAGCTTGGTCGCGACTACACAGACACGTTCAATCCTGTCATCAAGTCAACCACGATTAAACTTGTTCTCGACGTAGCTGTCACCAAGTCCTGGCCGATTCAGCAATTGGATGTCAATAATGCGTTTCTTCAGGGAACTCTAACAGAGGAAGTTTACATGGAACAACCACCGGGCTTCATCGACACTGACAATCCCACACATGTATGTCGTCTCCGCAAAGCAATCAATGGGTTGAAGAAGGCGCCCAGAGCTTGGTATACTGAGTTAAGAACCTTTCTTATCTCACTTGGGTTTCAGAATTCTTTGGCTGATACGTCTCTGTTCACTCTTCGTCTGGGCAATGACTATCTATACCTATTAGTGTACGTTGACGACATCTTAGTAACTGGAAGCAGTAAAAGTGGAATTTCTCGGATCTTAAACCTTCTTGCTGACAGATTTTCAATCAAGGATCCTGAAGATCTAAACTACTTTATGGGAATTGAGGCACATAGGACATCAGAAGGACTACACTTGTCTCAGAGAAAATATATCTTGGATCTTATCCATCGATACAACATGCTAGAAGCGAAACCTGTCACCACTCCAATGGCACGTCTCTCTCTGACCCAAGTGAATTCAGGAAACTCGTCGGTAGCCTACAGTATCTGGCATTCACAAGACTTGACATCGCCTATGCTGTAAACCGCCTTTCACAATTCATGCACCGCCCTACCGAAGATTATTGGCAAGCGGCAAAAATATTTCTCAGATACTTGGCAGCCACAACAACACATGGGATCTTCTTCTCCGCTAAGAACACACTTACACTCCATGCCTTTTCAGATGCAGATTGGGCTGGCGATTCAGATGATTATGTATCAACGAATGCTTATATCATATACCTCGGAAGTCATCCTGTATTGTGGTCTGCAAAGAAACAGAACGGAGTGGCAAGATCGTCTACTGAAGCAGAATATCGAGCTGTAGCGAACACTGCTGCTGAAGTGAGATGGATATGCAATGTCTTAACAGAACTTGGCGTTACACTTCCTACGACACCAGTTGTTTACTGTGACAATGTTGGTGCCACATTCTTATGTGCGAATCCCGTCTTCCATTCGAGAATGAAGCACATCGCCTTGGACTACCACTTCATTCGCGGTCACATCCAGCAAGGCATTCTCAGAGTCGCACATGTCACAACGAAAGACCAACTAGCCGATGCACTTACAAAACCGTTGCCAAGAGTAAGGTTCACTGACCTCAGAAGCAAGATTGGAGTCGCCCCAGCCCCTCCATCTTGAGGGGGCGTGTAAAGGATAGAAGAAGGAAGGGCCTTTATTACGTGATCATCCTGTATCTCTAGCTATGGTAACTTCTGTAATTAGATTAACCTAGAACCTTCTCAGCTGTACGAGTATATATATATGTGTAACCTCTCCTCAATGTAATAAGATACACATCCTACACATATATTGTACTTGTTTAAATTTTGTGTGTGAGAGATAGAAGATCCGACAAAGAATCATAATCAGGATGGGTAGGCTTAAAATTTTGTGTGTGAGAGATAGTATGAGTATTTTTATTCAAATCTTTGCACAAAACAATAAAAAAAAACAGTTTATATTCAAAAAAAAGATTTATGCTGCTTGTTGATTAAAAGACTAAATGAATATATACATGAAAACGAGTTAGCAAAAATTTTATGATTCAAATTAAGGGATTGAACGCTAAACAAAATTTGACAAAAAAAAAAACGCCAAACTTTACTTGATTTTAATAAAGTGGTAAAAAAGAGGATTCGACCATGAAAGTGGTAGGAACCAAACAATTCGATGTAAAATTCGGGTTGGCTGTTTCAGCACGCCTTTGGATGCAAATATTCAAACATTCATTTGCATTCCCGTAAAAAATTGGGTGATATGAGTAGATTTCATCAGTTGACCGATAAATTAACTAAATGAGAAAGGAAAGCTGAAAATTAGATATATAGGAGAGAGAAACAAATTTTAAACCAAAAAACTCCTTCTCTGTTCGAATTAATTACAACAATGCCATTGATCTGGAAACTCTGTTAACGACGTAAAATCCCGACAACACTGTTCACTTCTTGTCCGACAACACTGTTCACAACTCCTCGGAAAACATTGTTCACATCTGTCTGGAAATACTGTTTACACAAATCGGCATTGTTATCATGTAATTAACATGTTAAACATGTTAACAAATTATGAAAATATACATGTTACACCAGTTATCTATTTACATGTTAACTAAATTATCAATGTTCAAAACATGCTAAACGAGTTACACAAATAAAATTATCATGCTAATCGTGTTATCGAACTAATATTATCGGGTTAATCGTGTTATCCACCCAATATTATCATGCTAATTTGATTTTCATATCAAGAAAAATATAAATTAATGATTATATAAGATCATATCATATCTAAAAAATATAAATTATCATATCATGATAATTCAATTATCCTCGCCATCGTACCCCATCACTGTTACCGTCGTTAACATTGTCACGACCATAACCGTAGTCACCATCCTCGTCGTCGTCTATCACCACCGTCGCCACCACCACCGTCGTCCACGCCACCATCATCACACCCCATCACCGACCACACCACCATCATCACACCCCATCACCGACCACACCCCATCTCCGTCATCACCAACCTCCACCTC
This sequence comes from Alliaria petiolata, assembly GCA_020283515.1. Lineage (NCBI taxonomy): Eukaryota > Viridiplantae > Streptophyta > Magnoliopsida > Brassicales > Brassicaceae > Alliaria > Alliaria petiolata. Next base: position 909,063 of record JAHZTW010000035.1, on the reverse strand, counting down.
TATCGTCACCATCCTCAACCGTTCTTTTTTTTCTCTATCTTTCTTCTTCTTCCTTTCTCCTCCTTATTTCTCCTCCTCCTTTTTCTTGTTTTTTCATCGGAAAGATTCGAGGAAAGAGAAAAAAGGATATTAGTAATTAGTTAAAAAAGATAGGGACAAAAAAGACTTTATAATATGAACAGAGGGAGAGAGAAACGGACGGCTGCCAACAACTAATTTCTATGTTATTAAATGAAATCTAGTGGTATTTCCCTAAAAAATTACCATTTAAGTTGAATTTTCATTACTTTAAATTTTAATGAGACCCACATAATAAAAAAGGAAAATGGTTAATTACTCTAATAATTGTTACTCCACCAAATAAGGGAGGAACCATGGAGGAAAAAAAAAAGGGAAGTTTACTCAGATATCATACAAATTAGGTGATATGACCATAAACATACAAAACTTTTTTTTATTACTATCATATTTGGCCTATATTTTCCATACCCAGCGTGCCCTTGTTACATGTTATAGGAAAAAATGTAATTAAAAAGAATGCCATTACTTTTTAATTCCACATCAGAAAAAACGCGCCGCCACGTCAGAAAACGCTGACGTGTATTAATAAACTCAGCCGTAAAGCGCTACAGCGGTAATCACGGCTGAGTTACGGTATGTTGCGGCTGATTTAAGAAATATGTCTGAGTTATGAGAAAACGGCTGACTTACGAGATAACTCAGACATAAGTTACGGCTGAGTTAACGAAATATGAGTATTCGAAAATGCGCTAGGCGTTAATCGGGCGTTCGGTCTGGGCCTAGCGATTTTATCAAAAATCGGAAATAAATCGGAGAGTAATCGGAGATTAATTTTAGGGCATTTATCTAAGTTTATAGGATATATAATATATATCGTATCTTTATCCATAAAAGATAGGTTTGGTGCAGTGGCTTGGGCAGTTTCTACACTTGTAGATTTCCTGAGTTCGAGGCAATGTTGGGTATTTTTGGCCATTTCTTTGTTTTAGCTTTAATGAAGGGTAAAAAGGTATTTTTAACATCATCTTCAACCTCATCTTCAACCTAAAATGCTCGATTTATAGATCTGAGACAGAAACTCGCCGCAACTCTATTTATTTTTATCATTTTCATCATTTTTCATTATTTTCTTTCGTTTTTATCAAATTTTTATTCAAAATCCATAGATATATAGAGATATTTTGATTATAAAAGTTAATCGGTTTTTCAATTTGATCGGCGATGAACGTTAAACCACGGCTTCGGCGGACATTCCTCGGCCAGCCACATAAGATCGCCGCCGAGACCAAAATCGCCACGGTCACTCACCGTGGAGCGAATTTCCGGCCGACGAATGACCAAATCGCCCGAGTTTTCGAACAAGGCGAAATATGTGTGAGTTAAGAGAAAAAGGCTGACTTACGAGATAACTCAGACATAAGTTACGGCTGAGTTATAACCTGATGGTTGAGTTGTCAAAATTTGGCTGTGTTATTGTCTCGACACGGCTGAATTAACTTTCTCCGGCTGGCTGAGTTATTGCTTCGTTACGGCTGATTTTCGTGTAAGTGTCATAACTCAGCCGTAATGAGCTGAGTTAATGAAAAACTCGGCCTAATTACGGCTGATTTAGTAGCGAAAGATTAATTACTACAATAGCATGTTTTGACGGCTGACTTATCAAACGATACAGCTGAGCTAAAGATTTTCATTTAAGTTACGGCTGAATTTGGCAGCCGTTTTTTTTCGTTTTTTAATTACTGTAATAGTATTCATGTTACGGCTGACTTAAAGTTTTGTTTGATGGCTGGTTTAAGACAGTTGATTTATGTGATCGCTTAGTGGCTTACTTGCCACTTCATCAATTAAAAAATGACGTCGGATGCATATTTTCATGTCATCATCAACAGAGAAATATGAAACATCGTCTTCCTCTTCCTCGTCGTCGTCATCGTATTTCTCGCCGTCGTTGTTCTTCACATCAACAGAGAAATACGAAACGTCGTCTTCGTCTTCCTCGTCGTCGTCATCGTCTTTCTCGTCGTCATTGTTCTTCACCTTGTTCTTCACATCAACAGAGATATCCAGAACTTAAATTTTGAACATCCAATTCGTCATCGTCTTCCTCGTTCTTCTTCATTTTCGTTCATCCTTCTCCGATATATGATGGATCTGGCTTCGGTAATTGTGGATTGTTTACGGCTGACTTATGGATTGTTTACGGCTGACTTATAGATTGTTTACGGCTGACTTAAGGATTGTTTACGGCTGAATTATGGATTGGAAACGAAGAGTCCACTCGAGAAATCGAAGAGTCCCCTCGAGAAAACGAAGAGTCCCCACTTCGGTAATTGTGGATTGTTTACGGCTGACTTATGGATTGTTTACGGCTGACTTATGGATTTTTTACGGCTGACTTATGGATTGTTTACGGCTGACTTATGGATTGTTTACGGCTGACTTATGGATTATTTACGGCTGACTTAAGGATTGTTTACGGCTGACTTATGGATTGGAAACGAAGAGTCCACTCGAGAAAACGAAGAGTCCCCTCGAGAAAACGAAGAATCCCCACTCGAGTTCGTTAAAAAGGAGACGAAATGCGACATATATAAGAGAAGCGGCCGGAAGAGACGATACGACGGCGGCCGGAAGAGACGAGGTTTCGCCGAGAGAGAGAGGTTTCGCCGAGTTAACCTACGCAACCTTTCGTCTTCCATGAACTATTATAACTCAGCCGTGAAGTATTATAACTCAGCCGTGAAGTATTATAACTCAGCCGTGAAGTATTATAACTCAGCCGTGAAATATAATAACTCAGCCGTGAAGTATAATAACTCAGCCGCGAACTTACCGGAGTAAGTTTTTTTGTGAAAATGAGAGATTTTTAGCCGAGAAAACGAAGAGGCCACTCGAGAAAACGAAGAGTCCCCACTCGAGTTCGTGAAAAGGAGACGAAATGCGACGGAGATAAGAGAAGCGGCCGGAAGAGACGATACGACGACGGAATTAGGGTTCGACTTCGGAATCGCCAAGAGAGAGAAGTTTCGCCGGCGTGAGAGAAGTTTTTTTCCCGAAACTGTACTTTATGACGTGGATTTAGTTTTTCTTCATGTTAATGAGGTGGATTAGATGTTAATGAGGTGGATTAAACTAATTTTTGGTTAATCATTTTTGAATTAAAAAATTACAAATTAATGAAGGGTGTTAATTGTAATTATATAAGGGCACAAAATATCTGAATAATTTTTAAAAAATGTATAATATTCTAGTAATAAACCAACTTTTGTGTGATATCTGAGTAATTCTTTCAAAAAAAAATCAAAAGAATAAGAATCAATTCCTCTAAAAAGTGTTTTGAGGGTTATCTCGGTCCAACGGGTGAAACGACTTGTCCAAAAACCTAGAAGCTTCACTACACTACTCCCTCTTCTTTCTCTGCCATTGGATCTCACTTTTATTTTTTCTTGCTTTTGATCAGTTTATGGAAACGACGTTGTAGCAACACAAAAAAAATTGGGGACCATTTTGCTTCCTTGTAGTATCCATTATCCAGCGATGTTATGAAGACAAAACCAAGAAATGATTACTTCAAACACGTCATGCCCACTTGTACTCTGTCTTACGGATGTACATTTTGGTTACTTTCTGATTTATCTCGACTCGGTTCAAGATGTTTTGGACCGAAACCCGAAACTACGTACCAAATGTCAATCTCTAGATTTTGCCTAAAATACTTTTATTTATATTTTTGTAAATTCAGAACTAGATTCTTAACTGAAATCACTTCAAGTTTGTGATTTTAGTTATAAGAATTTGTTGGAGCCTGGTTTGCTTCTCTCTCAAATCCTAAGTGCGTTTGTATTGAATTATTTTAGGATAAGCTTTATAATAATTTATTCATTCCATAATTTAGTAAGATACATCATCTCTCTCAGTTGATTACCTTCAAATTAAAACAGACGACTCTTAGTGAAAACCAGAACTACAACAAGAACACAACAAACACACAAGATCAACAACTCCGATACAACACACTCGAACCAGGGTCCTCGAATACGCGATGAATCAGCCGGAGATCTGAATAGACTTAACATCAGCTTTCTTCGTCTCGGCCTTAGGCACAGTCACAGTCAAAACTCCATTCTCCATCGCAGCTTTCACCTGATCCATCTTCACATTCTCCGGCAGCCTAAACCTCCTCGTGAACTGCCCGCTCGATCTCTCCACGCGGTGCCACGTGTCGTTCTTATCTTCCTTCTCCACGTGTCTCTCCCCGCTGATCTTCAACACGCTGTCTTCCTCGATCTCGACCTTCACTTCCTCCTTCTTCAGTCCAGGCAAATCCGCCTTGAACACGTGCGCCTCCGGCGTCTCCCTCCAGTCCACACGTGCGTTCACGATCGCAGAGTTTTCTCCGGAAAGCGAAGAAGACGACGAAAACTCCTTGAACGGATCCCAGACGTCTAGCGAGAAAGGATCGAAGGTGCTGCTACGCCTGTTGTTGCCGAAGAAGCTCGGAATCATCGACATTTTCGAGTGAGATTTTTTCAAAAAGAAACTTTCTGAAATTGATTCGATTTTCGTTGCTTAGAAACTTTTGTGAATTTTGATTTTCGACTTCTGAGGAAACACTGAGAATCGAAGAAAGCTTTTTAAAGGCCCAAATCGAAATTTCTCGAGCTTCTTTCTTACGCGAGGCCAGAAACATCGAGAGAAAACCTGAGGGAAAAATCAGGTGAATCCAGAACATCCTAGGAAGAAAGGTTTAAAGACCGTCTTTCATGGGCCTTTATGGGGTTTAAGAGTAAAGTCTATAATGGGCTCAATCGGTTAATATTTAAACTAGGCCCATATTTATCCTCGTATCATATAATCTTGGTCTTAAGAAGCAGGTCTAATCCAACGGTGTAGAGAGACTTTGAGATCCACTAAGTGGGGTCAAGCTGACGAAATTCCCGCGTTCATTAAGGGAATCTCGATCGTACGATTCTACTCTTTTTCACCTTGCTTTTTTTACTAAATCCGTCGGCCACAAAAAAAGATGTCTCTTCCTTTTCTTTCTCCAATAATAATAATGAAAAGAAATTAAAATAACAATAAACTACTTCCACGAAAGACTCGGCGAGCAAAACCACACTCTCTCCAACAACTCTCTCTCTCCTCTAAGCTCGAAAATCCCCTCTCTCTCTCTCTCTCTCACTCTCTACTTCTCTATCTTTTGTAGCTGATAGGGTCAGCTTCGTCGGCGCGATTCCCGCTTCCGGATTTCACGGAGGATTAGAGATCTGTTTATCCTCGTGATTGTCTAATTCGAATTGCTGCTTCAGTCTCTGGGCTTACACGAGCACTGATTCTAACGAGGTACGGATTCGATTTCGGAGCTCTTCGCTCTCCGAACGCTTCCAAATATTCGCTTTCATTTGGCCAGTGAAATGTTTCGTCTGCGAAGAAATTTATGTGTTTCTCGTGGTAAAGTTGTGTGTGTGTTTCACTGTGAATTCTTCGATCTAGTGTTTACACTTAGCCCTCTGTGGTCGCTTTCAGCTTTTAGTGGCTCTTTTTGGTAAAGTGGGAAAGTGAATTGAGGAATATCGGAAAGAATGTGGTTGTGATTTTTGGTCTTATATGATGATTAGGTCTGCCTTTTCAATCAGCTTTATCTTGTAGAGATTCTTGCCAGATCTCATGGATTTTAAAGGATTTTTAAGGTCATTAGCTGTTTCTATCTGATACTTTAGGCATCTCAAAAATTTGAAAGTTTGTGCTTCGAGAATTTATTACCTTGTGTGTGGATAAGAGTTTTTTTTTTTTTTGCAGTTTTTATGGGTCTCTTAACGTTTTTCTTGAATCTACAGGAAACACTGCAAGATTATTCCGAGCAATTTAAGCTTTTTGCAGTAGAATGAGAGGCTAAGGAATGATCTGAGTGAAACGTCACCGGAGACATTTCTTAAAGAGATGGAGTGCCGTTTGGAGCTGAAGAAGGGTTCGAGTGATCGACCGCCTTTTGTGGCAGCTGAGAAGAAGGTATTGACTAAGGAAAGCCAAAGGTCATCTCTGCCGGATAAGTTTAGAGACGATAAACGCGGATTATCTTATTCTGACTTCCACCGCGAGATCACCAAAAAAGTTGAAGACGTCTGTCCCAAACGCTTGGAGAATCGGCTCAAGTCGCGGATAGGTAGAACCGCGTCGGGAGAAAGAGACCTCGTGAAATACAAGTCCTACGTGCCGAGTTATATAAAGAAATGCGAGAAGCTTGAAGCGAAAGACGTTAAAGCCGGTGGCGTTTGTTCACAGGAGATGAGAAGTAGGCTATCGGGTGGTGATAAACAGATGGATAAGCATACGAGGTCTTCGTTGTCCAACACAAGCACATCGTCGTCACTCTGGACTGATGAGTCGTCGACTGATTCAAGCAGAGGTCTGTGTGCTTCTCCTTTTCGCAAAAGGATTAATCACCCTCCACTTCAGTACTATCTGATGTCATCTAAGCCTGGAGATTGTCCTCAAGATTTTGTTCCACCTCAAGATAATGGCGATACTTCCCAAAGTCGTAGCTCCTTGGCGGGAAACAACACGGACGGACAAAAGGATTCCACTAGAAGAGATGTGCAGATTCATCAAAGCCCTCGTGGAACTGCGTTCCTACAGAACGAGAAGAAAGATTCTGATCTTAAGATTGTTCCAAAAACCAGAACTTTCTTGAGTGCATCAAAGCCTGATAGCCCTTCGTGCGCAAGGGTAATATCGAGGAATCTAGCCGATGAATCTAAGAAAAAAGGAGAGAAGCTGGACGAGAGAATCCGAAATCCTCGTGTTCATGATCTGTTTGGAAAAGTAAAGCCTGCTGCTGTATTTGTACCAGGAATTGTTTCTCAGAAACAGATCATCGGTTTGTCCAAGTTCTATGATTCAAAAGTGTTGCTAGCTGAGCGAGTGGCAGAAACTAATAGAAAGGGGTTGTTAGCCTATGGACAAGGTGCAGTCCTGGACTCCGACGTAGGTACCTTCCGACGTGAACGTGAAGCTGATGGAAGTAAACCGTTCTTAAAGCGTCTCAACTTCCTGACTGCAGAGAAGAATAGGTTTTTATCGGAAAGATCTCGTTCAGCTCCACGATCAAGAAAGGCCGAATCTAGTCCCTCCAGGAGCAGGACTCTAGACAGAAGGTCAACAGAAACACTCCCCAAGCAGTCAGATCAGAAACCAGTAAAACCTGTATCAGAAAGAGCAAGGAGCATTTCACCGTTTCGCCGACTCAGCTTCAGCATGGGAAAGTCAAGCAAGAACTCCAACTCAGAAGACGCTCAGACTCCTCCCCACTTAAACGCAACACTTCCATCATCACGAGCTGGTTTAGACAATCGATCCACCTCTTCTATGAGTGACAGCTCTTCATTTGATAATGCCAGTGCGGTAAACAGAGGCAGGTCTAGTCCCTTGAGAAGGTTTCTCGAGCCGCTGATAAAACCGAAATCGAGCCATGCATGTAGATCTCCCGAGCCATCACTAAAAGGCGGTGCACCTTCAAGTCACCAAAAGCATATTCTCCCTGACCGTCAACCATCTTCTTCAACACTTCTGTCAAGAAATGGAAAATCTTCAACCGTTCAGGCTCTTTTTCGCGTCACGTCTAAGAATGATCAACCACTGTTCACTTTTGCGGTTGACAAGGAACAAAGTATTACAGCGGCCACGATAAGGAAACAGATTGCCCCAGAGAAGGAAGAGTACGGACACAAGTATACGTTTTTCACTGTCCAGGAAGTACAGAAGAAAAATGGGAAATGGATGAACCAAGGCAGGAAGGTGCAAAGCCAAGAGTACACATCTAACATTGTCGCTCAGATGAGAGTCGTCTCCGGTTCTGTCGATAATCACTTAACCAGAGAATTCGTACTCGTTGCATCTGAATCGCAGCAGCGGACTAACGAGCTAGCTGGCATGGTGATCAAGATACCAAAAATTGATGACACGAGCTCAACCAAACAGAACGAGACCACACTTGGAGATTACTTTGCAGACGTTAACGCAACGGTGGTGCTTCCAAGTGGAATTCACAGTTTCCCACACAAAGGAGGGCCTTCGTCGCTGATCCAGCGATGGAAATCAGGTGGATCATGCGACTGTGGAGGCTGGGACATGGGCTGCAACCTTAGAATCCTCACAAATCAACATAATAAACCGAGAAACATCTCTATCTCAACTTCAGATGCCTTCAAGCTTTTCTTCCAGGTTTATATAAAAAACATCACAAAACTGTGAATAATATCTTTAACTTTTGGGCCCCAACTATGAAAACTCATTGATGTGTGATTTTGGTTTTGGCAGGGAGGATCACAGGACAATGACAACAAACCATTCTTGAGTTTCACTCCGTACAGAGAAGGTGTTTACGCGGTTGAGTACAATACATCACTCTCACTCTTGCAAGCATTCTCCATTTGTATAGCTGTTAACGAGGGAAGGAACTCGCTAAAGACCGCGGAAACAAACACTTCGCGTGTAGACAACAAAGCTTGTGGAGGAGAGGTTTCATCGATGATTCAAAACGAGAGGTTGAAGTCATTTTCAGGTCCTATTGAAGCTGAGGCTCCGGCGAAGTATCTCTCACACCCACCTGTGTCTCCTGTGGGTAGGGTTTAATTGCTTCTTCAAATAATCTGCTGCTATATATTTTACTCTCTTTTTTTTTGTTTAGTCTTATGATGATGATGGGTTCGTATTTTTCTTTGTAATTACCGGTGTGGGAGTAGATTTACGTTAAATAGGAATTTGTCAAACTTGTGTTAATCCGAATATATCCATCCATTAATATTTAAGCAAATAAAATATGTGTGTCTTTTTTTCATTTATTTGTTTCCTACCATAACAACAGCTGCTCATTATGCATAAGTCTCTCTTCTTTTTCAGCCTGGATCAGTTAGTTGTTTTACAAATTATCTTGATCTAAAACTTTGAAATTCTCTATAATGTAAAGACGAAAAGCAAAGTTACTCCATACTATTAGCAAAACATTTTATCCTCTAAAAATCTAGATAATGGCCAAGTCCTTTCACAATTTTTCCTAGAATAAGCCCAAGTGTGTGTGAATGGAAAAAATCTATTCTCCCAAAGAAATTAGTAAAATACAAGAGGAAAAAGAATCTGAGTAAAAAAAAAAATTGATGCTACCCAGGTTCGAACTGGAGACCTTTTGCGTGTAAGGCAAACGTGATAACCACTACACCACAGCACCTTATGCATATCTTCTTCCACTAATTCTATATAATTAATAGAATCATAGGAAACAACTAAACGGTTACAGAATTGGCTCGCACACCAAATTGCTTTTTGGCTTTGCTTAGATTGCAGAAAAAGCTGACTCCTTTCCCGAAAAAAAAGAAAAAAAAAGACCCATCTTGAATCGATTACTCTATGTTATAATCTCTTATCGATTCAGGTGAATCAAAACTTGTCGGTTCGAATCGGGATTTACCTCTACAAAAGCTGTTGCATTTTGATCGTCCTGTAGAGATTTAATGTTCATATTCAATTTTAATCATGCCGGTTTACGTTGATCGCGAGGCTCCTAAGGTTGCTTGTTTCTCTGATTTTTCCTCCATTAATCCCAATCTCTTATGTTGAATTTTTTTTAGTTATGGGTCCATGTGTTTTGTGTGTGTGTATGTGAAGCTATGGAGACGAATGTGCTCAGAAACGACATTAGAAGCTTCTCTCCTTGCCGAAAAATGGAAACTTGTTCTCGCTGGTCTTGCATTTCAGGTTCTATCTCCCTTCTTCCACCCGAATTTTTATGGGCTTAAAGATAGTTTCTTTCATTATTTATGCCTTGTGTTTGGACTTTGGATTATATAAGCTTTGCTCAAAATTTGTGTTGGTGGTATGATCAAAAAGCTGAGTTGTGACAGATTCAACTAGTTAGGCTGATTTTTGTTCTCTGTGGATAATTTTAAAGATTAGTTCAATTATATAATTGCCTTTTTTTTTCCCATTTCCAATTGTTTTCTGGTCTCTCTCTCTCTCAAATCAGTACCTTCATGGACTTGCTGCTCACGGAGTTCACTACTTACACCAACCTGGCCCTACGCTTCAAGATGCCGGTTTCTTCATTCTTCCAGTCAGTATCTTGCTTTGAATTTGCCAAACTTTGTTCTGTATCATAGTTTTGGTTTTATTTTGGCGATTGATATGTGTAATGTGTTCCTTAGGCGCTTGGGGAAGACAAAGCTTTTGTTAGTGAAACTGTATTCGTCACTATCTTTGGATCATTTGTGTTAGTAAGTATTTTTCACTCTAAAGCTTCTGTTTTTTTTTTTTTTTAGTTTCCTCGCTGTAACGGTTAAATGGCTCTTCTAACATGCGGTTTACGTTTGATCGCAGTGGACCTTTCATCCCTTTGTTTCCCACAGTAAGAAGATTTGTACAGTTTTGATATGGTGCAGAGTTTTTGTTTATTTAGCAGTGAGTAGTATTTTTTGTCACTACATTATTTCTTCTATTTTATACATACAAAGAAGATAAGACTTTGTAGTGTAATATTGTTGAGGGGGGTTTACCTTTTAATATGTTGTTTCAGGCTTCTCAAAGTTTGAGGATCATCACATTCTTTTCGACACAGCTTCCTGGGCCGAATTATCATTGTCGAGAGGTAAGATTCTCAGTGCGTTTTAGCCTTTTGGTTTCTTAGTCGTAACTTTTTGTGCTATTTTCTCTCTCTGCCGTAACGAATGTTTTCTTGTAGGGCTCCAAGCTCGCCAAGATTCCGCCACCAAAGAATGTTCTTGAAGTACTCTTGATGAACTGTTAGTTTAAATTGCCTCTATTTTTGCAAAAGGTTTAGTCGGTACGGAATGAAAACCCAAAGCGACATTTGATTTAAGTTTTTTGTGCAAATTGCATGCAGTTCCTAATGGGGTGATATATGGTTGTGGAGATCTAATATTTTCGTCACATACGATATTCACCTTAGTCTTTGTACGCACTTATCAAAGATACGGCACAAGAAGGTACTGTTATCTTATATCATTCTACAAAAGCTCATTCTCTTTTTCGCAAGAATTTTTTTGCATCTCATGTTTGTAAACAATTTACAGGTGGATCAAGCATCTGGCTTGGCTTATGGCGGTTATACAGAGCCTATTGATTATAGCATCAAGGAAACATTACACAGTAGACATTGTTGTTGCATGGTCAGAAGAAAATGAGAAATCAAATATCTTTTTATCGCATAATTGAATCCTTTAAATTCTCTCAACATTTGCTTCTGCAGGTATACTGTGAACCTTGTGATGTTCTTCGTTGACAGCAAACTTCCAGGTAAGTTTACTCAAGAACTCATCATTTTCCCAAAAGATTACAAAACCAGATTGCGTCTCTGCAATTTCTGCCTCAACTGAAATGGTTGTCTTGTTACTCACCCAAAAGATCAGACCATTACAATGCTAACAATGTTAGAAAATGTTCGCAGATTGCTTGATCATTTCTTAGTTTTAGTCTTTTACTATTAGCACAGGTTTGGTCAACCTTGTGCAACTGAAGAAATTGTGAACGCGTCTCTCTTCTTGCAGAAATGGCAGAGCGTTCTAGTGGACCTTCTCAAACGCCTTTGCTTCCCCTGAGTACAAAGGATGGTAAGAACAAGAGTAAAGAAGATCATCAGAGACTTCCAAACGAGAACAATGTAGCAGATGAGCATTGATCTTAGTTTGGAATTGTGCTTGTGGTGCGCATGTTAGCCGTGAACTGATTATAATCTTTGTAGGATACACACGTTACTCTCTGTTATTCATATCTTAAATGTAGAAAAATACAAGTTTATAGAACTCATTGATACATGTGTTTCGAGATTTCTTGATTTTGTTATTTCATTTCATCCCTTCAGAAATAATGGGTTCACAGAGAATTGCACATTTTGTCCAAATCAGCGCCAAAAATATGATGCAACTTTCTTGGCAAAAAAAAAAAAAACAAGATTGCCTTAAACTTTAGAAGAAGAAATAACAGAGTTTTGTCTCTCCATGAGCTTTTGGTCTATGATTGCCTTTTAAACTGGCTTACATCGGAGGCTTACCAGCACTTAGAAGCTGTCCAATCATTCCATTTACCTGAAAACGATTACATGAAAAAGAACACATAAGTTAATGGTAAGACTATGACAAGATTTGGAAGTTTGAAATCGTCATTAGCTTTGTTTAGCTAACTAATCCAAGAGCCTTACCTGCCAGTACTTGGAAACACAACGGTCAATGCAACTGTTCTCACCCATGTTTAACTCAGCTTCCTTGTACCTGTGAATCAGACAGATTGGTTTTAGACAACAATCTCAAGCTGGTGCAACTGAATAATCAATCTCTCAGCTACAAAAGTCTCAACAACACAGACGAGTTCCAAGAGGTTGTAAATCTTACCTTTTATCCACACATTTATTGAAGCAAGTTTGAGCAAGCCTGCATTAAAAGAACAGTCACCATGAACTTGGTATGTCAACAAATATCTTTTTGACATAAATTAAGAAGACAAGGACAAATCAAGTTATACGTCTGCATAACAGTGGAATACATCTTGACCTAAGATTACTTTCATCAAGAATTTCTCAAAAAAAAAGATTTTAGATTTCATTATCAAGATAAGCAATTCTCAAACTGATACACATCTCTGGATATACATCTCTGGATATAACACTAGTTGAACATAAAAGAGAGATTATCATTCTAACATTAGATAGGCTACTACTACACAATGTGTTGTAAACAAACTCGACCCAATACCAGATACCAATCAAAAGTGAGTTCATCAATCTCTAATCTTATACGAGACAAGTGAATCTCAGAACAAAAATAAAAATAAAAGTAAAGGGTCTTTAATTTAGTACTTGTTAAAGAGCTCCACCCTGTATTCCATCTCCGTTTGTGCCATGCTAAATGCCTGATTCAATCCAAAAGCAAGATGAGGAACTCAGGAACACCAATCCAAACCCAATTTAAAGCATAAAACTGTAAACGGCATCATGAATTGTCAATGTTCAGCATACAAAGATCTGATCTTGAAAAATGAAAACTATATATCGACACAGAGACAGCTAAAACTTAAACATCCATTGACTAATTAGATCAAAGATCGGAGCTTTATGAAGTATCAAAAACAACGAAAGAAGAACCTCTGGAAAAGAAATGAAAAAAACCGAACCTGTTCCTTATCAATGCCGACGGGAATAGGATTGGTAGAAGCCATTTTAGCAATCCCTGAAAACAAATTTAAGATTAGTAAAGATCGAAACTTTATGATTCATGACTTGAATTTCAAGAACAAAACAACAACAAAAAAATCCCTACTTTCTCAAAAATGGGATTTTCCGAGTTGATACGAACAAAAAAAAGCACACACACACAAGCTTCTCTATTCTCCTCTGCTCGACAACCGAATTAGGGTTTAAGAGACGTCAAACGCCACGTCATCAAACAAAGGGTAGAGATGTAATTACGCTAAAATAATTGAGCTTTTCTACTTCTAATGACTTCGAGTTTCCTTCGTGGAGCAGCTCTTAGGGTTTTAGAGCAACCAAAATTCTCGCACAACTTCGCTACTTATTGCAGGTATCAACTCTACAATTACCAAATTTTCTGGTGGATTTATTAACTTTACAGAGATCTCAATTGAAATCTTGCTATCTCTTTTGTTTGTTCTCTACAGTTGGTGGTGCTGGATTTTGATTCTTTGAGTTTCAGAGAAATCTGTAGCAGAAACTGAGATGGAGCACGGTTCGTTCACGAATGATAGCCATGCTACATTTACTCTAGCAGAAGAAGATCACACACTCGCCAACGCCGTTCGATTCGTGTTAAACCAAGAGTTAGTATCCATCATCTTTCAACCCTTTTAAAATCTTTTATGCTTATACATACTTTCAAAGAGAAACTTCTTCGCTTTATATAATCATCAAATCTAGTTCTTGACTCTCAGATGCTTGCTTGCCTATTGAGCTCATAGCCTTCTCTCAATAAGAATTGAATTTGTGTGCCCATCCAATTTTGCTTTTGATAGTTTGAGATTCCACATTGTAAATTTGAGTGAAATTTGGTTACACTTATGTATGTGGTTAGAGATTCTCATTGTATGCCAAATCGTTTTGAAAGATTCAGGAAAAACAATGGTCGTTACTTGCTTGCTAATGCGGATTCTTGCGCATGTATGCTCGTGTGTAGTCAATGATTATTGTCACTAACCATTACTGGTTATAACTCTGCAGTCCGAGAGTAACATTGGTTGGGTACAGCATCCCACATCCTTCCCTTGAATGTGTCAATATCCGAGTCCAGACAACAGGTACCCGTTTTCAGACCATTTTGTTCATAAGATTTCTTGTTTTCGTCAAAGTTATATGTTTGGTGTCTAACAACGAGAGAACTTGATGGCTCTGTGATTTTAAAGGCGATCCGGCGAGGGAGGTTTTGAAAGATGCGTGTCAAGAGCTCATGCTCATGAACAGACATGTGAGGAGTGTCTTTGATAAGGCTGTTGCAGAGCATAAGGCTAAGCAAGAAGAAGTGCTAAAGAAGCAGAGGGATATCGACTCCATGGACATTGAAGCCCACTGATTTTCTTATAAAGAAACAAACATTTGTATACACTTTTATCCTGTCTTGATCTTTATATCTACTAGATTTGTCTGACAACACCTCGTAATTGAATTTTCAAACTTCGAATCCACAGACGCAAAATGGCTATAAACTACTACTAATAGTGCTAAAGAAAAAAATAGATTGTTTAAATCTTTATAATCCTTGGCCAGTTCTTCGCAGACTAAATGTTAAAATCTTGAAATTCTTAGCCTACGTACATAGGTTTCGAAGCTAATTTGTGTTTTATCAAAATAGGTGATTAATAAAAACCTAGATATACCTTGGCGAGTATACGTACGCTTTTAGGCTAATATTTGTTTTAGCAAAAAATAGATGTTTGAATAAACGTAAAGCCAATTTTTACTAATTTCAAGCTATTAGTGCTTTATCAAAATGTTTAAAACCTCAAAAATTCTTAGCCATTACGCAAGAGTATATAGGTTTTTTGTGTTTTAGCAAAATAGTTGTTTAATAAATCTTGATAATCCCTTGGCCAGTTACACGCAGGCTCATTTGAGGCTAGTAGTGTTTTAGCCAAATGTTTAATAAATCTTGAAGTGTTTTAGCAAAATAGATGTTTGATAAATCTTGATAATCCCTTAGCCAGTCTAAGCGCCCATAAGCTAGTAATAAAACCGATAGGTACAGAAACTATTAAAAAAAAAACTTAGTAGAGAATTTTGAAAAGTAAAAAAACAGCAACAGGAAGTTGAAGTTGAGAGAGGCTTGTGTGTTCAGTTTCTTCAGTAACCTTCTTCTTGCTCGTACTCAGCTTCTTCCTCTTCGTATTCTCCTTCTTCATCAGCCGTGGCATCTTGATACTGCTGATACTCAGAGACAAGATCGTTCATGTTGCTCTCTGCTTCGGTGAACTCCATCTCGTCCATGCCCTCGCCAGTGTACCAATGCAAGAAAGCTTTCCTCCTGAACATGGCAGTGAACTGCTCGCTGACACGCCTGAACATCTCCTGAATCGATGTCGAGTTCCCGATGAAAGTCGAAGCCATCTTCAGACCAGTTGGGGGAATGTCACAGACGGTTGATTTGACATTGTTCGGGATCCACTCCACGAAGTAGGATGAGTTCTTGTTCTGCACGTTCAGCATCTGTTCGTCCACTTCTTTGGTGCTCATCTTGCCGCGGAACATAGCCGAAGCAGTGAGGTAACGGCCGTGTCTTGGGTCGGCAGCACACATCATGTTCTTGGAGTCCCACATCTGCTGGGTCAGTTCCGGGACTGTGAGGTTACGGTACTGCTGAGATCCACGAGAGGTGAGTGGAGCAAATCCCACCATGAAGAAGTGAAGGCGAGGGAATGGGATCAGGTTCACCGCAAGCTTTCGGAGATCAGAGTTAAGCTGACCAGGGAACCTAAGACAGCAGGTTACACCAGACATGGTTGCAGAGATCAAATGGTTCAGATCACCAACTGCACAATTCAGCAAACAAACCAAAAAAGTATATGTCATTGAACAGCTATATTAGATTTAGATACTGCTAAGAAGGACCTTTAGCTGATGAAATTAAATTGAAATATCAGGATCACATCAGCAACTCCATGATCAGATTACAGCATTTTCAATAGATATATGCTTTCATGATTCCAACGAATAGCAAAGCATCAAAAACAAGAGTAGAACCATAGAGACAGGACTCGAAATGCTTACAGCTTGGAGTGCTAAGCTTGAGCGTACGGAAGCAAATGTCATACAAGGCTTCGTTGTCAAGAACCATACACTCATCAGCGTTCTCAACGAGCTGATGGACAGAGAGTGTCGCGTTGTATGGCTCAACGACAGTGTCAGAAACCTTGGGGGATGGGAACACAGAGAATGTCATCATCATGCGGTCTGGGTACTCCTCCCTGATCTTCGATATCAGCAAAGTCCCCATTCCAGAACCAGTTCCTCCTCCTAAGGAATGGCACACCTGAAATCCTGTAATCCCAAACAGAGAAACCATGAGCGGAGGAATCAAAGCCCTAATCCACAATCACCAAAACCCTAAAACAGTTCAGACTCATAAATCCATGGTATAAATCTTCAAATCTATAACAATCAATCACTAATCTAGTTTATAGATCCACCAGAGAAGAAACCCCTAAATATAGAAAACAAAACACAAAGGGTTAAGGATTAGAATACCTTGGAGACAGTCGCAGTTTTCGGCCTCTTTGCGGACGACATCAAGGACGGAGTCAATGAGCTCAGCGCCTTCTGTGTAGTGACCTTTCGCCCAGTTATTTCCGGCGCCGGACTGACCGAAAACGAAGTTGTCAGGCCGGAAGATCTGACCGTACGGGCCAGATCTAACGCTGTCCATGGTCCCAGGCTCCAAATCCATGAGAACAGCGCGAGGAACGTACCTACCACAACTCGCCTCGTTGTAGTAGACGTTAATCCTCTCAAGCTGCACATCGGACTCTCCGACGAAACGTCCCGTCTGGTCGATGCCTTGCTCGACGGAAACCACTTCCCAGAACTTGGAACCGATTTGGTTTCCGCACTGTCCTCCCTGGATATGAAGAATCTCACGCATCTTCGCTCACGGAAAATGAAAACCCTAAAACTGG
This sequence comes from Alliaria petiolata, assembly GCA_020283515.1. Lineage (NCBI taxonomy): Eukaryota > Viridiplantae > Streptophyta > Magnoliopsida > Brassicales > Brassicaceae > Alliaria > Alliaria petiolata. Next base: position 891,864 of record JAHZTW010000035.1, on the reverse strand, counting down.
ATCTAAAACGAAGCGAGAGAAAGAGAGAGAGAGAGGGATTTGAAAAAGCGAAGAGGAGCAGAGAGGATCTTTTTAGGAGAGAAGGGTGGAGAGAGGGGGTCCATTTATAAAGAAAAGGAGGTTTTAACGGCTGATATTTGTCAATTCAAAATCGGGATATTACTAATCAACGGCGGAGATGCGGCCACGTAAATCGAGGTGGCAACGGGTGGCAAAATTCAAAAATAAATGGCTCGTGAAAAAGTTTAAAATCTTTTTGAATTTCGAAAACTGTTGTGTGGGCCTCCTTTCTATGACAGCTGGATTCTACCAAGGAGCGGTTACTAAAACGGCGCCGCACGTGCTTTCACAGAGAGAAAAACAGTTCCAACATCCAACCCAGCAATCGCACGTGAGGCTTCTAATGGGCCTCTTTTAAGAATGGGCTTTTAACTCTTCAAAAAAACTCCATTTGTTCGAACTTTGAAACGTCCTGATGTTCTCCAGCAAAAGCCTCAGACGGCACGCAAGCTTTCCTAAACAAAAACGTCGTCGTCAGGGATGTTATATTTCCTAATTGAATATGCTTATTGGAGCCTGAACCGGAGCCGAAGCAAAAATACAGGCAATCGGAAAAGCAAATGTCAGATTCAAACTTGCTTCGACGCTGAAATTGTTCATCGGAAAATTGCTTGAAGATTCGAAACGAGAAGCAGAAGATATCGGACGAAGTGAGTTGTTGAAGAAGAAGATGTCTGTGCAAGAGTACTTAGACAAGCACGCGCTCTCTCGGAAAATCGAAGACGCCGTCAATGCAGCCGTTAGGGCTAAAACCTCAGATCCTGTTCTCTTCATCGTGCGTTTCCTTCTCCATTTTGATTTTGCTTACATCCAAGTGCGATTGTGTTGCCTTACCTGTGAATCTGAACAACGATGTGCTAAACAATTTTTCCTGCTAGCTTTCTGTGTTCTCATCGAATTTCATTGGCAAAATGTTCAGGCGAATCATATGAAGAAAGCTGTTTCGTCTGTGATTACGAAGGTCAAAGCACGACAGATCCTTGATAGCAGAGGAATTCCAACAGTCGAAGTGGATCTGCACACTAACAAAGGCGTTTTCCGTGCTTCTGTTCCCAGTGGTGATTCTTCTGGAACGTGAGAATTCGTTAAATTCTTACTCTCGTCTGTTGTTTTATTTCATATATTGCGGCTGAGTTCATTTTGAATCTTCTTATGCATGATTCTGATTTTTTACATTCACCTTTTAGAATGGTCGATTATACAATTCTAATATGATAATTGAGCCTGACACGAGGAGATTGTTTCACTGATCGAAGGTATGAAGCTGTTGAATTACGTGATGGGGACAAAGGAATGTATCTTGGAAACAGTGTGGCTAAAGCTGTGAAGAACATCAATGAAAAAATTTCCGAGGCTTTGATCGGTATGGACCCAAAACTTCAGGCTCAAATCGACCATGCAATGATAGATTTGGACAAAAGTGAAAAGAAGGTAGGTGGGAACTCTGTTGCCTCTTGTAATTGGAAATGTTTAGGATTATAACAAATTAATGGAATCTATAAATTTTTGTATGGTTTTGTATATTTTCCTCACGATTTTACTTATCTTGCAGAGTGAACTTGGGGCAAATGCTATATTAGCTGTGTCCATTGCTGCATGTAAGGCTGGAGCTGCTGAGAAAGAGGTATGAAGTCTTCAGAACATTTTCTCTTATCCTATGTATTTCGTGCTTACTCTAGTTAGGAGATCCTGATAGAAGCTATATATCAGGTCCCTCTGTGCAAGCACATTTCTGATCTTAGTGGCAGAGCAAACATGATGTTACCTGTACCTGCGTTCACTGTTCTAAGTGGTGGGAAACATGCTTCGAATAATTTTGCCATTCAGGTATATTCAAAACTGAGTCCGTTATTAGTGTTTTTGTTCTACCTCTTTCTCATGGAAGTTCGGGAATACTTTAATATCACTCTTCAGGAATACTTTTGGTTTTCAAATAATTTTATTTACATGTTATGATTGTTGTGTCTATATATTGTTAGGAAATTATGATTCTCCCAGTTGGAGCAGCTAGATTTGAGGAGGCCCTGCAATGGGGATCTGAGACATACCATCATTTAAAGGTCAGTTTTCAAAGATAAATGGCTTTTTGGAAGTTACTTTCTTAGTTGCATTTGTAACTTTGGACATAAAGGTGAGATGTAATCCTATTGCTGTTAATGGCAGGCTGTCGTTACAGAAAAGATTGGTAAATTGGGGTGTAATGTTGGTGAAGATGGCGGCCTTGCTCCAGATATCTCGAGGTACATATATTTTCCCTCTGTGGTGTGTAATCTTCCTGTATTCTGTAGATTATCGCGACTGCATCAGTCAAAATTGAGAAAAATGTGATACAGTTTCCTGGATTAGTGCCTTATGTACATAATTGCAACTGTATGCAGCCTCAAGGAAGGTTTGGAGCTTGTAAAAGAAGCTATCAACCGAACAGGATACAATGATAAGATAAAGATAGCAATTGATGTTGCCGCCAGTAATTTTTGTTTAGGTACTATTCTGGTTCCTGGCAAACTTTTTTTTTTTGTTACTTTTAATCATTGATAGTCTTGGTTTGGTTCTAGGCATTAACATTCACAACTGGCTGGTAGAGAAACGGTGTTAAATCATCAGAGTGACTTATCGAGATCATGCTTTTTGCAAATTTGCACAATGTTTTATTTTCCATGGATTTTGCGTACCTTGCTGAACGGTTAGTTCCTTAACAGGTCACAAGTATGACCTAGATATCAAATCTCCAAATAAATCTGAGCAAAATTTCAAGTCAGCGGACGATATGATAGACATGTACAAAGAACTTTGTGCTGGTATGTCTCTGCCTGTTATGCAAGATTTTCTTTTTGGGTCTATTTAAGAACTCTGACGAGCTTATTTTCTGTTTGGTCTTTTTGTGGGATTAGAGTATCCAATTGTGTCTATAGAAGACCCGTTTGACAAAGAAGATTGGGAACACACCAAGTATTTTTCCAGTCTTGGAATATGTCAGGTCCAGCTCGGTTTCCCCTGTTAGAAATGGTTTAACTTAGATCATGTGTTGTTTCAGATCAAACTGTCTTCTGAATCTTTTCATGGAATTAGATCTTTACATAAAATAAACTAGGCTAACCATGCCAAAAACAAAAAAAAAGCTTAAAATCCGTTTGATACAATCATTTTCCTCGTCTAAATCCTCGGTATTATACCTTTGCAGGTGGTTGGTGATGATTTGTTGATGTCAAATTCAACACGTGTTGAGCGGGCAATAAAGGAATCTTCTTGTAATGCCCTTCTTCTCAAGGTATTTCGTGTGAGCCAGTTTGTGTTTTTTTTTGTATATACTACCATGTTGCATCTGCTAGTATGATATTGGAATGATAGATACGCTACTGCCAAAGAATGACAAAGACATAATGTGCATACGGGTGATACAGGTGAATCAGATTGGTACAGTAACAGAAGCCATTGAAGTAGTGAAACTAGCAAGGGATGCACAGTGGGGTGTGGTGACATCTCATAGGTGTGGAGAAACAGAGGACTCTTTCATCTCTGACTTATCCGTGGGTCTTGCAACAGGTGTGATCAAAGCTGGTGCTCCTTGCAGAGGAGAACGTACTATGAAATATAACCAGGTCTGGGTTTTTAACAAACTTAGTTTCCTCAGAACCCCAAGCTCAAATAATTCAATATTTGGGAATAGACTTATCCAGTAGCTAAGTTAGGTTGTGAATCTTTAGGAAGCTAGGTCATGGTTTCGGTTTCTTCAAGTTATGGACAGTGCAGCCCTAGCTTATTACTACTAGACACAATAGTTTCCCTCGGTAGGTAGTGAGTGACTCAGTTTGGAACAGCCATGTACATTTAGTTTGCTAGATAGTTGTCTCAATTCATGTTTGGCGCTTTCATAGAGCTTATAATTATGGTTGAAAACTTCTTCCTGCAGTTGCTTCGGATCGAGGAAGAGCTCGGAGATCAAGCTGTGTATGCTGGAGAAGACTGGAGGCAATCTCTCTAAGTCTAATCAAACGCACGTGTGATACTAAACGTTACACTTCTCGTCTTACTCGATTGCTCTTGATCCTTTTTTTGTTACGCAGATAGATTTCTGTGTCTTCAACAGTTACAATTTTTTTGGTTTTACTTTCTAAAGAACAAAAAGAAAGTGTTAAACAGGTTTTTCCAAACTTCGGTACACGATAACTAAATTTGGCAATGCCCGTAATCAATCCAGGAAAAAACAGCTAAATTTTTAGCATTGCCCATGGAAAATCCAAACATGCAAATCTACATAAACAGCCATCTTAATGAAGGATTCCAGAAAAAAGAAGAAAAAAAAAGAACATTCATCATGAGTTCTTAAGGTTTTCTGAAGCCAGAAACAAACGTGTTATGGATTAGTGTCTTCTTCTTCTTCAATATTGGGCGCCAAATAGTATCTGATGTAACCCATCTCAGCCACTTTGTACTCCACCACAACCGGTAACTCCGAGGACAAACTGATTGTCACCGTTTCAGACAAAGGAGTCGCCTTTGTGAATGAATTCATGTACCTCAATGCGAATGAAAGCGACACAGGCTCGTTCATCTCTATCACAATTGCGTCTTCCGGCTGCAAACACATACAGACAAAATGTCACTTCAAAGTTGTATTCAACAGATCAAACAAAAAAAGGTCTAGATAACTTTGTGACTGTTCATACTTTGTCCACGGTTGTATTCTGCCTCAGCACAATGTTCGCTGTCCCGATATCACCTGCTGTTGAAAACTTCACACCTTCTTTTGTCACAGAGATCACAACTGCAATCATAATAACATCAAAACCAGAATTATGTTTGGATAAAACTCAATAGACCAGTTCTCAATCCTCTCTTATGACTGCCAACATAAACAATAGCACATGTATTTACCTGTGTCACCGATGCTACTGAGATCTTTGCATATCCTGGAAAATTCACCAGACGGCATCCTCACAATAGAGTGATACTCAGCGTCAGGGATTCCTAAATGCTCACTGTCGATATCCATCAGCTTCATCTCAAAGTCTGCAATCTTGTCTTGCGCTGCATCATCAATACACTCAGACCATAAGACTATGCACACTTAAACATACAGTCTTCATCGAATAAACTTATTTTGCTTCCTTTTTTTAAATCAAGAAACACATTTTACTTCATGTTCTGTGGACTGTACCATTCTCCTCAATCTACTTCTAGTTCTTGGCAAATGAAATCTATAAATTACAGAACCAAGTGACCAATAGCATCAACAACAACACAAACAGAGCCGTAAGATAACGTAAACCTAAATCGATCTGTGGGGAAAAAAGGGGAAACTTACTAGGGCTCTCGAACATGAAAGTGACGGTGTCGCTTCCATCATCGGCTTTGATGGTGATGATGTCATCATTTCCGGCGCATTTGAGCATCTTGGACATGTTGCCCAGATTCATCCCCATGGAGAGGTTCCTATCGCACCTGTAGTGCTCGAACCCTTCGGATCTCAGCAGGAGAGACACCAGCGCCACGTGGCTCGAGTCCATGGCCTGCAGCGAGAACCCTGTGCTCGAGCAGTCGAAGTTCGCATCGTTCACCAGATCCTTGACCGATTCTAGAACCTTCTTCAGCAGAGAGCCTTGAACCAAACGAAGCTCCAACATCTTTCCTCCTCAAGAGTCCCGAATCGATCGGTTAGGGTTTTTAGGGTTCTTGAGCTTCTGAAGGAAGATTGCAAATGCAAATGTGTTCGCGGGAATCGATATTATCCGCCTTCATTTTGTGGCGGTATTTTGGCAATTTTAGGGTACTTGGTTCCCGCCTCTGTGGCAAGGCAATAATCACCTGTGTGAGCCCTTATAGTAATTTCGGTACACACCACTTTAGCTTTCTTTTCATGGGGTGTGAAATGGGCCAGGCCAGCATTCGGGCCGAACCCAGCCTATAGTTTGTTTTTTTTACAATAAAAAATTCAAGACCGGTGTAAGGGTCGGTTGTGACCGGTTTAGTACGGTTTTACTTTGGTCTAGATTAAATATCTTTTGTCCGTGGGAGACAAAATTACAAAAAAAATATATATTTTTGACGATATTTAATATTCCCGAAAAGAAAACAAATCGAAAGCAAATCTGCTCTTTGCCCTACGATATTCCTCCGGTCACCTTCGTGTTCGAGACTGACATCGAGAAATCAACAGGGAGGAGGAGAAAGTTAAGGAATGGCGCATAGAATACTGAGAGATCACGACGCTGATGGATGGGAACGCTCTGATTTCCCAATCATCTGCGAGTCTTGTCTCGGTGACAATCCTTACGTGCGGATGGTATTTCTTCTTCTTCCTATCTCCTTGAAGAAATTCGATTTTTAAAAGTTGTTTTGTTTTTAGCAATCCCCTGGATCTTCGTTAGGATCTCCTTTCTTCATCCATTTTCGTGAGTTTTGGAGCTGAAAATTTAGTGATTTGGGATTAGGGTTTAGGCGATTATTGAAAATTTTAGTGATTTGGGATTAGGGTTTAGCAATCCCTGAATCCTAACCTTTAGTTTATATAATTATCTCCGAATTTATGGACTTATTGGTTCGAATTGATATCTGCGGTAGGTTCTCATCGATTTGCGTCTGTAAATCATGTTAAGATCCTGCGTTTGATTGCAGATGATGTAATTTATTACTTACGGATCGATTGATTACTGTTGTGTCTCATGTTATGTCCCGTTTTGATGTGCTTCCTGTCTGATTGATGCATTGTGGTTTTTTTGGTATGCAGACAAAGGCGGATTATGATAAGGAGTGCAAGATCTGTACCCGACCATTCACGGTTTTCAGGTGGAGACCAGGCCGGGATGCTAGATACAAGAAAACCGAAGTTTGTCAGACATGCTGCAAGCTGAAGAATGTGTGCCAAGTCTGTCTCTTGGATCTTGAGTATGGTCTTCCAGTTCAGGTCAGAGACACGGCGCTCAACATTAGCACTCATGACTCTATACCGAAAAGCGATGTCAACAGGGAGTTCTTTGCTGAAGAGCATGACCGGAAGGTATGGACTCTATGTCCAAGCTTCAATCTAACTAGTTATCATTTTAGTATTGATTTGGTTTTGGAGATTTGGTAATTGTGTTATGAGATTGAGATCATGTTGAAATGCTCTGTTATTGTGGCTTTGTTGAAATGGTGTTGCTTTCTTATGCAGACGAGAGCTGGACTAGACTATGAATCTTCTTTTGGGAAGATTAGGCCTAATGATACCATCCGTATGCTTCAAAGGACAACGCCATACTACAAAAGGAACAGAGCGCATATTTGTAGTTTCTTCATTAGGGGAGAGTGTACAAGAGGTGCCGAGTGTCCTTACCGGCATGAGATGCCTGAAACAGGAGAGTTATCCCAGCAGAACATAAAAGACCGTTACTATGGGTAAGCAAACTACTGAATTTCAGTTTCTTCGTTTATGTTTTAAGTATGATCACTTTGAGTTACCCTTCAATTTCTTGATTTGGTATCTCCGTAAGAGATTGATCAGTTTGTGGGCCTAAATTTGCTAAATTGAGTCTCATGTTGGTGATTTTGAAACTGTTCTCTCATCTTCTTCTACACATTTTGCAGTGTGAACGATCCAGTAGCGTTGAAGTTACTTGGAAAGGCTGGTGAGATGGGCACTCTGGAATCTCCAGAGGATCAAAGCATCAAAACGCTTTATGTTGGTGGGCTAAACTCGAGAGTCCTTGAGCAAGACATACGAGACCAATTCTACGCCTATGGAGAAATCGAATCCATCAGAATCTTGGCTGAGAAAGCGTGTGCGTTTGTCACGTACACAACCCGAGAAGGAGCAGAGAAAGCTGCGGAAGAGCTCAGCAACAAGCTAGTTGTCAACGGCCAGAGGCTTAAACTCACCTGGGGAAGACCTCAAGTTCCCAAAACCGATCCAGATGGCGGCTCACAGCAACAAGGTGGTGTGACTCACAGTGGGTTGCTTCCTCGAGCCGTGATATCTCAGCAGCATAACCAACCTCTACAGATGCAGCAGTACTATATGCACCCACCCCCACCACAACCTCCCCATCAAGACAGACCCTTTTACCCATCAATGGACCCTCAGAGAATGGGTGCAGTCATTTCGTCCCAAGACAGCGGTTCAGGTACCAGTGACAACAGAGGAGCTTCTTCTTCTTCTTACGTGATGCCACCACACGGCCACTATCCGCACCAGCCGTACCCGCCACAACCATACGGAGGATATATGCAACCACCTTACCAGCAGTATCCTCCTTACCATCATGGCCCACCACAAGCTGCTCATCCTTACCCGCAACAACAACCGGGTTCCGGTTCAAGGCCTAATCCTCCTCCTCCAAGCTCAGTCTCTGCTCCGCCACCCGACTCTGTTTCTGGAGCACCTTCAGGATCCTCTCAGCCGTCTTCTGGTGCCGCCGTTACTGGTTCGTCTCAGTAGAAACCGTTGTTCTCAAAAGTACTGCAAATTTCTGACTATTGCCTTCTGAATTTTTTGCTTCTGCTATTTAATTAGTTTCCAATGTACGGACAATTTTTGGTCAGCTATCTCTTTGTATTACATTTTATGATGGAACAGAAGCGAAATTGTCATAGTTCTTGTTGACTGTATAATTTTGATACCTCGGCATTTACATTGAAGATGACCAAACCAAATTCTAACCATAAACTATATTATTGAAAACATACATAGTACTGAAACAACTTTAAAGATCATCTTTTACAACAGCAAAAGAAAGATATTCGACTCAGAGCTTACTAGCTTGTCTGCCAAACAAAGAATGTCGACCTTCCGCTATAATCTCTCCGGTCATCTTGTTTCTCACTACAACGATTGTTCCTTTATAACTCCNGAAATCGAATCCGTCAGAATCTTGGCTGAGAAAGCGTGTGCGTTTGTCACGTACACAACCCGTGAAGGAGCAGAGAAAGCTGCGGAAGAGCTCAGCAACAAGCTAGTCGTCAACGGCCAGAGGCTTAAACTCACCTGGGGAAGACCTCAAGTTCCCAAAACCGATCCAGATGGCGGCTCACAGCAACAAGGTGGTGTGTCTCACAGTGGGTTGCTTCCTCGAGCCGTGATATCTCAGCAGCATAACCAACCTCCACAGATGCAGCAGTACTATATGCACCCACCCCCACCACAACCTCCTCATCAAGACAGACCCTTTTACCCATCAATGGACCCTCAGAGAATGGGTGCAGTCATTTCGTCCCAAGACACCGGTTCAGGCACCAGTGACAACAGAGGAGCTTCTTCTTCTTCTTACCCGATGCCACCACACGGCCACTATCCACACCAGCCGTACCCGCCACAGCCATACGGAGGATATATGCAACCACCTTACCAGCAGTATCCTCCTTACCACCATGGCCCACCACAAGCTGCTCATCCTTACCCGCAACAACCGGGTTCCGGTTCAAGGCCTAATCCTCCTCCTCCAAGCACAGTCTCTGCTCCACCACCTGACTCTGTTTCTGGAGCACCTTCAGGACACTCTCAGCCATCTTCTGGTGCCGCTGATACTGGTTCGTCTCAGTAGGAACCGTTGTCAGTTAAAAGTACTGCAAATTTCTGACTATTGCCTTCTGAATTTTTTTGCTTCTGCTATTTAATTAGTTTCCAATGTATCGACAATTTTTGGTCTGCTATTTATTTTTGTTAAATTTTATGATGAAACAGAAGAGAAATTGTCATAGGTCTTGTTGACTGTATAATTTTGATAACCCAGCATTTACATTGAAGATGATGACCTGATCCACAAAGGCTTTTATCTTTTATAAACTATCTACGTACAAAAAGGGCTTAGTTTCTCACAACCAGAAAAGAGAAACCCAAACCAAATTCTAACCATAAAACTATATTATTGAAAACATACATAGTACTGAAACAACTTTAAGATCATCTTTTTACAACAGCAAAAGAAAGATTCGACTCATCAGAGCTTACTAGCTTGTCTGCCAAACAAAGAATGTCGACCTTCCGCTATAATCTCTCCGGTCATCTTGTTTCTCACTACAACGATTGTTCCTTTATAACTCCCTCTCTCTCCCATCACTCTCGACGTTATCTCCAACTCCTCCTGAAATAATATATATTTCCATTTCAAAGAATCATCTCTCTTTTTTTTTCTACAAGTTTTCAGCAAATCATTTGAGTTTAGCAACAAGACTTTTAGTATAAACTTACACCAAGCTTGGCATTTGAAAGGAAAGCAATAGACATGTCCACTGAAACATTCATAGGCAAACCTTCCACATGTACAACTGCTCCACCAACATCATCCACAAGATTTGCAATCGCACCATTTGCTAGATTCCCGTCTCTGTCCTGCCATTACTCAAACCTTAATAGATCAACACCATCTCATAAACAAAACAAAAAGACATGATCAATTCCAGAAAACTATATCTACCCTCAAGGAGACATGCCTTCTTGATTCTGCTCAAGTTTCCAAGAACCAACTTTAAAACATAAATCAAACCAATGGCTAAACGGTGAGAAACCAACTTGGATCATCATATACTATTACCGATTCTTATCTTCAAACATCTCACAAAGATACTAAAAGTCTTTGAAGACCATATTAATGGCTAGATCCATACCATTAAACCTCAAATTATCTTATTTTGCATAACTAAGCCCCTATCCTAAGCCCCTATCCTAATCTGGGTTTCTCTTATAAATCGAAGACGTAATGATATCAGGTCGAATCTAAAGGCATAGCAAATGAAGGAGTAATTAAGACTGAGGAAGACGAACCGTCAAACGAAGAGGAACCTTGAAAGTGCAGGAAATGAAACCCGGGTCGACTCGGTTGACTCGGATTCCTCTGAGGCTGAAATCCTCATAGAAGCTTCTTCCTTTCCCTAACCCCTCCACTCGCGGTGTCTCGGCATCGTCATCGTCTTCCCTGAGTTGCAGATACTCCCGGATTTTCTCCATCACCACCGTTGAATTTTCCATTTCCTCCTCCGAGCCTATTACCATTAATTATTTTTAATTTCTTTTTAATAAACAAGTATTTATCCATTTTTCTTAAGCTTTTTTTTTTTTTTGGGCCGAAAGCAGAAACAATTTATTTATTTTGGGCCTATATGAAAAATTATTTAGGATAAAACTATGAAAACCAATAATACACTCAACACAACCATATTCTTCTTCTACCTTGCAGTGAAGTTGAGTTTAGAGTAAAAAGTTAAAGACAAAATCACCTTTGTAAATTAAGCACGCGAAAATATATATATGTAGCCGAAGAAGACAAAACATGTTTAAGAGGATCTCCTCAATTGCCGTGCGCTCTAAGGAAGCAAACACACACACAAAGAAACCTATACAGTATACACTGTCTCACTATACTTTTGTATAAAAACATACATTTGATGATACAACACAAACATAAGTTTCCTATCTACACAAGATTGTAAATTTCACCCATTTGTTTTGTGGTTTGTACTCATAGTAGCACCTGTAAAAGTGGTCTAAGCAAGCTATATTGGTGTTTGATCCTATGAACCAAGATGAATTGGTTCTCTTTGTTTGACTTTTTCCGTAAGAACGCGATGAAGTCTCTGCATCAAAGCTGGAGAACAGAGGAAAATATTCAGATGATGCTTTGTGTTCCTTGTGGCTGTTAGAACCAAAAGCTTATAAGAGCCCTCTTGAGTTTCAAAAGAGTTTGAATTCATCTTGAGGAAATTATCTGAAGCTTAGTCTGAGCTTACCATTTCATCAGTTAAATTCCAACATCGGTTTGATTGGTTTTGAGGTCTTCAGACAATGGATCTATGGACATTGATCTGTGGTCTTCTGCAGATTTAGACTCATCATTGATGAACCTATCTTCAGAACAAACGGGTTCTACTGTAGTTTCCTCAGTTGGCTCAGACTGTTCCTGCGATAGAGAAAACAAAACCGCGAGTCAAACCAAGTACATGTTTATACAGAAAGTGTACTTTTTTTGGTTTACGGAATTGAAACTTACATCTAATTGATTATGAGATGATTCTGCAGGTAGATCCACATTCCGAAGCTGACCATCTGATGTATGATCAAGATCCTCAGAATGAGTTTGGCTTTCAGGCAACATGTCTGGTAATACTGATCTTGGAGAAGTACCACCAGATTCTTCAGAGTTTCCATTATGATTTACATAGGAAACTTCAGCTTCCACGAGTTGTTGCATTTCTTCTACATCATTTCTCCCACAAGGTTCTTCAGATTCTTGATCAGTCCTCTCCGATGGTTCAGGTTCGTCAGAGTCATAACTTATCTTTATCTCATCAGCTGAGTTTTCAGAAAGTTCCTTTAACTCCTGAGAAAAAAAGTTGCAAAGTTTTGTTCAAAGTCATAACATTTTTGAGAAAAAAAAAAAAAAAAAAACCATATCCATGAAACCAGAAACTGACCATGGGCTCCAATTTTCTTGCTTCTTCAATTTCCGGAGATCCTAAAGACTCTGTTTCATTAAGATCTTGATCAACTTTCCCCACAGGTAACATTTCAGATTCCCCACCATTAAAACCCATTCCCTTTCCGATCTCCGATTCGTAGATAAACAAAGATCTCTCTTCATCAGAGGAGTCATTCCCATCAACTGAAGTAGGAGGTGATCCGAGCTCAGAAACCTCAACTTGAAGATCAGAGTCAACGGAATGCGTCACCACGTGACATTTTCTCGTGCTGTAACCGAAATGCTCCACGTATCTTTGCCTCGCGGTCGCTAGTGAGCTCGAACCACCGCTCCTAGGCACTAAACCGGCAAGAGATTTCCCAACGCGGTCGTGTCGTCTGCAGAAAGTTTCAGAAGCATCTGACTGGTCAGAGGCGTTGAAATCCTTCTCTCTTTCTCGAGGAGAGAGCGTCGTGTTGGACTCGCTATCGTCGTTTCTGATGGAATCAGTCTCTATCCGTACCTCCCCTGCCTCCATATCATTCCCTTTTCCTCTTGTGAGATCTCTTTCTTTCGTTAGAGGCGCTTGATCGTCACTATCTGCATCAGCCAAGAAAATCAAGAAAATCATAATCTTGAAGAAGATTATGGATGAATAGCTTAATGTTACAACAGCTTAGTGAAAGAAAGAAAGAGCATATATATATATACCTAGAAGTGGCTTAGGCCTACCATCAACAGTCTTTCTCCACAAAGACGACAATTTGGAATCTTTTTGAGATTCTGATGGAAAGATTCTGTGATGGAAGCTCTCGTGGCGGCAAAAGAAGATATCTTTAGGGTTAGACTCTGCAAACTCTTGCTGGAAACTATCTCCTGTCAGGTTCGGCTTCTCTTCATGTTTATCATAAGGAAGATCAAACGGGTTTCTTCTCGGTAATAAAACAGAAGGTGCAGAGCCTGGCATGAGAAGTCCATCGATTTCATAGATTTCTCTATCCAAACCATAATAGTTCCGACCAACACAGATCCGAGGAACCTCCAAATCCATCAGGGTTCTCTCAGCTGCTAGTAAGAACAATCTCCTTGATCTTCTCCTAGATATCAAATTCTCTAGCCTCTTGTTTCTTTCGATCTCAGATGTCCCAAGATCCATCAGATTCTTCTGATCATCCTCTGTCCACGCTACTATGACCGTGCTTGTTTCTTTTTCTTCTTCTTCCTCCTTTTCTTCTTCTTCTTCTTCTGATGATGAACATTCTACTTCAGTTTCACCATCACCACCAACACTTGTTAGCCTGACCAATGGATCTACGACAACAACATATCCTTCGTTGTCAAGGTTAGACTCAACGAAGCTTTCTTCTCCAACAAGCAAAGTCCTCTCTCTCTTGAACGTCTCCAGATCTTGAGTGATCGTCTCCGGTAATTCCCCGTAGAGAGTTGTCAGAATAACTTTTCCTCTCTCGTCCTCGCTGGCTTGAGACGAGTCCCAATCTTTCCCAACCTCTTCGACTTTCCTTCTCGCATTTCGTCGAACACTTCGTTGGTGCTTTAACTCAGCCTTCTCTGTTCTTCCCTCACCGGAAACAGATAACCCACGATCCCTTCTCGTTTCCTCCTCCGAGGAATCACCCATCTTCGAACTCAGATGATTCCGGAGATAAAACGAAGCACAAGCTATCAACGGAGAAGAACAGAGCAAGAGGTAGAAAACCCAAGGAAGGAAAGTATACAAGAGGATCATAAACGCCGAAACACCAGAAGCAACTGGATATCTCTTCACGTATCTGAAAGTTGTATTCGTCGAAAATCTGATAATTTTCCAGACGATCACACATACATCTTTAGCATCAATCCCCATTGTTTCTTCTTCTTCTTCTACTGCTCAAACAACCCTGTAAAACTCAGAATCAGTAAACACAAATGATCCAAACTATAAAAAAAAAAATCAAACTTTGATGAAGAGAAAGGAAGAAAAAGCCAAATAAGAGAGGTCAAGCTTACCTTTGAAACAATAACCAGTAAAAAAAAAACTAGTCTGATTTTTGGAGGGGTTTTTTTTGCAGATTTAGAAATTTTCGTTCTTTTTTAGTAACTTCGGTATGGGAGGGAGGGAATGTTTATGTACGGATCGGATCGTGCGGGGAAGACAAAATAGAAAAAAAACGAGGGAGTTAGTTGCATACATGTTTTTCAAAGATTCTTCTATCTTCTTACAACTTTTGAATATGTAATTTAATTTGCAGGTTAGCCCCCGTTGTTTCTCAGTTTTGGCATTTATTGCTCAGTTTTCTTAATTTTGGCCTTTTAGACATGTAAGCCCAGAGAAGAATACCCATGATAATTTCTTTGTGAATACAGTTGGATTGATATAGATAAAGATAATATTAATTTATCTAAAATATACAAATATAAATGCGTCAATGGTTGTTACTTGTAAGATTGTCTTTTTTTAATCAAGAAGAATTCTTCTATTTCGTAGATGATTTCTCTTGTTTTTTAATCATTTTTTTCCGATTTTTCTAGATATGAACATGATTGAACAATCGATTTGTGGTTCTTCTAAAGATTATCGCCTGTATTTGATTGATTTCAGTAAATAATTAAATCATGTACGTCCAAAAGATATTTGAAATATCAAATCTCAATATATAGACTTACATAATTATGTATATATCAACATATGGACAAAACAAAATATCAATGTCACTTTCAGAAAGAGTGAACAATAATATATTTTGAGAAATCGCTTTGGGGTATATTCAAACTAGTGATTTGTATTTTAAAAAAAAATCATATGCTATTCAAATATGAATTTTAAAATGTTTTTTAAAATTTCATATTATTGAACTAGTGATTTGAAAATGTACTTTCAAATTCACTGTTATTATAAATATTTTAAGTAGTGCATTTAAGAGGATTATGAATGATTTAAAATAGTTTTGGTGCAGTTTGATAGTTAAAAAAAAAAAAAAATCAAATCTCATAATTTTAGATAAATTTTATAGAGTTTTAATGACAAATCATAAAAACTTTACTAATTCATCCAAAACTATCTAAAAATTCATTAAAACTCAAATATTTCCAAATCTTCCCCCTCTTTTGTAATTTTGTATGGTTTACCAATTGTAATAGTAAGAGACTTTGGGGAAAAAAAACATGGTATGAGTCCAATAGATACTGTATTTACTTATTTTTAATTATCATCGTCTTGAATTTGTTATAGACTTCGTTCTAATGTTTCAAACTATGTTGTATCATGGAATATGTAATCGTAACTTGTAAACTGTTAATTTAATATAATGAATCTGTTAATAGTTTTTTTTTTTTTGGCAGCAATTTGTCATAGACTTGGGCATCCTATAACTGTTTCTATAACTAGAACTGTTTTTTTTGCAGCAATTTTTGTATTAAGGAAAAAATTGAAGCTAATAGCTCATATCCCCTATATATTAATTGAGAAATATTTTGATAGAGTAACCTTAATTTTGTATATTATTTACAACGGTGTCATTTTGCTGATGTGTCATCACCAAAATCATTCTAAGTAAATAAATATAAAATGGACTTATGTTACTAGATTAATTATATGTTATGTCACTCACATTAATTTGGTTAGACAATAATTTATATCATTTATTTATACATAATTGAGCATTTAATTTATGAATATATTCTCTTTCTTTCTATTTCTTACCAAAACTATATCATACTAATTACTTTTTAAAACACTAGATTTCTTCTCTTATTTTTGTTTAAACTTAGCTTTGTAAGAAAAGCAATCATCACAACATTCATATAGTAAAAAATATATAGATTTTTTTGTACATGTGTTGTAATTCGAATTTTTAAAAATAAAAATAATTTACTCAAATGATAAATAAATATGAGTATGTTTTAAAAGTCTCATATTGGAAATGAGGATGTGTATATGGTTCAAAAATCATTATAAAAAGAACATTAATGTTAAAAAAAAACTGTAAAAGTAAGAAGCTTGATTTAATAGACATCCATATTTATATATTTTTTTTGGTTTAATATGGTTTGTTAATAGAACCATGTAAATTAACCAAATAATATAAATATTTAAACTTCATAGCAAGTTAAAAATATTATATCAAAAAGTCTAAATATTAAATTACATTATTCACATAAATATAAAATAGATTAAATTATTTTTACTTTAAACAATTTCAAAATCATATTTAATAAAATTATTTATAGATCATGGTGCAGGTTATCACCTAGTTCTTCTAATAAGTCTTTTTAAACATATAGTTCTAATAAGTAGATGATGATAAATCAGAAGCTTCATGTATAGCTTTTAAGACAGATAAATAAAAAGGGAAAATGCGTTGCTCAAATTGTCATTTTTTTTGTAATACCTTTGTTGTACATTTTCTCATTTTTGAGTTTTCGGTTTCATGAATTTTTATTTGGGAGGTTAAAGTTTTAAAAGCTTGGATAAGAAGTAAAGAAGTATTATATTGCTGTTGGTTTATTTTTGTTTGAGGTAAGAAGAGAGATACGGTTTAAATCGATTCAAATTGTATGGTGTTGGTGTGTGTAACTCGCATAATACATATAAATCATAATTTATTAGAAATTTTACATGTCGTTTTCTAATATAACTAAAAAAAATTTAACAATATAAAAAAATAATTTACTTAGTCATTAACAGATCTAGATGTAAAAGAATTTACCTAAAAAGAATTTATGCCACTTCGTCTCACATTCTACACGCGAAACCAAAGATATATCCTCTTAACCCTCCAATTTATATGGTATTTTTCAAAGTTTTGCTCAAATACAAATTTCTTGAAATTGCCAGATTTTTCTTTAGTGACGCATACTCAATTTTTTATGAAAAATTAATGTCTCACATTCTACACGCGAAACCAAAGATATATCCTCTTAACCCTCCAATTTATATGGTATTTTTCAAAGTTTTGCTCAAATACAAATTTTTTGAAATTGCCAGATTTTTCTTTCGCGACTCATACTCAATTTTTTATGAAAAATTAATGTTGTTTGTGACTTGGGTAATCAATTTCCTTGATTAATATTACCAATTGCAGAAAAATAAAAAAAAATTTTAAATAGGGCTCATCATACCCATTAATAGTGACAAATTTTCTTGAAAATATTGGGGATAATGGTTTCTCTTGATGAAATGGCATGAATATTTTTATGAATTCCTTGCAAGCTACTGATTGGTTACACAATTTAGCAAAAAACATTGATAATTGTGATGTTGCATGATGGATTTTGAATGTATGACTTGAATATAATGCTCCCAAATTGCACATGTTAATCAAGAAGCTGATGACTTGAATCTAAAGTAACTCAAATACCTGAGGAGTAACTACTCCCGCCAGGAGTGTAAAACTGTAACTACTCTCATGGGATCTATCCTACCTGACGGTACTGTGGAGATCAGCAATTCATTCGCTGTCCCACACACAGAACGTTCCTAGATTATCGAGATTAATCCACTTTCTAGGTTTATCATGAGATGCATACGAATTTAGCCATAAAATAGATGAAATACTTAAGATCATGGTTTCCTATGATGCAGGTGGATGATGATTATATTGCTTACCACCGCAGAGTGCTAAGTGCACACCTGAAGCTGTATCCGAATGAACTATTTTGGTTTATTTGATCTACAAGTATTCCTTTATAACTCCCTCTCTCTCCCATCACTCTCGACGTTATCTCCAACTCCTCCTGAAATAAATAGAGTGAGTTACATAGGAAGGCACTTTTAGGATTGTGGTAACAAAAAAAGCACTTCTCCCAACATGAGTACTTTTTGAATGCGAGAAGTCGGTTAAGCCCTTGTCACTGTTTCACTTTTTCACTTTTTACATTCAACGGGTGTTAAATTTTTTTCACTTTTACAGTTTCAGAAAACACTAGCCGGCGTGCGAAATTTTTTGCCTCCTACAGAATACCACCGCCGACACGAAAACCCGTTAAGAGCTCCGGTTGTCATCATTTCATTTTGTAAGCACAACCGCCATCGACTTTCGTAGAGTGAAAACCGCGAAGAATGAGTATATAGAATTCGGAAGAGAAGTCATATCTCGGAAATTCAGATCAGTTAATCTCCGCTTATATTTGATATCCGGTTGGCCAAATTAAAGAGGTCCATCCACTGGATTGTATCCATCCACCAGATTGTATCTATCCACGGGATTGTATCCATCCACTGATGGTCGCCCATTGGATTGTATCCATTCGTTGGATTGTATCCATCCATTGATGCTCGTCCATTGATGGTCGTCCACTGATTG
Organism: Alliaria petiolata; assembly: GCA_020283515.1. Lineage (NCBI taxonomy): Eukaryota > Viridiplantae > Streptophyta > Magnoliopsida > Brassicales > Brassicaceae > Alliaria > Alliaria petiolata. The sequence goes on along the minus strand of JAHZTW010000035.1, from coordinate 873,137 downwards.
ATGTACACTACGATAAACATCCATTGATATCGTCCATTATGATGAACATCCACTGATGACCGTCCACTGATTGATGTACACTATGATAAACATCCATTGATGCTCGTCAACCATGTTGTCTCTAAATGCAAACCGCCTTCGACTTTCATTGTTCACGATGGTTGAAACACCCAAATATGAACAAATCGATTTCAAAACAGAAGACGTTGGATCCGGCAAAATCTGGTAAGTTGAGACGAATCAATTTCCCGCAGCAAGGGTAAATGTATACTCGAAGTTAGACATTCTTATCAAGCTACACGCCTTTCTCCGGGGCTCGGTGGAGTTTGATTTCAATAGAGAGTCTTGTTTCGGCTAGAGGTGTGAAGGCACCGACTGCACATTGGAACCTTGTAAAGTGATTTGTTGATTGTCATTCGTGGATGTTGAATCATATTCGTGGATGGAGATTCGTGGATGGAGATTCGTGGATGATGCCGGCGAGCACCCCCACCACGGGTTCACCGGAAAAACTGTCCCAACGAATGTAAACTTGGAGACGGTTTGGACATCAGCGGGATCCAACCGCCGGGAATCGGAGACGAAGAAATCGAACATCGCAGAATGGTTATCGACGGACCAGACCGCTGTCTCTAGGTCGTCGAACATCACGAAATGGTTATCGGCGGCGATTCCGACGAGATAAAATAGGGCTCATCATACCCATTAATAGTGACAAATTTTCTTGAAAATATTGGGGATAATGGTTTCTCTTGATGAAATGGTATGAATATTTTTATGAATTCCTTGCAAGCTGATGATTGGTTACACAATTTAGCAAAAAATTTTGGTAATTGTGATGTTGCATGATGGAGTTTGAATGTATGACTTGAATCTAATGCTCCCAAATTGCACATGTTAATCAAGAAGTTGATGACTTGAATCTAAAGTACCTCGAATACCTGAGGAGTAACTACTCCCGCCAGGAGTGTAAAACTGTAGCACTTATAAGCAGATGAATCGTAAAATCAGCATTTGAATGCTTTTTTTACTGCAGAATGCTTTCTTTACTGCTTCTTCTTCTTTTTCAGTTATTCTCACACAATATTTTTCCTTCTTTTTTAATCATGGTGATCTAAAGTTTTGTACACATTACATGCAATTTCTCCAACTGATTCTCAATAAGTTTCTCTCTTACTATCATCTTAACAGAATGACACCCTCTTGCATAAAAGCAGCTGACTGTGTAAATATCTAAAACTGCAAGGAATGTTGGAGAAAAATCTCCAATTTTCTCCAAGGCAGAGACATAGACTTCCAGATATCCATTATTATATATATATATTTGAAAATTTAGTAATAAATTAATATTGTCATTATATTTTAATGTTTAAATACTTTTGTAACATCTTAACATTTTGAAGTGGTTTTAGATCTGAAAAATTATTTTTTTTATTTGGCAAAACTAGATAGAGCCGTGTCTAAGTCAAAACATATGAAACATTTGGATAGGACCTCTGAATTTTTCTTATAGAAAAAATCAGTTTTAACCATTTGAAATTTTTTTATATACAATTTAGGACCCCGATTTTAAATTTTATATTGGACCACGAATATCTGAGGCACGGCTATAAATTCGATTATTTTTAAATTTTTTTATTTTTTATCCGTATTTACCCAATAATTTAAATAAATAATATGAACAGAAACTTACAAATTAGTGATACTATTATTAATATTTTGATGTATTGATTTTTGAGTAAATGTTTTGATAAACTATATAAATAGATGTGATGAAACTAAATTATTAAATTAGAATTTGTTGAGATCAATACATAAACTATTTTTTATAAAAAATGACTATTGAAATTTTACTTGTAGCTATTATTTGAATGAATGTTAGTTATTATGAGTATTAAAGAGTACAATAATATAAAACATAATAGATTAAGTAAAAAATTTAAAATTAACAAAATAAATTGATGATGTGTCATATATATTTTTATAGATTGCGGTAATTATTTTATTTATTAGTCCTTTAACAAAACAAAAACAAAAAGCGAAAATTGCTAGAAAACCAACGGATGTTATTTAACGAAGAAAAAAATAAAACCAAGGTTTGTACTATACTCTCCTCCTCACGTATCTTATCAAAGGACGCTGACTAAAAATATCTGGGAGGAAGGGACACGTAAGCAAATCACTCGACAATTCTCATTTATCAGTAAGATTCAGGAGAGGTTCGTTTCTTTTTTAAAGGAGAGGTTCATCAGAGTGTACTGAGTGACTCAGTGTGCCGCCGATTGAGTTGTAACGAGTCATCTTCTTCAATCCTCAGATCCAGGTTCGAATCCTCTGCTTTCCTTCTTTGATCGACTATTGATTTCATCATGAATGTGCATGGAATTCGAACAATCTGTTGATTCGTTTGATCGAGTTTTGTTGATTTTTCTCCAGAGAAATCGGACCTTAACCGATTGATTCTTCAAATTATATGTTGTTGTTTTTTTATCGATGGTGAATTCCATTGAATGGTGATTGATTCGTATTTCATATCTCATGTAAATAGGAAAGTTTAGATTGTCTTCTTCTTCTTCTCCAAGTATATTGTGATGTATATTTTCTTAGCCATTTTTACTTGTGTTTCTGTTCAGTAATCTCGTCGTATATCTTGCAGCTATGGCTTCTGTACACAGCACCTTGATGTCGGTCGTATGCAACAACAACAAAACCCACTCCTCCTGGCCCAAGCTTCCAAACTCCTCCTTATTACCTGGATTCGATCCGGTTTCTGTTCAAGCCGCTGCAGTTCGATTCAAGAAGGACACAACAAGCACACGAGCCACGTTGACGTTTGATCCCCCGACGACTAACTCAGAGAGAGCCAAGCAGAGGAAACACACCATCGATCCTTCTTCTCCTGATTTTCAGCCGATCCCATCTTTTGAGGAATGCTTTCCTAAGAGCACTAAAGAACATAGGTACTTGCTTCACTCATTTCACAAATTTTTCATGTTTTTTTTCTTCGTTTGCAAGAGTTGAATCACTGGTTTTTGGTTTTTTTTTTAATTGTTTTAGTGAAATCGTTCATGAAGAAACTGGCCATGTCCTTAAGGTTCCTTTCAGACGTGTGCATTTGTCTGGTGGTGAGCCAGCTTTCGACAATTACGACACTAGTGGCCCTCAAAATGTTAACCCACACATTGGTATGTGATTCAAGCTTGTGTTTACCATTTACTTTCACTTTCTATGTGACTATCAATAACAAACGAAACTTACCAAAACAGGGCTTGCTAAGCTAAGGAAGGAGTGGATTGATCGCCGAGAGAAGCTTGGAACACCAAGATACACCCAAATGTACTACGCTAAGCAAGGAATCATAACCGAGGAGATGCTCTACTGTGCCACGAGGGAGAAACTAGACCCTGAGTTTGTAAGATCAGAGGTCGCGCGTGGGAGAGCAATAATCCCTTCCAACAAGAAGCATTTGGAGCTGGAGCCGATGATCGTCGGTAGGAAGTTCTTGGTCAAGGTCAATGCAAATATCGGAAACTCCGCTGTTGCAAGCTCCATTGAAGAAGAAGTCTACAAGGTACAGTGGGCAACAATGTGGGGAGCTGATACAATCATGGATCTCTCTACCGGCCGTCACATCCACGAGACACGCGAGTGGATCCTGAGGAACTCGGCTGTTCCAGTTGGAACCGTACCCATTTATCAAGCACTCGAGAAAGTGGATGGGATCGCTGAGAATCTTAGCTGGGAAGTGTTCAGAGAGACTCTCATTGAGCAAGCTGAGCAAGGAGTAGACTATTTCACAATCCATGCTGGAGTTTTGCTGCGTTACATTCCTTTAACAGCCAAGCGAATGACCGGGATCGTTTCCCGTGGAGGATCCATCCATGCTAAATGGTGCCTAGCTTACCACAAGGAGAACTTTGCTTACGAGCACTGGGATGATATTCTAGACATATGTAACCAGTATGATGTGGCTCTTTCAATTGGGGATGGTCTCAGACCTGGCTCGATCTATGATGCTAACGACACTGCTCAGTTTGCAGAGCTCCTTACTCAAGGTGAACTAACTCGCCGAGCATGGGAAAAAGATGTGCAGGTATACTACTATTACTTGTCTAATTCACAGTGTCTTCATACAGTTTGTATTTGCATACATATTCTTAATACTGTTTGGTTTGTTTTCTCAGGTGATGAATGAAGGGCCAGGGCATGTCCCAATGCACAAGATTCCAGAGAACATGCAGAAGCAGCTGGAATGGTGTAACGAGGCACCGTTCTACACTCTTGGTCCTTTGACTACTGATATCGCCCCTGGATATGATCACATCACCTCTGCCATTGGAGCTGCTAATATCGGAGCCTTGGGAACAGCTCTTCTCTGCTACGTAACACCGAAAGAGCACCTCGGGTTACCAAACAGGGACGATGTGAAGGCCGGGGTTATAGCATACAAGATCGCCGCGCATGCGGCTGATCTAGCCAAACAGCATCCGTATGCCCAGGCATGGGATGATGCGCTGAGCAAGGCGCGGTTTGAGTTTAGATGGATGGATCAGTTTGCTCTGTCGTTGGACCCCATGACCGCTATGTCTTTCCACGATGAAACTCTTCCAGCTGATGGAGCCAAGGTTGCTCACTTTTGCTCCATGTGTGGACCAAAATTCTGCTCCATGAAGATAACAGAAGACATCCGTAAGTATGCAGAGGAGAATGGTTATGGCACTGCTGAAGAAGCCGTCAGACGAGGAATGGAGGCTATGAGCGAAGAGTTCAAAGTCGCAAAGAAAACCATTAGCGGAGAGCAGCACGGTGAAATAGGCGGAGAAATCTACTTGCCAGAAAGCTATGTCAAGGCTGCTCAGAAGTAAAAGGTTAGTATGGTTAGTGTTAATCGCTTAACATAACAACATTGCTAGTTAATGCTAATTCAGGTGTATAATATTTTCTCAAATTCACATATGGTCAACAAATGTGTCCTTACTGTGATATTTGTTTTTTGTTGTCTTTCTTTTTCTTCTGCTTTATCAGCTTCAAGGGTTGAAGCTAGACCTCGCTTACCAAGTCCTGGTGCCTGTTGGACTATACTTGAAATAAGGCACAAAATGTTGGTAAGCTTTTAGTAGTCTCTATGTCTTGTTAACTTTAGAACTATCTTTCGTCTGTGTTTCACTATGTTCCTTCGAGTCAGAGTCAGTAATAAAGACAAGCTAAGTTGATGTTTTCAAAAATTTGTGATTTGGCTGGTGAATTGACATGCAAAAGCACCAGGGGTGCTTGAACCAGGATAGCCCGCGAAAAAAGAGCGGGTTATCCAGGACCAGGCTGAGAAAGTCCCTTTGAACCTGAACAGGGTAATGCCTGCGCAGGGAGTGTGCGGTTTGTTTTTCTTTCTGTAGCTTTTCTTTAGGAGAAGAAGCTTCAACTGTTGCTGCTCTCCCGAGTCTCGGTTCCACAGTTTGATTCACATGAGATAAGAGCTTCACTGATTTTACAGCCATAAGAAAGTCTTTAACTGATGCACTAAGCCACTAACAGTAAAAATAAGAAACCAATCAAAAATTCATTCAGATTGATAAAAGCTTCTGCACCTTTGGGGAATAAGCCAATGTCAATCTGCTCAGTTAATAATTATATTACATAACGCAGAGAAGAGGAATCAGCAACACTCGGCTCTCATTGTTCAACTTTCTCTGCTCCTTTATAAGCACAAATGTGAAAACGTTTCCTTCCATTTAATACGTAAAAAGATTATGTTATGTTGCAGTTGAACATAAGCACATAACAACGAACATATACCAAATACGAAATGAAGCTTTTGGGGGGCAGAAGGAGAAAAAAGTTACATATGTATGTGTATTTGACGGTTAATTTGAAGGTTTCTTATGGCTAATGTTTCTGCTAAAATTAAAAGTAATTGAACCATGAGAGATGTGATGTGAACTTTTTCTATATTCTGTGTCCGCAACATAGGACAAGATCGAAGATTGTTATAGCTCAATTTGTTACTGATCGGTTCATAGAATGTAAGCCTCTTCTTGTTGCACACGTGACTGGAAAAGCAGAGAGATAAACCAAAAGGCCATAAAAATGGGGCGAGAAGCAGAATATATAACCCTAAAACCGGATATTTATGTTTGAATGGTATGAGTCGGGTAGTTCGGATATTTATTTTTCCTTATTTTTTAGATTTTTGTTTAAAATTCGGGTAGAATCAATTTTCACATTTGGCCGGTTTTATCTAAACATGGAACCGAACCAGAATCAAAAAGTTCGGTACTGTTCGGTTTTTAGTGGCAGGACTATATGAACCCTCCCATAGGGTTTAATATTGAACTAGATATTGTAGGGCTTTACCCCGAAGGGAGCCCTTCCAGAAATTCTCGAAGGCCCAAGACAAGCTTAGGCCCAGGAGGGGGTTTGGAAATAGTTTTCAACCAGCAATAGACGCGCCTCGGTTAGTACCTCATTAGCTGCGTCATTGCCCCAAGATCAAAGATGAGTTTTAGCCAACGAAGTCCTCTTTCTTTTATATCTAAACGATTCGTATCCGCTTCACTACTACTTCCGATGTGGGACTTTGTAAGAAAAATTAAAAATTAAAAATTACTTATGAATGGGACGGGAGAATCAAGAATCAAGAATCAAATTGCTCGAATAATAAAAAAACCCTTTGCTTCTGACCAAAAAATCAAAAATCAAAGATTCAAATCCTTTGCTTGGTTTCTCAAGATAAACCCTAATCTCTTCACACCGAAAACTCGCCCGAAGATGACGGCATGCGAATCGCAGATCTATCACGAGCGACAACGATTGCAATTTTGCCTCTTGCACGCCCTTAACAATCTATTTCAGGTGATCCATTTTCCTTTTTCTCAATTTTCAAATCTCATCCTGCGAACTACTTTCTCGATACCCAGAGAATCACCGATGGTGTGAAATTAGCTAAAAGTAAGCGATTGAGAGTTTCGGCTATTGCTCAGGACAAGGACGCATTCACGCGGGAAAGCTTGAACTCGATCGCGGAGAAGCTCGTTGCCGATGATCCGAACAAACAAGCGTGGACGCCTCTCTCTCTGCTCCTCAAGCCTCACCACAATACGCTCACTGGGAACTACGACGTAAACGTGATGATCGCAGCTCTTGAAGGGAGAGGCAAGAGTGTTGATTGGCATGATAAGCGTACTGGAGCTTCTTCGATTGACCTCGATGCAGATACTCTAATGGGTATTGTGTTGAATGTTCCGGTGAAGCGATATAGTGGACTCTGGAGAAGCAGGCATTGGGTCGTGATGAGAAAAATCAGTGGAGTCTGGTATAACTTGGATAGTGATCTCGTTGTGCCACAGCCGTTTAAAGACGAAGATGGAGTTAAGGGGTTCTTGGATCAGAATCTGAGTTCAGGTGCAGAGGTTTTGCTAGTGAACAATGCTTAAAGATCAACAAAGTGAGTTTCGTTTTCGTACTTCTCTCTGTATGCTATCGAACACCCATCAAGTGTAGAAATGTATCCGGTTCCTGTCTTGTAGTTTTAGTTCTTGAAAGTTCAGTGAATTTGCTTCGCTCGTGTGTTATTGGAACTAATGATCTTCATGTTTCAAAGTAAGATATCTTCATTGTTGCGTCTGGTGACATCACAATGCTCATTATATTTCAAAAGAATGTCTTTACTCTTTTCATGGAACTTGTCATGTCTATAAAGCTAGATCTTTGCTAAAACATTTTGCTCTACAACTCAATGGAGTAATTTCTTTGATCCTTCTCTCCCTGTTTGTATTTTGAATCATGCCATATATATCAATCATCTGCCATTAGCATCTAGCTACTAATCAATCATATGCATATATTGTTGTTCTGCTCTCACATGTAAAAATTTACATTCCAGAGTATGATGTTTAGTGTAAGTCACAACACTACTCATAACACTGCTTTGGTTACTATTTGCTTTCTGAGATTCGCGTGCCCACCATTCACCGCGTTTAACTTTTCTCTTCTTTTTGTGGGTTAGCCTCAGACTCAAGGAAGGTATCTGCGATCTATAAAGGTAAGTTTTATATTGGTCTCTTCAGGAGTCAAAAGAATTTGTTCAAATTTATTTTGTGCACATACCTGAGTGATCATCAAATAGGAACAATACCGAAAGGCTGCTTCATAGAAAGGACCTTTTTATTCACTTAAACAATGGTTTTATTCCTTATGTGGACCATCTTATAATGTAAATGTAGAAAAACTAAACAAAGTCTTTTTCTTTTGCTTTGTTTTCCAAATTTCGGCGCTAGAGTTTTTGATATCTTTATATCTGTTAGTTATTTATACAATTCTTTTGGCATAAAGTATCTAAAAAATAAGTTTGAAACTGAACCTACCTACTTTTATTTATTTAATGTCTACAGTAATCATGACTCAAGTGTTATCATGTCATTATTGATACATTATTAATAATCATGGCTTCTCTGGTCTCTACTTGAACTCTATTAGCCAACTGTTTCAGTATCAATCCCTTATATATAATCCCTCACTCTCCTCAACCTTGTTCTCATAAACTGCTCTCACTCTCTTTTGGTATGTCGGCTACAGGAACAAAACGGTTCAATGCAAGCACTAGACCGGTTACTCCTGGTAAGCAATCCTCAGTCAAGGGACCATACGGTAAGAATCCGGGATGCACAACGAGCTGTGGCTTGAGGCTACCGAGGAAAACAGAAGTCACAGCAGCGAGACTGATCAAGCATCTCAGCTGTAAATTCGTCAAGGGGTTGCGTCTGGTGGTGATGAGGAAGAAGAAGAAGAGATCTCCACCATCGAAGGCTTCTTCCACCGTTAGATCATCTCAGCCTTCGGTCATCTCTGTCGCTAGTGATACCATTAGATCAGAGGCTATAGATGACTGCATAGAGTTCATAAACTCATCGACCTCGTTCACAAGATCAAGCTCTGCGAGTGGCCGTACATCTTAAGTTTTTTTAGTCATGCCCATAAATTTCGAAGATTCTCTTTCTTGGTCACTCGTTGGTTATGCAATAACGTATTAGAGAATTGCATGTAATATCTTAGATAAAAATAAAATTAATAGAGCAGAAAAGATATATGTAAAAGTGTGACCTTGAGAATCTTGCTTCGTGTATGTACAAAATTTTATCTGTGTTGTTTTCATCTACATAGAATCGATCATATGCATTTTCCCTAAAATTTCCTGAAGAATTTTCCAGCAAAAAAGGAATATTCCGACAAGCTCTCAACCTCTGCAATGATATGTATAATCTCAGTCGCTTGCATCTGATGACTAATGAGGTCTTGGAGCTGAACTATTCACTGATAAATCACTATTCTCGGGAATGGATCAATCGATAATCTTCTCTCCTGTTGAAAATAAGTTCCAAACGACGGTCCCGACAAGATAAAGACCGACCGAAATCGTGAAAACGTCATCCCATGAACCTGAGGCATATCTTGTCAATGTTAATATCATTGGAAACACAGAGAAATTTTTTTTTTTTTAAAAAGCTTAGTGTTGAGAGTCCTGACCGTGTTGTAGGATGTGACCAGTCGCGGCTGTGCCAAGAACTCCGGCAAGTACTCCAGCAGTATTAGACAAACCAAGTAACACTCCCTGACCACACCAAGAACAACAACATCAACGTGCTAATCCATTTGCTTTTGAGTAGCATCATGATTGGTAAAAGACTTGAGAGTGCTTGATTACACTTACAGAGTATCTTGGAGCAATGTCTTGATGGTTAGAATATAGACCAGACTGCGAGAACGCATCAGTCCCTTGGCTACAAGCCATGCACAAAACGGCCATTGCAGGAGAATCTATGTGTTTCAACTGTGTTAGGAAGAACGCTGGTCCAAGAAACCCAATTGTTTGCATTATCTGAATTTCATCATTAGAAAAGAAAGAACAAAAGGATTATCGAATGAATTAGTTTTAACTAGAACATTGAAATGGATTAAAGAAGTGATGTGCAGGTACCTTGCGGACATTCGTAACGGAGAAACCGCGGTTGACGAGTGTATCGGCGATCCATCCTCCAGCGTTTGCAGCTATCGCCATTGTCATCCATGGAAACACTGAGAGAAGCCCTGATTCCATCAGGTTGAACTTCAACACCTGCATCACAATGTCTGTGAGATCAACTAATAATCAGAAGAACAAAAAAAAAACATCAAGATCCATAAAAAGACAGTAATAGAACTGACTTGATGGTAATAGGTTGGCATCCAGGTTAAGAGAATGAACGTTCCCCAGTTGTGACAGAAGTGGCAACCGATGAGAGCCCAAACCGGAGGTTTCGACAATATCAGCCTCCACGGGATCGACTTCACAGGCTCTTTGCTGGCGCAGTTGTCTGCAATTAGCTTTCTTTCTTCAGGGAGCAACGTCAGATCTTCAACCGGTGAACTCTCTGCCTATAGTAACAACACAAACCTCTTGAAATTACTGTCCACTAATGGCATCAGATTCTTAAAAAGCAGTAGAGAAGTCTAACTCTGACCTTAGTTAGCCAAAGAGTCAACCATACAGTTCCAAGAGACCCAAAAGAGTAGAACACAGAGGGCCATCCAAACTGATGAATCAAGAAAGGCGAAAAGGCTAGACCGGTGACTGATCCGAGGTACATTNAGGCGGTACCGACGGAGGAGGTTCCGACGGAGGAGGTTTCGACGGAGGCGGTACCGACGGAGGAGGTTCCGACGGAGGCGGTACCGACGGAGGAGGTTCCGACGGAGGCGGTTCCGACGGAGGCGGTTCCGACGGAGGCGGTTCCGACGGAGGCGGTTCCGACGGAGGCGGTTCCGACGGAGGCGGTTCCGACGGAGGAGGTCTCGACGGAGGCGGTTTCGACGGAGGAGGAGGTCCCGACGACGGGTGCGGAGAGGAGGGAAGAAGAGGAGCAAGAAGACGAAATAGAAGACGAGGGAGAAGAGGAAATAGAAGACGAGGAAGAAGACGAGCAAGAAGACGAGCAAGAGAAAGAGCAAGATGACGAGCAAGATGACGAGCAAGAAGAAGAAGAAGATGACGAGCAAGAAGAAGAAGAGAACGATGAATCCGGAGAAGAAGAAAACGAAGAGTCCGGAGAAGAAGAAGGAGACCAATCAGTTGAAAACGAGGCCGAGTCTCCGGTGAGCGATATAAGCTAACAATTAAATTTTTGTTTGAATTTTGATCCGGAAATTGTCAATTGTCAATTGGGGGAAATTGTAAAACTAGGTTAATTAGGTAATACTAAGAGTAATTGTTGGAAATTGTTAGGATTAGATAATATGCATTTTTCATAATTGAAAAGAAAATTGCGGGAAAATTGGTAGTATTATTTGGTAATACTAGCATGTTGGTGAAACTAAGAAAACCGGGTAAAACTACTGAAATTTTCTAATATTCTGTTATATTGTACTTTGTATGTTGCAGGGTGTGTTGCAACCAGAGTTGTTCTTGAAGCCGGATGTATATTGCAAGAGCATTAAACTACCCACGTGGTGTTTCGTGGAAGAAGTTGTGGAGACATTTAGGAAGTTGGACATGACTCCAATGGAAAGAAAATGGTTCGAGGAGCATCCGCAGTTCAGACACATTCTGCACATGCCAATTTCAAATCATATGGTTCAACCACTATGGATGATGTTGATGCGTACTGCCAAGATCGAGAGGAAGAAGGAGGCGTGGTTTGTGGTCAATGGGGTTCCCATCCGGTATGGGTTGCAAGAGCATGCGTTAATCTCAGGACTCAATTGCAGCAACTACCCTATGTACTGGAGCAAAAGAGGCAAGTATTACATGAAGTAGAAGTATTTTCCTGATAAGAAGAAGGTTTTAAGGGAGGATGTTAAGAAGAAGCTTGAGGAGATGGAGGCGGATGATACTGGAGAAAGGCTTAAGATGATGGTGTTGTATTTCTTGAGCAGCATCATCTACGCTCCCACAAAAACCGGAGACAAAGGAACAGGCGTGCTGGATGTATTTTTAAAATACGTCGGTGATCTGGAGAAGTGTAAGACCTTTCCTTGGCGGAGATTGTCTTTCGATCGAATGATAGAGTCTATCTCGGATGTGATGAATCATTTGGTTGAGAAGGGGTTGGGTGATGCATGCTCGTTTTCTTTGGAGGTAATAGATTGTCGTAATCTTTTGCATTATTTTCCTTCTCATATAGGTCTAATCATATGTGTGTTTTGTAGATATTGCCAACGGAGGCCATTCTGCAACTGAATGAGGGCTTGCGAGAAGATGTGCCAAGTCCTCAGGAGGATTGCCCGAGGATGTGCAGGTCGAAGTGGAAGAAATGCGGGCTGAGAGGATGGCCACTTGACACTGTTTACGAAAAGCTCGGTTGTGACAACAAGGTTAGTAAATGTATTTTAAAATGTGTTTAACTGGGAAACTTGGTAATATTGGTTGTTAAAATGTGTTTTACTTCACAGGACATCAACAGTGTGCTGATAGCTTCAGAGGAGGAGAAGGCGAGGTTGGATATGATAATGGAACCGGAGGATGATGATGATGAGCATGATCCTATTGTGGAAAGTTGGGAAAACCGTATAGATGCTGGACTCACCGTGGTGTTTGAAGACATGAAGGAGGAAGATGTGAAGGGCCGACGAATTAATGTGGAGGAAGGAGCAATGGCAAAAAACCGAAGTAAGAGAATGTCTCTGAGGGATGTCGTCGCCGCCATGGAGAACATGACAGAGCAGTTGGTTTTGCTCAACAGCAAGGTCCATGAAATGGATGAGAGGATAAAGACACTTGAAGAGACTATCAAAGCGCAGCTACCTTCAGCCTCTTGAACCTATGTTTTATTTATTTTGGAACCTTGTTGGGTTTTTTTTTTTCATCTAAATTTCATTCATAACAAAGAACCTTGTTGTTTATGTTGGTATTATGTTTTATTTTCGGATTATATTTTATTTTCGGATTTATACTAGGTGATATTAAGAAGAAGTAACATTAGTAATACTAAGTAAAAGTAACTAACATTAGTAATACTAAGTGGTACTATGACGAAGTAACATTAGTAATACTAAGTAAAAGTAACTAACATTAGTAATACCAAGTGATACTATGACGAAGTACCATTAGTAATACTAAGTGATACTATGACGAAGTACCATTAGTAATACCAAGTAAAACTAAATAACATTGGGAACATAAGTCTGTCTTGAACAACAATTAAAGAAAACTGAAAGGAAATTGCAAATACGACAATTAAAATGAAAATACTAAGGAAATTGTTGTTGACCCCCGACTTTCAGCTTGGCTATCTCTTCCGCTTGGCTCTGAAGCTGCTCTTTCATTTCTTCAAGCTGCTTTTTCATCTCTTCAGCTGTATTTCCAACTTTCCGGATCTCTTCTTCAACTCCGAAAACCCATGGCTGGCGAAAATGGAGTCCATTATCCTAAAAAAAACGAGCAGATATGAAATTCCAGATATTACCCACAAAAAAGGAACACAAAAACCCAGATCTGAGATTGCAGATATTATACCTGAAATTTGGGGCAGGTCCAGTATCTATGGCCTGGGCAGGTATCGAAATCGTGCTTTGAAATCGGAGAGTGACATACTTCTTGCTTCATCCATCCACCGCATGGGCATCTAGTGGGAATCCCAAATTGGGCGTCGGCAACGTAACCAGCCATCTCTGCGTGCTTAAGCGCCTTCCTTGTTTCCTCGTAATGCGTCTCCTCTTCCTCTTCCGCTTCCTTCCTTATTGCCTCATAGCTACTACTACCCGCATCCATTTGAGAGATTTGAGAGAAATAGATTTGAGAGAGAGAGGGGAAAGAGAGAAAAATCTTAGATCTCGGGTATGAGAAAGAGGAGAAAGAGGAGAAAGAGAGAGAACGAGAGAGAAAGAGAGAGAAAGAGAGAGAAAGAGAGATGAAAGGGGATGAAAGAAATGTGTTTCTTAAGAGAGAGAGACCCGTCAGAGGGAACAGAAATAAATGGGTTTTCCCGGTTTTCTGTGTTTTAATTATTCCCCCCGCCCGAAAATTAGAAATTTCCTATTTCCCGCCGACAAAATACACATAGTATTACCAGATTGTCAGTTATTCAGAATCTCGATTTGATATTAACCCACCTAATACTAATATTACACCACCTAAGACTTATAATTTTTAGTATTACGGTTTGATTGTATGGTTTTCCATGTCAATATCATTGTCCTATGCAATAATAAGCTTGCAAATGATATTTTCAAGCATTTCACTTAACAAGTTGGTTATCCATAAGAAAATGTTTCTTAAAGTATAAGGGAATGTTTCTTTGAAACTCGTATAAGTTGTAGTTTGAACAGAAATAACTCGTTTTTAGTTAATTCAAATGTTTGTATGACATATAAGTTGTAGTTGTAACAAAATTAACTAATCTATATCGTAAATCAACTAAATTATTTACAAAATTAACTAATTTTTGCGATTAGTATACCATTCATGAATTGTTACTTTGAAAAGTCAACTCCAACCAAACATGCATAGTTATACCACTATTACACGGAAAGAAGACAAATTAACAAACTTAGGCGATAATTATCAAAATAACAATACCATTCATGCATAGTTACTTTGAAAAGTCAACTAAAACCAAACATGATAGTTATACCAGTATTACACATAAACAATACAAAATAACAAAACCCTCATTCAAAGTCTTCTCCATAAAGTAACCCTGCTAGTGTCCTTCCACGCTTGGATTTGTTCTGTGTCCTTCCCCTCTGCGTCCTTACCCTTCGGCGCCTTTCTCCCGCTGATGGAAATCTGATTTCTTTTCTACGACCCTTTTTCTTGATGCGATCCGGAGGTATGATCTCCTTCTCCTTTATGTAATCCGGTACAATCCACGCAGACATTTCGGGCACCACGTATATCGATCTCCTATAAGCCAATATCCACATGTCCAAGAAATAGTATTTCGAACACAAGTCATAATATTCTATGCGGATATCACGCCGACTCCCATGTTTCTTGAAGTAGATTAAAGCGGCTAACGCGTGAAGACAAGGATACCTATGAATATCGAAGAACCTGCAACTGCAAGTTTTACTGATCAATTCCACCAAATAAGGCTTTCCGTCATCTCCCGTGACTTCGTATTCAAGGTCACAACCGTTTACCTCCCGCACAGCTAATTTCTCGGCTTTAGGCCAATTGACGTGCAAGAAGTTGTGAACCAAAGGAACCAGTTTATTAGCACTCGGTTCTCCCACGGACTCGTTCCTATGCTCGTTAAACCAATCAGAAAACTTTCGAACTATCGTATCAAGCATGGGTATCAAGGAGTACTTCCTTGCATCCCTAAAAGTTTTGTTTAGAGATTCCACAGAGTTGCTTGTGTCGAGGTTGTATCTAGCAACTGGAGAAACACATCTTGCCCACTTTTCTGGCACGGTGGTCTTCTCCACATACTTTGCCGCTGCAGCATATCTCTTCTTAAACGCCTCATAAAGCAAATTGAACTCAGCCACCGTATGAGCCTTACCTAGCTCTTGGAATGCTTCGGCGACATCGCCCCTGCTTTTGCTTGGAGCATTACCTTTCACGTTTTGCGCCAAATGCCATAAGCAAAACCCATGATGAGCTTTTCGATACACGTTCGCTATAGCGTTGATGAGGCTCGTATTTCTGTCACTCACAAATACCAAATCCGAAGAGTCCTCGACAACAGTTTTCAGTTTCTGGAAAAACCAGAGCCAACTTGCATTGTTCTCGCCGTCGAGTACACCGAATGCTATGGGATATATGTGACGATTTGGATCCTGAGCTACGGCGAAAACAAGTACACCACCAAATCCGGCCTTGATAAAAGTTGCATCCACCATAATTACTTTCCTCATGAACTGAAACCCATCAACGCAAGCACCCAACGCTATGAATAAATACTTGAATTTTCCCACCGTATCCAGTTCCACAGCTGTTTTCGTACCCTCATTCAGCTCCTCTAACACGTACAAATAACGATACAACATCCTGTAGTTATCTTCCGGACTACCAAATACATCAGAAATTGCTTTATTCTTCCCTCTCAAAGCCGTGGAGTATGATACCTCTACACCAACTACCCTCTTCACAACTGACATGATCTCTTTAGGAGTTGGAGTCTCCAGGTTCCCGGGATAATGCTCACTCACAATAGCTGCAACTAGTCGTACTGATCCTCTCCTCTTACGGCTGCATTCTTCACTCTGACTAGCACGGTTACATGTGTGCATATTCCTGTAAGTTCTAATCGAAAAAACTTCCGAGTTTGGGATCTTTACTGCTCGTACATGCCACATACAAGTTTTTTGCGTGCATTTTGCCACCCATCTCTTTCTATCAGAATTTTTAATGACATACCCGAATGATTTAACAAATGCGCCTCTATGAACCACATCCACAACAGCATCCTTACTAGGAAATTCTTGATCAATACTCAAATCAAAACCGTCTTCCCATGCCTCTAAACTCTGACTACATTCAACAACAGGTGGTGCCTCAACTCTGACTAAACATCTATCCGATGATTCCACACCGTTGTCGTCATCATCATCATCATCATCATCATCAGAATCACTATCAGAATCACTATCAGAATCATCCTCTTCTTCTTCTTCATTTCTTCCTCTGTTGTCAACATGCAAAGTTATGGCATTGGGTCCTATTTCTACGCTTTCATCATCAATGCGCTGCGGATTTTCGTAATTCCTACCATAAGAGCTTATCCCCGCTTTCGATTGTTGCACGGGCAGTTCCGGTGTAGTAATCAACTCCGCAGTCAAAACACCTCTACGGTTCTCATTATCACCATGCGCTTGATATACCAAGAGATCCTCATCATCACAAATATACGAATTTTCCTCACGTCCATTATATCTAACAATGTAACTCAATTGCATTTTAATCTTACTTNCAAAGAAGCTTAATTAGTATAATATTGATCACTATTCATTGACTATCTTTTTCTAATAACTTGCTACCTTGATTTGCTTACGATGCAATACTATTTTGGACTTTAATTGCTTGATTTAGCCAACTGTGAATCAGTTTGCTATTCTAGTATTTTTGACAAAAGGTAAAGAGTTAATGTAAAAATTGCAAGTTACATATCATTAGAGTCGAAGTGTCTATTTTATCACGAGTATTCTACTCATTGATTCATGTTAGCATAGTGTGAATAGCTTAAGCTTATGTTAGCATTGTTCATACTTTGTATATAAACGAAACTATAGTGTACAGACGTCATTTACGATTAATGAGAAAATCAATTTCATATAACAACTCTTCTTTGTTTGCGCATCTTTTTTTTTTTTTTTTCTTTTCTGAATTTTATTATTTATTTGAAATAGTCTTTCTGTTTCGTTCGCCTGATTCATTTAGTCATTACTAGTTTATTTACTCTATATAAATGAGGATGAGGTTAATAAATAAATAATAGAAAGACAATTTTGCCCTTTTTCTAGGTGTACGTACCAGAGAAGGATTATTTAACAAACCAGAGAAGGATTATTTTTTATGTATGCGGACGTCATTGCTAACGTCCTCGTCTTAAATTTTTTTACAGAATATTTTACGGGTACTTAGACTAAAGTGTATAAACTATGATTTTTAATAATAAAAATAAATAAATAAATGAATAGAGTATCTTATTTTTAAGAATAATATCTAAAATAAAAAACTTTTTTTGAGTTCTTAAGTTATAAAGTTCTTAACTTAAATTAATAATATATTTAAGACTCTCAACATGAGTTATCTATTGGGCTTGCTCTTAGCGTTTCTAATCACAAATTAAGAACCATTATATAATGTGTTATGTGTTAACCTTTTTGAAATAGTACTTTAACGGAGATGTTAACACTTTGAATAATAAAATTACAAGAAACATCATCAATAAAAATATAATTATAAATACTATATAGAAAATAATTAAACTTTAAACCTTTAAATATATACCCTAACCGTGGATAGGTGAACCCAAAATGAAGATGGATGAACCCAAACCCTCCCCTAAGCCCAAAAATCTATACCCTAAACCTCCTCCCTAAGAATTGGTGAACCCAAACAGATTAGTGTAAAATTTTATATGTTGATATAAATTTGTATATGTTAACCCTATTAAAATATTATTCATCTTTTTCGTTTAAGATGAAATATTTTTTTTGACATCTAATTTTCTTTCCCTAAATCCTAAATCTCTCTTTATACTTTAAAATTTAAACCCTAAATTCATTCCCTAAGGATTAAAAAACTAAATTTTACTCATGTGTGTATCTTCTAATTAATAAAACTAAATTATGGGTTTAGGGAAGTATAATGAGTTTTATTAATTAGTTTGGATTCCTTCCATAATTTAGTTTGGGTTCCTTCCCTAAATCTCTCTTTATATTAGATTTTAAAGTATAATATAATTATAAATACTATAACCCAAACTAATTAATAAAACTAAATTATGAAATATATACATACACATGTGTGTATCTTCTTCTTCACAAAGTAAAAAAAATATTTTTTGTTTGGTTTAAGCAAAATCCAGATTTGGTTTAAGCAAAATTCAGATTTAGTTTAAGCAAAATTCAGATTTAGTTTAAGCAAAATCCAAATTTGGTTTAAGCAAAATTCAGATTTGGTTTAAGCAAAATTCAAATTTGGTTTTTTGTATTATAAATCTCAAATATTTGATGTAAAAATATAAGTTACAACTCTTAGATTACTAAGAGGGAAGAGGAAAGGAGAGAGGGAGAGAGAAACGAGAGAGAGAAAAAAGGAAGAGATATTAATGGAGATGAAAAATCAGAAAGAGAGGAAAAAGGGCAAGGAAGATAATTCATTTTTTTGACTTAAAAGTAAGGTCGTTAATTGAGAGGAAAAAGACTATTTCAATTACGTTTCTTGCCATAATTGACTAGTCAAGTTTTTGCCATTATCAGAAATTTGGAGGGATTAAACATAAATGTATATAAAAAAAGCGTTAGTTTCTTTATTATATAATGGACAGCGTTAGATTAACATATTTATGATAGATTATGGGGTAGATCCCCAATTGTCTCTATATATTTTGATTAATATTGATCAATCTTGACTTGTTTTCATGCAATACCATTTTCGGCTTTAATTTGTTGTGTAATTATGAGTCAGTTTACTACACTAGTATATTTGGGAAAATAGTAGTTAATTTGAGTCTGTAGTTAGTCTTCCAAACCCCAAAAAAGAAGTATCACGTTTGGGTTTTCAATATACAATATAACTTACAATACGCTATATAATATATTTAGTGTTTACAAACTTATTTATAGCTCCAAAAAAAAAAGTGAAAAATAGTTACAAAAAAAATCTAAACAAAAAAAATACAAAACAAAGGAAAAACTTTGCAAGAAGACAGATCAACACTTACAAATTATAACAAATCACCTTATGCTTATGGTTCATTAAACCAGGAAAAATAGAAAAATAGAACTTTGTAACACTTCATATTTTTACACAAATGAGAGAAAGTATGCTTAAGGTTAGTTGATCATGGAAAACATGCTACAGGGTAAATACTAAATAGTGAGACTTAATATTATATCGCTTATCTTTATAATTGTTTATACAACTTTTAAATTAAAGAGGGATGAGAACATACAACAAAACATCTAGGGACGCAGAGTATTATGATTGTCTCTTATAGGCCGATTTGATTCTCTCTGCATTTCTTTTCAAGTGCTCAATATGTTCCTCTCTTGGAGGTACACATTCCCTCACGATCTCAACCTCATTCAACTTCTTGATCCATATGTTTAATTCTGGAAACTTTTCCTCTCGAATCATATCAATTCCCATAAATTCCAACGCTCGAACACCACAATACGGGATCATAATTCCGACCACCATGTCCAAGAATCTGATGGTCTCTCCACCGAATAAATCTTTTCCGGTGACTTCCTTCTCAAGAAACATAATTAGTCCTCGAGCCTCCTCGATTGCAACCTCTATTCCCTTCTCTGCTTTTACCAGAGACCTGAATCCAACTGGTGCAAGCTACAAGATATATAGAGCAAATGAGCAATATATATATAACAAACCGTTTCTTTAGAAAACTAATTACAAATAGTATTAAAAAAATTTCACCTATGCAATTAATTAATTAAAAGAATTGGTTTTTAGATTTACTTGTTCATCGACGAATTTGGCCAAGAATCTAGCCATGGCTTTGTCGTAAGGATCTTGAGGGGAAATTGGATTGTTTGTCCATGTTTGGTCGATGTATTCGAGTATTAGATTTGACTCGAGGATTGGTTTGCCTTCGTGGACAAGAACCGGGACCTTCTTGTGAACCGGGTTTAGTTGGAGAAGCAAAGGACTCTTGTTGACCAAATCTTCTTCCAAGTATTCGTATGGTACGCCTTTGAGTTTGAGAGCCATCTCGACCCGACGGGTGAAAGGGCTTGCCCAAAACCCTAAAAGCTTTACACTCTCTTCTTTCTCCGCCATCATTGGATTCTCTAATTCCTTTCTTCTTCTTTGACTAGTTTCTTTGGTTTTGTTATCGTGTGATTGATTATTATATTATATGAAAACGACAAGGGACCATTTTACTTTCTTTCGGTGTCCACACTGTCTAGTGATATTATGAAGATAAACCGAAAAATGGATAAATTATAAAGACGTCACGGCTCACGTCACTTGGACATATTTTAATTTT